>OY293416.1:5152059-5584559 GCA_958502065.1 Chrysolina americana | reverse complement strand
TGTGAAGTATAAAAACACATATCTTTTTCTTCTTCTTCTTGACAAGAATCATCGATAATTGTCGAGAAAACATTCCTACTAAAAACTGTAAAGTCTAAAATTATTACGTTCGTAATCAGTGAATTTTTGACAAATTCGTTTTTGGAGTAGACAAGAATGTATGACTATCTGGCAATATGAAATTTCACAGAATCAAACTTGAAGCATAAGTCATAAACAGTTCCATGAAATTTTCAAAAATTATAAACAGAGTGGTCAAAATTTGCAACTTAAAGACTCGCGATTTTTTCAAAAGGAAGCCCTATACTATTCTATGATTTTTGGAAACAACGGAAAAAAATATACATCAAATTCATGAAAAAAAATACCTTTTACCTAAAATCACCCCTGGCAAGATGTATCCGATTTTGGGAAATATTTACCTAAATCATTCGAAGCAAACCAAACCAAAGACATCTTCAAAAACAAATGAATTTACAACACATATGTCAGAATTTGATGCGATTTATTCATAAGGAAAACACGAATAGGACTGAAAAAAAATATGGAGGGAAATGACTCCTTCCCATTCTTGCTGAACTCTTCAACTCGGGAACAGTTTAAGATAGAGCAAGTTTGCGAACGTCAATCGATTCAAAATGATCGAAATAATTATGATATACAACGAAATTATTTGAAAAATCGAAAAAAGTCCAGAGTGTTAGGTCCCTGAAAATCATGAAAAATACAGAATCGGCAGATTCACTTGCAATCAGCAGTATATACGCAGAATTTCATGCAGATTTTGAAAATATATGATTTTCTATGCACAGATTCAAGGTTTGGCACTTAACAGGAATACAACGTCAAAAATGTCACGAATAGGACTGGAAGAAAAATATGGAGGAAAATGACTCCTTCCCACTCCAGATGAACTTTTCAACTCGGGAACGGTTGAAGATAGATTAATTCTGCGAACACCAATCGATTCAGAATGATCAAATTGGTATAATTTGTGAATTTCGAGTCAATCGATATACAACAAAATTATTCGAAAAATTGAAAAAAGTCCAAAGGGGTAGACCCCTAAAAATCATGAAAAATATAGAATCGGCAAATTCACTTGCAATCAGCAGTATATACGCAGAATTTTTGGCATATAAATGCATATAAAAAAACAAACAAAAAGTTTTTGAGCGACTCGTAGGGAAAGCCCCATTGGGAGCCCCCATTCGTGAATTTCCCAGCAAGCCCCCTTGCCAACAATCCGACGCTGTCTGTATGGATGAAGACAGTGTTGAACAAAGTAGATCTACAATATGCTGGGGAATAAAAAAATGTGATGAAATAAATACAAGGTGTTATGACCATATTTTCTTTATATGCAAAAAAATGTCAGCTCCGGCTGCCGTTCGTCTGGTGAGATGTGAGCCGTGGATATTAGAGTGTAAATTTCAAAAAAAATAAATAATTGGGCGCCACCCGACCGCCTTGAAAACAAAATAATAAATTATCGTTTGGTCAGGAAATCAAACTCTGTGGAAAGAATTCGAGTTTGATTTTTTTTTAAATCCTTGAGCCACCTGAAAAGGAATTTGGGTGACAAACAAAAAATTCAATTTTTAAAGCAGTTGTAATGAAACAATAAAAACCATTCAGATATACCAAAAAACACAGGGTGTTTATGGGAAAATTATTTGAATTTCATGTAATAATAATTTACGTGCTTTCACCCAGTACTGTGTGGCGGCTTACACATATGTAAATTGAAAAAAAATTGAGATTGCTCATATATGATTTGTAATTATTTTATACAAGATAATTTAATGAAAATGAAATCTGGCCTGTTCAACTCCTGCGACTTAGACGGTTATCTGTGGTACTATCTTTTCCAAGTAATAAAACTTAGTTGACATTGGCAAGAGGCGTTATTTTTGGAAATTTTCTCGACAAAATGGCTTTCAGTTATCTCATGGGTCAAGACCCCCCTCCGTAAAAAGAAATGGATGTGGAAATATATGACAATATCACACCCTTGCGGTAATTGTGAGGTAATCACTCATTCCCCCGCTTACAACCATACCTACAACCCTAAAGAAAGCAATTATTATTGCACCTAAAATATATATATAAGGAATTAACTTACCCCCCCAGGAGGGTTATAATCTAATATTACGATGATTAGGAAATTCAAGCCACAACGATTTTCTGGATTAATTCGATGACGATGTCTCGAACAATGTAATAGAAATAAAAACTGTATCCAAATGGATGGAAATAGTGGAAGAACTTCTACTCACGAAAAAAAAAGGAAACCAACCAAGACGTGTGGAATACCAAATGGATGGATGGATTGCTTCGATCACAGATAGGCATCAAAAGTTTGATTGAGAAAAATCGAATCGTAGAAACAAAACCCACAATTTAGGACAGGACGACCATTTTCTCGTACCATCACCCACATGGATCTCCTGCTCTCTTCCCCACCTCGCTCTTATCATTCTTGCGCACTCATCCTTTCAATACGCCTGATAGGAATTTTACAGTGCCATCTATTGGTGAAGATACCTCACCCAAGACGTGTGAAGAAAATCAAAAGGAATGAGCTAGGTAAGAAAACATGTTCTTAATAAATTTTCAGACGACATTGATCACCCATGACATTAACTATTTTTTTTCTCTTCTAAGTTGCGAGAATCAAGTGGATTCAATACTCATGTAGAATTTTTCATAATTTTTTTAAAATATGAACTAGATATATATCATTAAATTTGAAAAAATTGTAGTCTTATTCCCAGCTTGAGAAATTTCTAGAATTAGGCCGCCAAAAAATCACTGGCGTTAATCCTGAGTGGACTGACACATTATTCCTTGTGAATTTGAAAATATTTTGATATCAACCACACCCACTAGTTGAAAGCTGAACCACGAGTTGATGAAAATATCTCGATCTTTCTCGGTATAATCTGAACTTTTTCCCATCACTTACCGGATGAAATATACATATATACAGGGGAGGAGAATGAGAAGTAGCATTTTCAAATGCTACAGTGTTTTATTTGAAATAAAGAAGTTGCCCTCTACTTTCGGTATAACGGAAAGAGGCAGGTAGTTGAAAATAGTCTAGTTGAGAAGGTCATATTGTAAAACCTAGTACCACAAAATTTCACAAGTTTTTATTTTGAACAGTTTTCCAAAATTCTCACAAACGCTTGTCGGGAGAGACCCTGTATTTTTCAAACGTAAATGCCGATCATTTTTGATAGGCAACCCCAGAGCGAGTGTATGACAAAGTTATTAATCAATCAAACGATTTGAATTTAACAAAAAATATATACTTGTAGAAATCAGCTTTCAGATCTTAGACAATCAAAGATTTATTAAAATATTTTCTTGATGGACACCAGATATCGAATTTTTATTCCTCAAGTAATTTTCGTTCGCCGATAGTTTGCAGCACGATAACATAGTCAGTCACATAACGTTATATTGTTTTTTGGTGAAGGGGCTGGGGTATGATAATAAGCGAAATTTCGATGATAAAACTACAAGGTCACATTCCGTAATGGATGGTTCATGCGAAGGCCGTCGATTGCGTGTCTTTAGAATCCTTGTCGAGATTTTTCGTAATATGAGGTGGTTATTAGTTGGTCAGGTGGTTTACCGTGTTCAGTTCCGATCATGTGCACGTGAAAAGACTATTATCTGAGTGCAGTAGCGTATCTTTCGAGTTAGAAACGAATTTATGAACTATCCATTCATTTTTAATTCTACTCACAAATCCAATGTTTTTCCCTCTGTAAGAACACACGAATGTCTGACCTTTAGCAAAATGATGTATGTGAAAATAGCAACAAATTTGCCAGCAACTGTTTCGTAAAAAACGTAGCCAGCAATGAATTGGTAAAGCGGGTGTTATGCAATTGAAAATTTTAATATTTTGATCAAATTATTTTAAATGTTGACGATACGGAAAAGACATAAAAATCGCGGATTTTCGAGATATGTTCCGTTGATATTTTTATAAACGAGAATCAGGAAGTGAACCATTTTCGGTTAGTGAATGAAAAATGGCTAACTCCAAAGTCGATACGAAAGCAAAAAAATCCGCAAAAAATTGAGATTAGTTTTGTTAATTTCATTATAACTCGAGAATAATGAAAATAGCCATTTGAAAATTTCAACAAAATGTATTGAAATGTATTATCTTTCAAAAATTGAAGAGTAGATACTTCAAAAGTCATTACAGAAGAGTAAAATGATAAAAAAAAAAAACGCGAAAATTGTTGATTTGTTTCGTTTATTTCATAATAAATCAAGAACAAGAGAGAAAACCGCCTGGAAATTCACGATCTTTCGAAAACTGAATAGTAAATACTTCAAAAGTCGGTACAAACGCAAAAAATAAGAAAAAACTGCGAAAATGCGCGATTTTTTCATTTTATTTAGTTATAAATCAAGAAAAAAAGGAAAAAGCCCCCCGAAAATTATCGAATTCCAAAAGTCGGTAAGGAAGCAAGAAATAATATAAAACCGCGAAAATATCAGATATTTTTTATTTATTTCATTATATATCGAAGATAAGGATAAAAGCCGCCTGAAAATTTTCACAAGATGTGTTGAACTTCACGATATTTCGAGAATTAGAAAGTTAATCCTTCAAAAGTCGGTATGGAAGCAAAAAATCATAAAAAACCACGATAATAGGCGATTTTTTTTCGTTTATTTCCTTATTAATCGAGAACAAGGAAATCTGCTGCCGGAAATTTTCAAAAGATATGTTGAACTTTATGATTTTTCGAAAATTAAAAAGTAGATATTTCAAAAGTCGACATGGAGGTAAAAAATAATGAAAACCCGCGAAAATAGACAATTTTATTTGTTTATTTAATTATAAATCGAGGACAATGAAAAATGGCGCCCGGAATTTTTTACAAGATGTGTTGAATTCCATGAAATTTCGACAATTGAAAAGTTGATACTTTAAAAGTCGATACGGAAGCAAAAAATAATAGAAATCCGCGAAAATAGGCAAGTTTATCATTCATTTCTTTATAAATCGAGAACAAAGAAAGAAGCCGCTTGAAAATTTTCATACGATGTATTGAAATTCATCGTTATTGAAAAATTGAAAAGTAGATTCTTCAAAAGTTGTTACGAAAGCAAAAAAATGTAAAACACCTCGAAAATAGGCAATTTCTTTATTTATTTATTTCATCATAAATCGATAAGGAAACAAGCTGCCTGGAAATTTCTACATAATGTATTCTTTTCCTTGTTCTCGATTAATAATGACATATATGAAACGAAATAACCACTTTCACGGCTTTTTATTATTTGTATTTTAGTAGGTATAGACTTTTGAAATATTCTACTATTCTGTGGTAGAAGTTCCGAGTCATTCCCTTTTTTTAATAATTTCTTTTCCATATCTTACCAATACATCCAAATGATAATGTACAAATATCGCTCACATTTTGAGGCCAATAATATTACTACAAGGATATCCCAGCAATATTTGTTTCATTACGTTTTAATATTTGGCCAACATTTTCATAATACCTTTTGTAACAATACTATTACAGAATAAGTGTGCTACCTGGTAATAAAGCTTATCATTATTATAATCTTATTTTCACTTTTCCGCACGATTTTTTATGCACTGAAAAGTACTACTTCCAAAACGAAAAATCGTGCGGAAAGTTACTTTTCCGCACTCTCGTAGAAAAAAAAAATCCTCTACGGATCCTGTATATGTTTTGTCGATTGTATTTACACAGTACTGTCATGTTGCCATGTCCAGCCACAAAAAAGATTATTTCCCGTGGGAAGTAACCATTGTTTCAAATAAATAATGGATGTGCCTGTGATGAATATAAATCGTTGACACCCACCGTCAACTCGAACCTCCAGAATGATATTCAGACGTCTGACATAACAGGAGGATCGTGGAGCAAACCCAGGAAAGAAATTAAATCGATTTCCAGGGAGATAAAACCGCCACGCTTAATTTCATGCCCGAACGCTCTGCTGGATAGGGTGCTGATTTACTTTTTGCCAATATTGAACCGGATTGTTTGTCTTTTTCTAACGGAAAAACCTCTTCAGCGTATGGGTAAATAATGGAAAATATTCCGGTCGACAACTAGAGTAAATAATGATGAAAACGTTGAAAAAATGATGAAATGGCCAGATTAAAGAAGAACCCTCGCCAAGTCGGCTCGTTTTTTATGGTCACAATACCACCATGAGCTGTGATAATGTGTATACAGCAAACAACTGGGAGCATTTTTCCAAAAATTTGTTTCCAAGAACCTGACTGAATCTGACTGAGTTAAATGTTCATCCCCATCATTGAGGAATGAATTGTTTTAAGAACACTAATCTACCGTGCGGTTAATTATCTCCAAACAGTTGTCATTTGATATATTGAGGTTCTTATCGCCAATGGAAATATCGTCTGCATAGAGAATAATCAATATACGAATTATCATCCACTAATTCATCTAGATCATTATTGTAAATCATGAAGAATAGGGGGCCAAACTAGGATCCCTGTGGAACACCCAGAGATACTTCTCTTCTGTTAGAACTGTACTTGGTATATTTGGCACCCTCACAGTACGACATATCAAATCAAATCAAATTTTATTCAGTCTCTCTTCCAGTACATTGTTCATGAAAACATTATAACTACAACAGATTGAGGAGAAAAGAGATAAATAAGATACACCTTACGAGGCAGAATAATCTGCCTGTGTGTAGGGATATACAAACGAATTAACATGAAACAAGTGGTACAACCTATACATCAGCTGGGTCTCCAATTTTGTAAGAATTAGGTTCAAACAGCAGCAAATCATGATCGACTCAGTCGAATGCCCTGCTCAAATCACAAGAAATTCCCATATGGTACCTGCCTGCTTCGATGAAGTTCACAACTTTGACCTAAAAGGGACAGATGGCACTGCTAGTTGACCTGCCTGGGTAGAATCTATGCTGACTACCTGTTGATAACTCTCTTTTCATAAGAAAATCCATTAATCTTGTGGAAAATGAAAGTTCAAACACTTTCGGAAAACATGATGGAATGGTAATTGGACGATAATCATTCAAATTTCTAGAATTGGGTGTCTTCTGTATAGGCACAACTTTACCTGTTTTAAGACTTGAAGGAAAACAGCCTGTGGCATATGAATGGTTCAAGAGATATCTAGTGGCTCAATAATTATTGAAATAACTTTTTTCAGTACGAACATTTTGGGTGGCGAATGGCACTCAAATACAAAGTGTTGAAAAAAGAACTGGAAAGTGTAGCCAAAACGGCCAAAACCCCAACAGGAATGGAAACTGTTGGGAAGTAGAAAGTCGATAAAATGGCGAATACGCCAAAAATTGAAATCGGCAGCAAACAGCTCCTAATTGAGGCCATGGACAAGATGCCAAAAGTGGAAAATGACCTGAGGCAACTATCAGAATCAGGAAGCGAATAGAAAAAAGAAAATACAGAAAGAAGCTAAAAAGTATGAAAATATTCGAACGAGAGACTGCGAAGGCAAAAGACAGAAACTAGCTAAAGTGAATCTTATTTCGCAGGAAAAATTAAATTTTCGGACCAGAAGGAAATATTAACGATTCAATTGATCAATTGATAATACCCCTCAAATACGCCGAACAATATGGAAGTATTGAAAAACCGAACAGAAAAGCTGATGTAAATGATTGAGGCTTGAGATTTTTATTTTTTATATTTTGGTTTCCACCAGAGAGTATTGTAATATCAGAAACATCGTTAGAGCAGAAGGAAATTCTGATTCAACGTGCTGATGTTAATAAATAAACTATGGAGGGACTGCCTCACAATCGCTTGTACTTTCTTATAGAGGTTCGTTTTGAAGATCTTGGTCGTCCGGTAACCTTGAACCCTCTATCGACCAATCAGAGCTTGCCGTATCTACGTCACGTGATACTCCCTACATCTGTCAAACAGCTTTCGGGTAGCTTTGTCAAAGTATAAAAGCTGCTTTGAACAGGTGTTTGAACAGTTTGATCAGCTTTGAATAGACACACAAAATATAGAGGAAATTTCACTTCAAAAATATCAATACTTCACGGTTCACACCACACATTGCTTTCAGCATTTGGTCAGAACCGAACTTGTGGATAACATATCCGCTTACGTAGTGAGGATCTCTCTGGTTCGTGTTTTCTCCTTCATCACAAACTTTCCTCAAGTATGAATGTTAACTTTCACGGCTGGAGTCAATACAATCATCGTTCTATGCTTAAATGATTATTTGAAGAAAAATATTGGTTTTCAAGATTCTAAATATATTACGAAGTGAAAAACAACGTAGCAAAATTCGAACAGGCCTGTTGGGTGTTCTTGCATCGTTTCCGCATAAATTGGGATTGGGACTGTTTCATACGGTCCGTCAGACCATGCCCGAGACTACAAGGAAATACCCATCACAATTAGAAAATGTGGTGAACGTCAGCGAACGAAATTTCATGAAATCCCATCACGAAATGGAATGGGTCATATATGAAATCGAAATGGAATGTGATGTGAAAGCACACAAATACCAAACGACAATGAAATTGTCATGGTGCTCAATTGGGAAGTGTAGCAAAAACCCCAACAGAAGTGAAAACTTAAGAAGTCAAAGGTCGATAAAATGGTGAATGCGCCAAAAATTCAAAACAACATCATTGCTCCTAACTGAAGGCATGGATAAGGAGTCGAAGATGGAAAGTGAACTGGGTGGCCTCAAGGCATTTATCGAAATTATGCACTGGCGGATCTAAGGGGGGGGAAGTGGGTCAATCGATTTTATTCGTTTTATTATCGTGATACTGTCCAGCAAATATTTTCGAACTTTGTTCGAAATAATAATATAGTCTCATAGCATAATACGCACTATTGACTTTCCTACTCACTTGGTCCATACATGATCCCCAAGTCAAAGTACTGTAAATGGTTGTTCAAAGAAATTTTGACGTATTTGACAATTTGATATAATCACTGCCTACTTTAACCTGGAGTTGATCTAGTTTTCTACTATTTATAACGCATAATTGCAGTAGAACCCATTCCTTTGCATCAACGATCAGTAAGTACCTTTCCCTTCAGTTCGTAAACTCAGATGATAAACTTTTGAGTTTATCTTGGAGTTCCTCCAGGCTATCTGCATCCACAGCAAGAGTCGTGTCGTCAGCATATGGTATATCAAAAGCGATAAGTTGATTTGACATATCATTACCGTAAAAAAGGAATATAAGTGGTCCTGAGATAGATCCCTAAGGAACGCCCAGGATCCATATCATAACTTGCTGATAATTATATTATGGTCAATAATAATATCAAATGCTTCTGATAAATCGAAGAAACGAACAGCTCACACCACACAATAGCGTCCAGCATTTGGGCAGAACCAAACTTGTGGATTATAGATCCGCTAACTTAGATAAAATCTCCTCATTTCGTGTTTTTTCTTCCATCACTTACTATCCTCAAGTAATTATTCATATCTTGTCAAAGTTCGTCTTTCTAGAACCAATACCATCATCGCTCCATACTTAAGTGTTGAATTTAAATAAAATTGTTCTTCAAATACTAAATATATTACGAAGTAAAAAACAAACTGGCAAAATTCGAGCAGGCCTGTTGGGTGTAAGTCAAAGAAAATCCTCTGTTTGCTGCATCGTTCAATTCATCCCCATCTGTGACCACGTTGAGGACAAAAGGTTTGGAGAATGCTGAAATGAAAAAATCAATGTTGAAATCGGCTGCTTGCAAAAAAGAATCACAACTAAGTATTCCGAAAGATCTCTATATTAAGAAAAAGTGGACGAAAAACAATAGTTTAACGACAATTGATTTATTGAAAAAGATTTTTCAAAGACGCTTGTTGTGTTCTGCAGATTCCACCTTTTGGGTATCTCCAAAAGAATAAATCGCAGGGGAGGAGGAAGCCAATGTTGTCTCTTCTCTCAATCAAGTGGCGTAAAAATTGTTGGTCTTAATATTGACTAGAAATTAACGCATTGTTTTTATACATCAAGAGATCGTCAACCTACTTCTGATTATTTTCAATAATACTTGTAAAAAAATGGTGCCATCAGTCATGCTGGCAGCAAATGCATTATGGACTTCGGTACCTCATGACATGTCCACGACGTGTCCACGGTAGATCAGGATGTTGATGACTTCATCTCGGCAAATCATTGTTAATCCCATGGGCCATGCGGATAAGAAATCATAGTCTTCTGATGACTTTACTAGCTAAATTCTGCTTTGAAGACATTCCAAACTCGAAAGTCGAAAGCTCCCCTGTTGTTTTTAGAAGTACAACCATGAAACGATGTAAGCTCGTTTAAAGATGTATTATTTAGCAAGTTTTTGCGTCGAGTTGTCAAAAAATTTCTTCAATTCATTTCAACAAGTACAGTGAGACTGGACTGGCAAGCATATTTGACGTAGCACCGTTGTTCTTCCCCGACAGTTCCGATGATCAAATATGCGGATCTTCACCACAATACTTGCCGTGGAAAGAGTTTATAACTGTGGTTACCTCTAGCATTTCCCGCCTCAAGATGATATATGATGCTACTATTCCTCGCATTGTTCTCTTATCTTCTCTGAAAGAAACCGTAACACATTTGTAGATCCCAAATACCACGCAGATAACATACGTGTATTCTCTCACCGCCTTTGAGAACGGATGAAATAGATCCATTTTTCCTAGGGCATATATTTCATGGCCGTTTATGTGAAATAAAGAGGTGACCTTATGTATCCGGTTGCTTGAAATGCCACAGCTGGATTTATAGGTGCAATGGACAACGAAAATGAAGACATGCAGAGAAACAGTAGGCTGAGAAATTCACTCCCTACTTAAAATTACCTGGACTTATATTTGACTAGATCTAATGCTGAAGTCCTCTAGATAGAAATCACCTCTTCAGTGCATTTTACTTTTTTACCGCTTACTGCTAGGCATCCAAGCAAATTCATAATAAGCTCATATCAAATGTCTCATATCTTACGGTAATCGATTCTTTCTATCAATTAGTGGTGAAGTTATTATCGTAACTGAAAATAATACTCACTCACAACAGTAGCGAAAGCATTGCCACAAAACCTATCACCTGTTGCAGCTGTGCCAGTTGTGAAGAAGGGATTAGGAATAACGACATAATCAGTGAGGCAAGTTTCGCCAACCACACCATTTCCCGGCAATCCAGTAGTGACTGCTGTCGCAGCGGTATCGTCTGTAACGGTGAATGAAACACTATCAGCTCCCTGACTCCATTGAATAGAACAGTATCCTGAAAATGATTCAAACGAATTAATACTGGAACAAGTCCTCAAATACTTGTGGATTTTTTTTCATAAGGGAAAATACTGGGGTCATCATGGAACCGCTGTCGGTTGACCGATTAATGATATTTCAGATGCGCAAAAAGATACATTTAAAAAGAAACACAGACTTCTTTTGTCTTCACATCCTTTTGCCTTCACTTTGAAAAAATGACGAAAATCTATCTTCCATCTCTTTTTTTCAATGAACTGCAAGGCTGTGAAACTCACAGGATTTTTCTTTTCGTCAGATCCAGAACATTGAAAAAAAGTTCAAACATAGTTGAATGTGGCCTGTTGGATGTCATGGATAGAGCATAACCTCACTTTGTCTTGCAATGTGAGCTACTGATTGATGGTCAATTCACATAAAATGTACCAACGAGTTTTTCTAATGAAGACTATAATTATTATTGTGAACTTCTTACCTGGGGTCATTCCAACGCAAATTCCATATCTCTGGTTAGCTATCTGACGAGTTCCTGCCACAGTTGTTCCATCTGCTTGAGTGAGCAGGTTTCCATTCAACCCCGTTCCATAATTGAAGCTACTAACGGTGTTGCTCAATTCTGTGTAGTATTGAAGGCAACCCGTAGGAGCTGAAAACCAAGGATTACTGATATTACTTTCACCTACACTGCTCAACAACTGAAGTAGATACTAGAGGGAACTCAACAGTTTCATGTCAGCACATTCGAAACCTTAAATCGGTCTTGTTAGGTGACATTTGATTATTCATAATGGATTCAGCCAAGGGAAGCAATTGAAACAAATCCTGAAGAAGAAAAGTACGATTATGTTAGCCCTTTCCACAGGAATCAATAAGCAGTCTGGATCAGCCCTTTACACTGTAGTGCAAATGATTGGAATGACATTAAGGTTCGAAGACGTAATGCTAGAAGTATTTCTCGATGTGGAAGGTTATTTTGAAACTTTGAAAACAGCAACCAAACAAGCAACACTTATGACCAGAGGAGAGCCTCTCACTCAATTGTCAGTTGAGCTGAATCCTCGCTAACGAAGAGAAACTTGGATCCTGGAAGCCGAAAGGACCTCATATTGAAAACCGTGGTTCATGGAGGCTGCATGAAGAACGGGCATTTCAAAATTCGCTAGTAATCCTCAGATAACTGAGGGGAATTAGGGATCCGACCCAGAGATTATGAGTTGGCTGAACATGGCAGTCGTAAGACCGAAGATTTGATATGGGTCAGTAGTATGGTGACCAGGAGCACAGAACAGCACGATAGACCGAAAACTTAGTAAGATCCAGAAGTTGCTGTTCTAAATATAAGTGGTATAAATGACGTTTTCTTTTGCATTCTTTATAAATATTACTCACCCAATGTTGGACAATCACAAGCAATTTGAGTGACTTTGATGTTCCAGCTCCTACCTAGAGCTGCCGTACTACTGGTTGAAATGACGATTTGGATGGGACTGACGCCATCAACTGCCATATAAATGTGTTGTCCGGAGTTCTCACCACAAATTACTGGAACGACGGAAGCAGCTCCAGTTATAATCATCGAATCGTCTATACAGTTACCGTTTCCATCTGGCTGGGCTAGGACGAAACTCAAAAAGTCCAGTCTGACCTGAGGAGACAAGCGGGTATGATCATCACTTCAGGACAAAAGTAAAAAACAGAAGCTGATGTGATTTTAATGTTTGATAGTAGTTGGTAGATTGTACCATAGAGAATTTGAATGATCACAACCCAACGGCTCTAGCTCACCATTCACCAATGTAGTAAACACAATTATTCCTCAGATACATTATACATATGCACACTGATGAATTATAGGGGCCGTGGATTGGGTGCTGTGGGAGTGGCAGCCGCAACACCCGATCCAGAAACAGTTCTACCAGAGTTTCCACGAGAAGGCCGATTGGAGGAAATCACTCCCTTGACCACCACCCACACACTACACAACCATAGACTTTGAGGAGAGAAGGTGGAATCCACAGGCAGGTAGAACACCAGGCACAAGGAGAGCAAGGGGTGGCTTAAAAGGCCCATGGGGGCCTACTTGAATGGCTGCAGTAGCAGCCCCCCAATAAACGCTACTATCACTACTACTTAATGATCACAACCAACTCCAATCGAAGATTTTGAGGAGGCCTACGGTGTTCAATGAGCAAATCATAATTTTTCCCCACTTCGGATGATATTTGGTTAACCTGAAACCGAGAACCTCATATAAAAATCATCGTACTTCCATTGTCGAAGAGCTTGTGACTTCCTGAGATGGGAAAAGGTACTTCCATAAATATTCCACTGACGCACTAGGTCATTGGTTTTCCTTATTTACTATGTCTCATGTACTTGATAAATTATCAACCTAGATGGGATGTGACTCTGGCATCAAAATTCTCTATTATCTGATTACATCTCATTGAAGCTTCAATATTCCATTATCGATGTGGAAGTGAAAGTATCAGTTTTTCATGAAATTTCTATCCACAATCATATTATATCCAAGTGAGGAAAGAACCATATAGGTGAAACAGGCTTTTTGGCGGAGGTGCCTTGTATCAATCTCATGATCTTCTGTCTGCTTATACTCAATGAAAACTTCATCCCTTGTAGGATTGTTGCCTCTGGTAGTAAGCTCCTAAAGTAAACTGCTCAAACTTTCATTACATCTCTTCCCCCCTTTCTCTCTTCCTCTCTTCCTCTCTTCCTCTCTTCCTCTCTTCCTCTCTTCCTCTCTTCCTCTCTTCCTCTCTTCCTCTCTTCCTCTCTTCCTCTCTTCCTCTCTTCCTCTCTTCCTCTCTTCCTCTCTTCCTCTCTTCCTCTCTTCCTCTCTTCCTCTCTTCCTCTCTTCCTCTCTTCCTCTCTTCCTCTCTTCCTCTCTTCCTCTCTTCCTCTCTTCCTCTCTTCCTCTCTTCCTCTCTTCCTCTCTTCCTCTCTTCCTCTCTTCCTCTCTTCCTATCTTCCTCTCTTCCTCTCTTCCTCTCTTCCTCTCTTCCTCTCTTCCTCTCTTCCTCTCTTCCTCTCTTCCTCTCTTCCTCTCTTCCTCTCTTCCTCTCTTCCTCTCTTCCTCTCTTCCTCTCTTCCTCTCTTCCTCTCTTCCTCTCTTCCTCTCTTCCTCTCTTCCTCTCTTCCTCTCTTCCTCTCTTCCTTTCTTCCTCTCTTCCTCTCTTCCTCTCTTCCTCTCTTCCTCTCTTCCTCTCTTCCTCTCTTCCTCTCTTCCTCTCTTCCTCTCTTCCTCTCTTCCTCTCTTTGAATTCTCGCCGTGCCTGGCATCACACGTTAAAAGTTAAGGATCTCATCTTCCCTAGCTTGAACAAGTCTCTCGAAAACTTCTGAGGGTTGAAGCTTGTTGACGAAAATGACAGAAACAGATTACCTATACCTACATACCTGGGTGATGAAAAATATGTGGTATGAAAATATGATGAAATTGGTTTACTTATCGACATTCGAATGATTTATCCATTCATTGATTGCTGTAATTTACCTGACAGATGTTCAAAGATTCCGGAATTATGGTAAAAATACACTGTGAAGCCGATGTATCAGTATTGGGGTATCCACTGTTATAAAAATACGTATTGTTTTGTGATGAGCTCTCTCCACATGTTCCCTGAACTGAAAACGAATAATTTCTTCAAAATATCGATGTTGTTATCGTGCAATACTTACAGAGGCAACATCTGCCAATTCCATTAGCACAGCGGCCAGATATCAAACCACCCGCATAGTTGCATTGATCCCTCCTGATACATATGCCATCATACCCTTGCAGTGTCGTGCATGGTGAATTCGAAAATTTAACTAAACCAGTTCCATAGACTGAAATCGAAAATTTTATAATCTTAAGTGCTTTGAGAACGCATCGTATTTAGTCAAATCGGTTTTCAAGTGAACTGATCATTCATTTACTCTCTAATTGTTTCTCAGTTTTTCTCTCGTTCATCATTGTATTTGTTGATTTGTAAATTCAATCATTCGTTGTTTATTTGTTAGCTCATTCACTCATTCATTCATCCGTCCATTCATCCATTCGTGCATGATTTTATTGTATTGAATTCATAATTGTATTTCGTACTTCTCAATTATTGTGATCCAATAGCAATAATTTCCTAGAGACTTATCAGCTGTTTTTATTTCGTAATTTATATGGTCCATACATGATCCTGAAGTGATTTAGATTATAAAAATCTTACAGAGTAGTCTATGGAATATACCATAACCAATAATGCAGTTATACGAAGAATATTTAATTTAAATTACTTAATTTTTCTGCAAATGTAGTGCATTAACATTCCAAATATCTAAAAAAATTACCTGCTAACGATGACTGAAGATATAGGAAAAATACAACTAGCAACACCAAGCCAAATATTCTCAAATCCATCGTTCACTTCTGTTGTATGACTAGTTATCGACCCAAAAAATATTCTTTAATTCACTGAGTTTGGTGCTAAGTGAATCCGTTATATGAGAAGGATATTGGGTTAACCGGTGATATTTGTTTGAATTAAATAATTAGGTCGCATAGTCAGTAATCGATTACTGATTGCAGTTGTACAGGGCGTTCAGAAAGTTTGCCGTCTTCAACGATTCTAGGTAGAGAATCAAGACTGGTGTGTTTGCTCCTGGTGGTTCCGAATTTACTATGGTTACTGTCTCACTCAGTCATAAAATCGTGCTCTGTAAGGTTTTTGATCAACTGTTCATCATCTTGAAAAATTACTCAAGAAAGAAGATTTGGATACATCGCCAGTAGGTCATAAAATCCACTCTACATCTTGAAGGTGGTTTTAGAAGAAATACGTCTACACAACACCACAATTTTCATAACAAAATATTGCTGCCCCACACTGTTCTAGTGTTGCTTGATAATATCTTTAAATTATATGGGAAATTATGGATGTAGGGGATTCATCGAGTAGCCAGCACGTTCACCCGATTTGATGCCACTTCATTTAATTATGGAAAACTCTTCAAACAACCTATTGAACGACTCAGAAAAAAACATAGAGAGAATTCTCTAATATACTTTTCGAGATGCTCGTGTCCAGACAGTACATAGCAGTAATAACGATAAACGAATAGTAGTACTATGCGATTCAAAGGAAAAATTCAAAGATCTGGAATTTACATAATCAACCATCAATCAAAATATGCTTTATTGTCCAAGAATTATAGTTTAATATTGACGAAGCTTGAGAAATATATACTATGTTCATGAACAAGTGAAAATATAAACAGATAAAAGAGAAAAACAGAAAGCAGTTGTAAGAAACAGAGAGATTGATAAAAAGTTGTTGAAATTGTTATTTCTGTCAACCAGCTGCACACCCTTAAGAGTACAGCCCTCAAAAGTCTTCGAAAGAATTGTCTGTGCTAGTTCTATAAAACTAACCCCGTCAAAATATTATATAATAAAATTATAAACAAATGATAAACATCAAAACTGTTCGTCAGACGACAAAGAAAAGCAACAACGAATAATTCAGAAGCATTTCTATGAAGCTAATATAGCCAAAATGTGATATATAATGGTTAAACGATATGATCAATGAACACAAGGATCAATAATCACAGGGTCTCGTGAACATTTAGTTCTTGCCAAAAATGTGCGAGAGATCGAATCTAGTGCATCAGTATAAGAAAACCAATCAAAATTGTAGGTAGTTTGTCGTCTCGCAAAAGAATCCATATATTATAGAAACTGAAAACTTTTTTTTCTGGAATATAGCAGTTCTAATGGATCACGATTATTCACTAAATTTTCTGTTGTTGTTTCAATGATGACATGTTTGATTGGGTTTGTTCGAGTTCTATATCAAAGAATTCAGAAAAACTGATTTACTTTTGAAGTCAGAAATTGCCCACTTGAAACATGAAAATTGTTTGAACAATACCAAAGAAGATGTACAATATGATTGCTATTTCTCTACAAACGGAATTCATTCCTGAATAAAAATCCATACACAACTTTCCTTACGGTATCCTGTGAGATACGTTTCATTTTTTTTATCAATTAGATGAGAATTTATTACGTATTCAATTTGACTGTATTTTTCGAGGATACCGATATTAATAGTCCAATGGAGTCAAATCTGGAGACCTAGTTGGCTATTCAGTAAATAGCCTCACTTTTTCCAAATCAACACTTCGGAAAAGAATCATCCAGGAAGTCATGGATACCACGTGAATATTGGGGAAGAGCTCAATCTTGATGAAACCATTCTTTAACGTTATGTTAAATGCGCCGTGAAACTATTTGAATCGACCAAAAAAGATTCCTCATACTCCTGCATTCGTTTGACGTTTGTTCCACGTTCGAAATTTTCTCCATGGTACTCTAGTACATTTATCATCAAATGTTCTATGTAATTTTCACATTCAAACATGGTTTCGTAGATCAACATCAAAAAATGTATACAGGGTGATCCAGTTAACAAAAAATTGGCTATTATATCTAAGAAAGTGTGGACTTGGTAATATCGCCATAACAAAAATGTAGCTCGTAATAAATAACATATATACATCATTTTTTTTATGGAATTCCAAACATACTTACATGTTTCTTAATTTTACGCAAATGAGTTTTCAGCTTTGGAAGTATACATGCTCGTGCATCCCGTATGGTTTAGGAATCTAGGCCACCAAACTTTTTGACACATTCCAAATGATTCAATTTTTACCGCTAATGAAAGTGTAATAGCGATGTTATCCAAATAAAAAAATGTGTTAATCATTTGCCTCATGCTCTTCTCAAAGTAATAGGCATTTCCTCCACACGAGAGCAATGGGTGCCATAGGTGTCTCATCTAAAACAGTGTTTTTGGTGATTTTCTTCGTTTTCAAGGCTGTAAAAGCAAATGCCACTAATAATTATGCCCAAAATGTGACTGCCATGGGAAGAACAGCAAAGCGTGAGTAAAGACTATTAATATACGAAACAAACACACAGTTTATTATTTAAAAAGGGAAATAACCTGTGACAAAAAATAATGAAAAATTTTTTTGTCAGTTTTTTTCATTAAGCAACATTTTTCAGCTGAAGGGGTAATTCAAAAAAATTCTTCGTTCTTTTTGATTATTGGAATTTTCGAATAATTCACATTTTTTCAATTTTTATTCAAGAATATTTACCTTTTTAACATATATAGAATACGTCTATAGTCAATATACAGTAAAATATACAGTGAGGACCAAAAGTCCGTCGCCCCCCCTGTAACTTCTTTATTCTACATATTATAAAAAAATGTTAAATACATAAGTTGTAGGGTTTCATTTGATCTCTTTAATGGTTTAAGTTTCATTCATACAGAGTGTCTCAAAAAAGCACGGTGACTTGGAAGTTAGTTATTTAAATGGGACACCCTGTATTTCATTGCATTATTACATTCTACGTTGAATTCTGAACAAGTTTGATAAATAGTTTTCTATCAAAAAAGTTAATAGTTTTGGACTTATGAACACTTGTAAATAATTATTTCGACTACTTTTGCACCAGTTCACGAATAAATTAATTAGGTAGGCTAATTTTATTTATTAATTTATAGGTTTATTTTATCCATGACAACGAAAAAAACTCTTATCTGTTTTTGCCAAATGTCATTGACATTTTGTAGGTTTTCAAAACTTTGTTTCAAACGGTTTTCAATTTCTCTTGTTGATTAATATGGCTCGTTCAGTAGCAGACAAAGTTGAAGCCGTTATCATATTTGGTGAAGCTAACCGAAATTACCACGCTGCTATTCGCATTTTCAATGAACGGTTTCCAGAACGTCCGATGTGACGAAAATATCTGCAGAAATTGGTGGCAAAATTTAACCAAACTGGCACCGTGAAAGATGCTCCGAGATCTGGGAGGCCGAAAATAATTACGGTAGATGTTGAAATTCAATTACTAGCCGAAATGGTAAATAACCTACAACAATCAACTAAGCAAGTAGCTGAGACATGTGATGTTTCTAAAACATCAGTAAAGAGGGTTTTAAAACAAAATATATTCCATCCTTACAAAATAAAAATTTTGCACCAATTGGTTGAAGATGATCCAGACCGGCGACTTGAATTTTGCGAGACCATGGCTAACTTTTTACCTAAATGGAAATAAGAATACCCAGAATTGTAGATATTGGAGTGATGAGAATCCCCATGAATTCCGCGAGGGGCATACTCAATTTCCCCAGAAAATTAATGTTTGGGCTGGTATTTTAGGTAACCACATTGTAGGTCCCATATTCTTGGAAGAAAATTTAAATGGTCCCAGATACCTCCAAATGCTGCAAGACACAATAAGTCCCAGTATCGATGAGATCGTTGCGCAAAACCCACATGAATTTTACTTGGTATAACATTTCAGCAAGATGGAGCGCCACCACACTATTTTCGGGAGGTGAGAAATTACTTAGATGAAAGGTATCCAGGTAGGTGGATTGGACGTCGAGGTACAACAGAGTGGCCAGCTCGCTCACCGGACCTCTCACCACTTGATTTCTTTCTCTGGGGCTATGTGAAATCCGTAGTTTTTAAGACAGTTTGTGGGTCGTTAGATGAACTGCGCCGTCGAATTATTGAAGTGTGTTCAGAAATAACACCTCAAACCTTGATTAATGTTAGGGAAGAGTTTACAACCCGACTATTTATGTGTCAAGAAATGCATGGTGGACATGTCGAACATCTTCTGAAATAGATAAAAACTCACCGTTTTTAGTTATAAATTAAAATATCTCTTCAGTTTTTAATGATTCTTGATCTGTATTTATGGACTACCTTATTTGTTAATAAAATGTTTCAACTTCATTTGTACTAGTTTTTCGTGAGATTCAACAACTCTAACAATTGTAAAATGGTACGACGAGGTAAGTTATACATGGTGCCATCAGCAGTTTGCAACATTGGATAGCTTTCAAAAAGTTAGGATAGAAAAGTGGAATACATTGTGATCAATTTGTTACGATTTTCTCATTGAACTGGCGCAAAAGTAGTCGAAATAATTATTTACAAGTGTTCATAAGTCCAAAACTATTAACTTTTTTGATAGAAAACCAATCATCAAACTTATTCAGAATTCAACGTAGAATGTAATAATGCAATGAAATACAGGGTGTCCCATTTAAAAAAATTAACTTCTAAGTCACCGTGCTTTTTTGAGACACTCTGTATGAATGAAACTTAAACCATTAAAGAGATCGAATGAAACCCTACAACTTATGTATTTAACATTTTTTTGTAATATGGAAAATGAAGAAGTTACGGGGGGGGGCGACGGACTTTTGGTCCTCACTGTATACAATATCCGCATGTGCGAGTGAATGTGTGAGTATTTATATCGGGCGATTATAACAAATGAATTAGCATAAAGCCTCTAGAATGGATAGTTTCAGGTCTACAAAATAGGCGAGTCTCAGTGAATATATCTTCAGATACAAAAAAGCAAATAGCATTGAATGTCGAGGTGGGACAAGATTTTTGATAAATTGTCGACAATTTCTTAGATCCAGTTGTTTTTCTCAACAATGATGTGTATAGACTTGCGTTTAGTTAGATTCTCAACCATTTCAGTGGGTCTCGTTGTTGAAATAACAGAGAAACGTTCCTTCTATCGATTTGTTGATTTCTGAAATGAAAACACACAGTTTTTTTGTGAAAACTCATTTTCGATATAGTTAACAAGTACTCCACTATATTTTGGACGCATTTCCAAAATTTGAGTTCTTTGAGTGTCACCTATTTTGGGTCCAACTGAAAGTATGAATGCATGCTATCAAACGACCACTTTAATTTCTAGAATTCTTCACATTCTTTCCCGTGGGCGTGGTGCGGTTTGAAAATGGCTTATGTACGGGATCCGGAGGACTAGATGGAACCTGCTACAGGCGAAGACAATGCGCCGACCTAGATGGCATTGGATCAACAAGCTGTGCAAGTGGCATAGGAGTATGCTGTGTTAGTAAGTAAAATGGATATTTGCATAAATTGTTTGTGATTGATGAACTACTACTCAAGCTGTCAACATATTTAAAAACACCAAACGAAGTGAAATAACAATTACATTTTTCTGTTGATCTGCGAACATATTCCAATAGTTGCTTCTAACGACTATTCTTTTCCAAAATGCTGGTTTTACGTTTTCATTCCATATTTTTCTGCCCAATCAGTTATGCTATTAGAATAAAAAATTTCTAGCATTTCTTGAATTGTTATTTGTCGCAAATATTTTTTCAAACGTACTTTATACAAGTAGACAGGCGATGCTTTCACTAACAAATGAATTACGTGAATGAATACGGGGTACCCTTCTCTCTTAGCCAAGTGGAAAATAAAATGCAAACATCTGTCAGAAAACAACTACTTCCCTGGATAATACCACGACGGACATTGAACTACATCTGACAGATATTTGTGCAACGTTCTTCCAAGAAGACCCAATTGCTAGTGCTTGTTATGTAACTGAACAAACAATTATCCTTCATTTGGCTGGAAATGACCACCTGCAGACATGCATGTTTCGAGGTTTATTACCTCTCATAATACAATATACACAATATATTCGAAATCGTTCGAATTTTTACTGTGCTCGGAGACTGTGCTACTTGGGAGTGTTTTGTCTTGTTCCGTGCGGATGGCGCTTCGATCAACTTGGTTGTAGATCGTGGTGTTATCCGTGGGGAAATATTAGTTCAACAGTTGATTATTATTCATTTGCCAGGGACAAGACAATTATAATGTTGTCCAACCTACCCTGTCACTGATGGGAGGCAATAAACCTCGAAACATGCATGTCTGCAGGTGGTCATTCCCAGCCAAATGAAGAATAGTCTTCTGTTCAATTACGAGACAATCACTTGCAACTGGGTCTTCTTGGACGAACGTTGCATAAATATCTGTCAGATGTAGTTTAATGTCCGTCGTGGTATTAGCCAGGGAAGTAGTTGTTTTCTGACAGATGTTTGCCTTTTATTTTCCACTTGGTGGAAACGCTTAGAGAGAAGGGTACCCCGTATTCTTTCACATTGTTGATACCTCTCTGGCACAATATATTCGAACTCGTTCGAATTTTTACAGTTTTCTCTTCCCGGAGACTGTGCTACTTAGGAGTGTTTTGTCTTGTTCCGTGCGGATGGCGCTGCGTACAACTTTGTTGTAGTTCGTAGTGTCATCCGTGGGGAAATATTAGTTAAACAGTTGATTATTATTCATTTGCCAGGGACAGGACAATTATAATGTTGTCCGACCTACCCTGTCACTGATGAGAGGCAATAAATCTCGAAACATGCATGTCTGCAGGTGGTCATTCCCAGCCAAATGAAGGATAATCTTCTGTTCAATTACGAGACAAGCACTTGCAACTGGGTCTTCTTTGACGAACGTTGCACAAATATCTGTCAGATGTAGTTCAATGTCTGTCGTGGTATTAGCCAGGGAAGATGTTGTTTTCTGACAGATGTTTGCCTTTAATTTTCCACTTATTGGAAACGCTTAGAGAGAAGGGTACCCCGTATTCTTTCACATTGTTGATACCTCTCTGGCACAACATATTCGAACTCGTTCGAATTTTAATAAATGAATTATTACAAATGATAGTATAGAAGTAATGTTTATTTTCAGTACAGAGATCTTGTGGAGAAACATCCCAATTGAATAATACGTACTTGGTGAGTCCAGGGTTCCCAAGTGTTTATACAGCTAGCTCAATTTGTTCGTATACCATAGCGAAAATTGATGCAAGTATATGTCAGGTGAGTGGAAAACTATACTTACGTTTTCAATAATATGATTTTTTGTTGAACAAACTCCTCTTTTATTGTTTCTGGTTCGTTGTCTATTATTGAAAGAAACCCAGTTTTCTTCACTTACCTCAATGAAGTAACTAAAAGTACTTATAAAAAACCGTTGGGAAACCGACCTATAGAATTTTTTTCTGTCAACATCAGTTTTGGATATCGCATGCTTTTAGTAATAGTATTATTTTTCCTATCCGAAATAAGTACGCTCTTAATTTGTTCCAACCAGTTCTCAGCCTATTTTGAAAGTGTTGATATTCATTTATAATAATTTTGAAAATCCACAACTCAAGGATGATCTGACAATACATTTGAGAAAAATTTCAGGTCAGGATTGATTTCCTCACCATGAGACTTGCCCAGCCCGATGTCAATGGTACTTGCTCCACCGATGCAATGATAATAACAGGAGGAGCCTCAAATGTCCCTGTTCTTTGCGGGGATAACACTGGACAGCATATCTATGTCGATTTCAATGGAAACAGCAGCATAGTTATATCAATAAGTAGCAGTGCATCACTTCCGGCTACTGCTTGGAACATCAAGGTTTCCCAAATAGCCTGCAACTGTCCTTACAAAGGTTAGTAGAACAAAAGTTTCTTCGAGATGTATTTGAAATGGAAGAGAAGAGATGTTTCTTGTGGGGTACCCCAAGGGTCTATCCTTGAACCTGTTTCGTTCCTTATTTATATGAATTCAAAATATTGTCTGAATTTGAAAGGTAATTTAAAATTATATGAACGTGATACTACTTTTCACTATCAGGGAAGAACTGTTCAAGAAATAAAAGAACAAATGAAAGGTGACCTCAGTTTGATTTCTTTGCAATTGAAAAAAAGAAGTTGACTTCTATCTAGTCTTATGTACATTTACTAAAGATCTTCACCATAAAATCAGATCAAGACCCTCAATGTGGATAATTCTTGCATACGATTCAAAAAAAAAAATTGAAATTTCTAGGTTTAACCATTGATCAAACTCTCCTTTGGTCTATGCATATTCTTGATCTTAGAAAAAAAAATATCCCCCATTATTGGCATTTTATGCAGACTGTGTTCTTATATTCCACTCATACATCTTGGGAATATTTACTTTAGATTGGTTAATTCAAACCTTCAGTATTTGATTTCAATTTGGGACATTGCAACAAAATAAATTCTTAAACCATGGAAAACCTTACAAAATATGATTATAAAATGTATTTTCAAATTACCCTTCTTGGAACAAGCCTCAAAATTATTTAAACATAGAAATCTTCTAGATATTGATTCATTGATCAGAATGAAATATGCATCTCCATTCACCTAACAAAAAATTAGAAAATGTCTCCTATGTTGTTACTTCTAACCGGACGTTATCCTCAAAACCGTGCAAATTAAATCTCAATTTAACAAAAATTCATTATATTATCGCGGTATTATAACCTTTAATAGCATACTTCTATTATTATTATTATTATTATTATTAAAGGTGTATTGTTGCGATTAAAAATCAGTTTTTATGGTATGATTGGGAATCAGCTAGTCGAGATACATTTTAGAGACATTTGCTATTGTAAAGATGGAAAATAAAAACTGTCGAAAATTCGATCGCACGACAGAAATTTTGACGTTTTCATTCTTTTTTATGCTAAACCTTGTATCTGACCATACAAAAATCATACATTTTCAGAATGAGCATGAAATTTTGCATATACCTATAGTGCGAATTTCAAGTAAATTTGATGATTTTATATTTTACATTATTTTTAGACTTTTTTCGATCAATCGAATAATTTTGTTTTGCATCGATTGACTCGAATTATACTAATTTGGTCATTCTGAATCGATTGCCGTTCTCAGAAGTACTCTGTCGTTAGCGGATCTCGAGTTGGGACCTTTTTCGGATTTTTTTTAAAGTAACAGAAAATACTAATTTCTTCATTCTAAATCATTTGGTCTTCGCAGAATATTGTCATGTATACTAGCAATAGTAGAAAGTTGAAAGATTTAGTGTTAAAACTTTTTAAGACATGTATTTTTAAATGTACTTGTGCAAACTCAAATTCATTCACATTAATCATAGTAACTCGAAAACTACTAGGAATTAATATAGAAACGTTCCATACAAATTGTATCTACATAGTAAGTAGATTATAAAAATTCAATAAAATAATGGAGTTCCTTCTAAAATAAAGGAGTTTGTGTACACTTCCGTTACGACTCATCCAATCGGATCGTGGAAAAACTCATTTTGTTCATATTTCAATTCTCTACAATGTTCCCTACTGGAGCAACCAGATTGCTGTATGAGTTTTCATTTTATAAGGAAGAAACTAAAATAACACATTTATAAATGACAGTTGCGAGTCCTAAACATAACAGAATATAACTACTAGTATTTTTGTTTAAAAATTACACATTCACTATTGATTGGTGTACCAATTTTTTCTAGCTCCCTCTGGGTGTCTCCAGTTTTACAACACAACAAGCGGAACAGTGACAAGTTTCAATTATGGGTCATCGGCACCACAAAATGGAACCAGGCAACTCGCTAACATGAATTATGGAATTTGTGTAGCTACAATCAAAGGTATAGTTCACACAAAATATTTTTTTTAGCATGAATTTACCAGTCAGGCCCTGTTATTATTGATGCTGAGTTCTGTTAAATGAGCAAACTTGTAGCATTTTAAATGACCTTCTCGGAGCCAAAAATTACAGTCGCGTTTTCAGAATATTTCATAAAATGATATTTCTTTCAATGGAACACCCTATATTTTTTCATGCATTTCGATTCGTATTAACATTCTCAACAACAAAGCTCATATCACCTTTCTTCCTAAAATGGAAAATTAGCGACTTGTGATGTGTAAATACTTATCTCTTTCACTAGTACTAAACATTTCTTTGTTTTGGCCAACAAAACGTCATGATTGTCCAAACACACAATTTTGGTACTTATACGAATGACAATATTTTGTTACTAATAGCAAAATAAGACAGTAAAAAGAAAAAATTGCGCTGGGATGTGAACACGTGAAACCCGTGTTCATCATGTCGCACCACTCAATTGACACCACTGAGCTATTTGATATTTGTACAAAACGATAATTTCCATCATCTTAAAGCCATTCCGTTATCCGCATTTATTTTGTGAATCAAAATATTTCTGCTGTAATGATAACTTTGAAGCCGTTTTTGTACAGAACAGAAAATACTGGAGGGTCATATGAATGTGGTTGAAAAAAATGTGTTTGATTCGATAAAACATAATTAATATGAGCAATCAAGTCGCCTTGAAATTTTCTTGAAATACTATTTGTCAAATATTCTCAAGTATCTCATGACAATGTCATAATTATTGTAACTGTCAACTACTGTTCGAATATTTTTCAAAATGCCGTTTTCCCATCAAGAAAAATGTAATAAGTTAGAATCTAGAATCCTACAGCAGACATAATCCATTTCTAGTCCATCCCCACAATCCGCAAAGACGATTTAGTAATAATGTTTGGTGTGGTCTATTTAGAGGCAGAATTATCGGTCTATTTTTCTACCATGGTTCTTTGAACGGACCCCGTTAAATTAATTTATTAACAAGAGTGTTGGAAGAGTTTTTTGATGATCTTGATCTGGAGGCTCGTCAGATGATCTATTTTCAGCAGGATGGAGCACCAGCACATAATGTCAGTGGCGTAAAAAGAATGCTGCAAGGCTGTTTTGGAAACAGATGGATTGCTACAAATGGTCCTGTTAAGTGGCCCCCAGACACCAGACATGACACCTCTAGATTCCTATTTTTGGGGATTTCTGAAAAATTAGGTGTACAAAATGAAACCTAATAATGTAGATGAACTGAAAAATTATATTGAAACTATAATTAATAGAATTGATGGCCGAACTGTGTTGAATGCCACACGTAGTGTCAATAGAAGGGCCCAAATATGTGTTCAACAAGAATGCGGTGTTCCTGATCATTTACTCGATATTTTATAGTGCTCTATCAAATCCGTTTGTTATAAATGTTTCCTATTGATGAAACTGTCTTATTTTCTCCTTGTTCTTCCAATGTTTGAATCGTGCTTTTCAGAAAAAAGTGTTCTACCTTCACCAAAATCTTTCTATCCCTGAACCCAAGATTATTTAGTTTACTATTAATAGAATCGGGATTTATGAAATCAAATACCCGTGACGTATCAAAAAAGAGTCCTGCCACTATGTTTACCATTGTTCAGGGTAATATAAATAAAGTCAATCAAAATATTAGCAGCTGTTTGAGTAGATTTTCCTTTTCGGAAGCCATGTTGGTTGGTATTCAGTAATTTTTTTTTAAATTTGATAAATAATTTACATTCTCTTATATATTGACCGTTCAATTACTTTCGAGAATACGATCAAGGTGAATATCGGTCTGTAATTCGCTATTTCTGCTGGGTTGTCTTTCTTAAAAATCGGTATGACAATTGCAGTTTTCAGTACAGAAGGAAATTTTCCAGAGCATATCGGGAGATTTATCAAGTTCACTAGGTGTTGAGCGAGCAGAGAAATTACTGACTGTTAAATTTTGGTTGAAATGTTATCAATGCCAGAGCTGCATTTATTTTTTTATTCAACACATGACAATTATGACTGTCATTATTAATGTCATTTTAGACAAGTAAACTATCAAATAAAACACTAGTGAGTTCATATTTGAAATAGTATTCTATTACGGTATCCAACCACTCTTTCAAAAAGAATTTCAAATCATACATTCTTTCACAGCCTCGTGATCAAATCCATCAACCTTATTTGCGATAAACGCTGCTTAGTTGCTCAGGATTTATTGCCAATTCAAATTCAAACTAGTAAGCATGTACATGTGTGTGTGTGAATGTATTTTATATGTATATATATTATAACCTCTTTCGGTACTATTTTTGTATCAGCCTTTCATATTATTGTACTAAACAATTTTGTTCATTAATACTACTTTACTTTACAGTATCAGTGATTAACGTTTATTCATGTTTTGTAATTTTTTCTTCATCACATACAAGTGATTTAAATATCGCTTCTGTGATTATTTTCTATTCACAAGCCTGTCCAGTATTTTAACTGTTCTTGTTCTTGAAAAACGCTAACGGTTTAGTCAAATTTGAATTCATTTGAACCAGTCACTCCCATATCAGTACAGCTGCTGATAGTGCTGGAAGATGCCGACATCTCCGGGCTTTTCTAAAGAACATTCGTGTATGATTGGTTGGACACATTCTAATGGACAACAAAACTTAAGACATCATAATTGCCGCATGAGTCTGCCATTAGACAGGGTGTTTTCGTGAGAAGTGCTTTTGAATATTAACGAGGTGATTCCTGGTGATATATTTTTTTAAAAACTAGTTTCTGATAAACAGGGCATTGAAGATCGGGATGGAAAAGTACTTTTTTTAGTGACTCAGAAAACTTTTCTCTGGGAAACCTGTAGTTTTCTTGATATTTCATAGTTACGTTTTGAAATACCTACTTACCTAATTTGATATTCTTATACCTCATTCTAAGTTGCATGTGCGCGTAACTAAGTTACCGAATAACAGACAAAAATAATATTCAAAAAGTCTCATAACCTAAAAATTGATTTGAGCTGAAGGTATTACTTGTCAAAGTCAAAGTCAAAGTCATATCACCCTAGGCATGTAAATGACACTATTTACATTCCGTTGTCAAGACGAATTAGTAAACGAACCTGTTTTGTTGCTAAGCATGTATGGACTATTTACAGTGTGGGCAGCAGAAAAGAAATGTTTTGTTGACCATTGGTGACACAGTGCAATTCTTGGTTTTCATATCACCAAATGATTCAGCAACTTTTTTTCATTAATGTTAGCAAGTATTCAACGAAAACATTTGCTTGGTCTCCTAGATCTGTAGAGCTTATGCCGTCCACCTGCAAAATGATATTTTTGTGAACTTTTTTCCTGATTCACTAAATTCCATACGGATTTCTGCTCATTATCAGAATTCTCGGTTATCCTACCAGCATATCTTTTTATTCCCACCCAATAAATCAAAAATAATTTCCGTTTCTCAACATTGCAGGTTACTGCGGTATCCAGTGGTCCCAGTCCGGAACATTGACATTTTCCGTCTCGGGTAATACTTACACAAACATTGGGGACGGAACAATTGGAACACAGGCCGCCGAGTTGTTTGGCTCCGATTGTTTGACAGATTTCGTGGTCATCCCAAGCCCCATTAACACCGACGGCACTGCACAGACTTCCGACAGATTTTGTAATAACGGATTTGTAACTGTACAAAGTAAGTATATCGATAAGTTCCTAACGAATATGTGTGTAAACAAAACTTGTGTTAAACAACGAACAAATACATCTGATTTAGTAGGCAAAATTTCTCTTAGTTGCAATGTTCTGTATTATACAGGGTGGCCCATCGGCAAAATCTAAAAACATGTCTAAAGGAGGGTATGCTTTTGATAGGAAAAGCGCCTTTTTGAAAAAATTTAAATTGCTTTTAAATGCTTATAAAGAGTAATATATCAATATTTTTCTTTTTTTTTCACTCTAGAATAATGTTTATTAAATACAAAATAGCAACATTGATTTTCAATAATTATTTAAATAATCGGTCTCTACCTACGTGTTACATCGAAGCCCACAATACGCACACAAGCGACGTTGCCAAAATGTCTATTTCATTATTTTATTGCCTTAAAAATTTTGCTGAAAAAGAGCTTATTTGAAGTTGTTCCGGAATGTTCTGGAAGCTGAAATTTTGGGTAAATGTTTCTTATTTATAGACCTAAAAGAGTGCAAAATTCTATGACCGGATGCAGATGGCCCAGAAAAGCATACCCTCCTTTTTGTCAAAGGGACACATTTTGATGCAAGAACATAGTAAAACCTTCTACCCCCTAAGTAGGGGTATCATTCCAACAAAAATTTCAAATGGGAAAGGGGGTCAAGTTGAACATCAATTCTGTCTTCAATCAATCAATCATTTTATATCTTTAGGTTTATACAAATAAACATAAGAAAGTATCAAACAAGTCATAAAAATATGCATTACAAATGTTCTTATATACTAACAATAAAAAAATTCTCAATAAAAATCGATCAGCTCACACGTACAGATTAAAAAACAAAAAAAAACTCATAGGATGTAATAAAGGTATATTGTAAATATAAGATTAGCGTTGATTGAGGTACTCATTTGGAATAAAATGGATTTTTGAGCAAAAAGAATTTTACCAGTATTAAAATAAAATTGAATCGATTTTCGCAATTTCCGTCACACATCCTTGTTGGATTTTCAACGCTCCAAATTTTCTAAAGGAGTGGATCGATTTTCATAAACTATGTATAGGAAATGACAAGCTCCTATTCATGAGGTATCACTTAACCCCCTTTCCCATTTGAAACATGTTATGGAATATCACCCCTGCTTAGGAGGTTGAAGATGTTACTATGTTACTGACAAACAATCTCGATGTGTTCTTGGATTTTGCCAAAAAGTTCTTTCCCACTTTGTAATGCCTTGCGGTACGTTTTTGATGGGCCGCCCTGTATATACGCTGCCATACAGGGTGGTTACTAAGTACTTGTACAAACTTCGAGTGGTGAATCTTTGACTATTTTCATGATAAAATATATCATTTCGGAGATAAAGGGTGTTGAAGGTAAAATTTATTTTTAATAATTTTTGCAAAAACTAATATTCTCGAACAAAATTCGGAGATAGAGTTTTTTTGACTTAGAGAGCGCTGCTCACGCTATCATTATTTATTTTAATTTGCCCTAACTTGTTGGCAGTGAACTTTTAGGATATTTTATATTCAAATCTTGTCCCAACACCTTTTATAATTTCTCAACAACGCTAGTAGCAACAGTTTTTGAGATATTTGCAAATTTTCTGCTTTGATTGCTCAGAACTTGACAAAAACTGAGTATGTGATAGATTCCGCTGAAATAAATAACTCTTTTTTATCAAGGTGCATAAAAAAATTATTCGTTCTCACAATACATGGTGCTGATATAATTCCAGTCCGAGTGAATGAATTCTGTTTCTTTTTCAGCTTACTCTCAACCTTTCGTGCTGACAGTTGTAACGAACGGGGACGAAACCAACGATATGGGAAATGTCGGTTTTTCTTTAGGTTTTTCCCAGCTGACATGCGGTTTGAATATTTTTGTAGGGTAGTTGGAAAGAAATAAATAGAAGTTGGCATTTGTGTTGTTTTTATTATAATTTTGTAAATCAACAAACAGTTTCTGAAATGAATTCGTAATCTTCAGTATAAGAGCGTTGGGTAAGTATTGTTAAGCATTCGTAAACGATGTCAATGTTAATTTCCTCAAGTGTAAAACGTCAAATTTGGTTTTGAAAAAAACAATCGTCGAATTTCAATAGCGAATAAAAGACCCCGTCAAATTAGCTGAAATTTTATTATTTTATTATTATTATCTGAACTCGTTTACATGTCCAATTATAACATTATTAATGGAAATACATTAGGGTGTATACGGGGCATAGTAAAAAAAATCGTTTTTCAGGATTTTTTTCTAACACTAGTCGTGAACCAACAATTTATATTTTGGTAGAATATCATAGTTGCAGTCTATTCTAGGCGATGAAAATATGTTAGGTTTGTTGACGACTCTCTCTGTTTGAAATATGAATTTTTAATATTATGGATTATACCCTTATACTAAAAACAATTGACAGATCATGTTTGAATAAATAAAAAATTATCTAATGCCACTGTTGATTGAACGAATGGTGAGGGAATTATCTGGTGAATTAATTTGTTCAATATTACCTTTCATTTAGATACAGAGAGCGTTAATTTTTTTAGGTCACTTTCACAAAGTTTTTATTCAATAACTCGAAAACTGTTTCGTCAATTTGGACCTAATTTCGCTCTCACTATTATGAAAGTGTTGACTATTTACTATGAAAGTTTGGTCAACTTTGTGTTTTGCGTTCCTAAGTTTCGTTTTTTGTTGTTAAAATTGTTGTTGTTAAAATTGTTATATATCCGTCAACCGGTTGCACCCCTACGTGCAACCCTCAAAAGTCAGAGACTTGTGCGAGCTAGGGGAAGACGTAGCCCATACCTTTTAATAAGTGTGATGCCTTGCACGAGACCGGTGGCAAGGCTGAGATTCGAACTCACGCTCTAGCAACCCCATATATCGTAATACCGTAAATTAAAAAATGCATGTCTTAGAAACGCAACATACAAAGTTGACCAAACTCTCATATTTAATAGTGAACACTTTCATAATAAAGGTGGTAAAATTAGGTCCAAATTGACGGCACAGTTTTTGAGATATTGTATGAAAACGTTGTAAGTGACCTAAAAAAAAATTTACGCTCCCTGTATCTAAATGAGAAATAATATTGAACAATTAATTCACCAGAGAATTCCCTTAACTTTTTAACAGTGGCAATAGATAAGTTTTGTGTATTCAAAAACGATCTGTCAATTGTTTTCAGTATAAGGGAATAATACAAAATATTAAAAATTCATATTTCAAACAGAGGGTCATCAAGAAACCATCGCCTGGAATAAACTGAAACTATGATATTCTACCAAAATACAAATTGTTGGTTGAGGACTAGTGCTAGAAAAAAAAAATCCTGAAATATAGGACATGTTAACGAGTTCCGATAAAAACATCTGTATCCTTAATTTGCCTTATGTCGACTTACAAAACGGTCTTTTCCTTTGTCAACCCTACCCAACTCCGACGTTTTTATAACTCATAATCGACACATAAAATCATTCCAACTCGCACATTTTCCTAATTACCCATTCCACTCACTATAACATAATAAAATTTTAGCCAATTTGACCGGAAGCCAATTTTACATGTGTTTTCGTACGGGGTCTTTATTGAAAAATAGTTTCAATCATTAATCTGACTAATTGTAGTTTAGCGATGGGTTTTAAATAAGTTACGGACTTGTTGTGTACATTGTGGAGCTGAAATTGAACGAAAAATAATCAGTCCAGTGTTTTTTCAGCTACCAGACTCGTATCAATATGAATTGGAACAATCAGAGATGAATCTTGTTTTGATACAAAATATATTGAATGAAAATTAAATTCAGTTGTATATGCATCACCAATCATCTTTAAAAAATTATCCAATGAACATATTATTTGCACACGGTAGCTGTGTATAACTGAGGGAGAATCCGGTGTTAGCAACATCATTGACTTCATCACCATTGGTAACCACAGTAAGAACAAATGGTTTTGAAGATGCTGAAAAGAAAAAATCAATAATTTTTTTTTGTTAGCATTTCTTGTTTATTTTTACTCACTAACTACCGTATCCAGAGAAGTTCCACAAAACCTATCAGAATTAACAGGTGTACCATTCGTGTAAGACGGGTTCGGTATCACTATGAAATCAGTGGTACAGTCCCCATTAGTCAATGCATCGAATCCTGCTCCCGGTACACCAGAAACCATGAATCCGTTCGAGCTCCACTGGATGGAACAATAACCTACAGTAACAATGGCATGAATGATTGAGTCAAATCTTAGTCAAACCGAATAGATACATATTTGGAACATTGGTGTGGATAGTGTTTCAGTACAGGTAATATTGAACGTTTTAAAAAAGCCCTGGTAGAGGAGAACATTGAATTCAACTTTTGAGTATCTTTATTCGATAATTTTATATTACTTTAAACTTTATCATCCTGAAAAAAAATAAAGTAAACGTACACCAAACACAAAATATGTCACTGATGAAGTCAGGAGCTCATAAGTAATGATCTAACTTCTTCATTCTTGAACCAGCTTATGAATATTTAAAAAAAACATACCGATCTCATATCTAAGGTAAAAAAAGAATATTACCGATATAAAATATTCAATTCCAGTGATCCATCCAGAACTGCCTGGAAAGTCAATTTTTTTTAATGCTCCCAAAGATATAACCAAAAACTTGAACAATAAGAATAGAAGTCATGTATTAGATTGTAAAGTAATCCGATATAATTCTTTTTTTTTTCTCTTATGGAGTATATAAACTTCCGGATACACTTACTTCATTGTATATATTGGAAATGTCTTCATACATTTTCAAGAATAAAAACAGCTTCAAACTGAACAGAGATATCCATTCAATGAATACCAGAAATAAACTTGATTCCTGTGCACTATTTGCAAAAATGTGAAAGAGTTATGACTCACCCAAATATGTGGGGCTACGTATTTTCCATAATTTGCCAGAAAGAATGAAAAATACTGACAGCCTAACTGAGTTCAGGAATAATCTCGAGGAATTTCTCGTAGATGAGTGCTCTAACCATTTGAGTACTTTGATAACCTGATATTTCTTTCCAGGTGGGTCATTTCGCTCCGCTTTTCCACCATCTGAGAATATCTTGGGTTTGTCTCGTTTTTGTTGCGTTCCAATTGTTGTCAACCATCATTCTCACTTGATTGATTCCTTTGCGACGTTCAATTTGCTCACAATGCTCACATGTATACGAACAAGGTCTTCTGGATAAGGCATCTGCATTTTTGGGCAATTCCGTTATTTTTCTCAACCTCTCAACATGGATGACCCTGGGTACTCTATCATACGCCCCGATATGCTAGCTAATTGGAATTTTTCCTGACACCCATTTGAGGATTCGTTGGAAGACCTTGTCCTCACAAGTGTTTGCGAACGTAGTGGCATTCTCACCCTAGAGTCTTTGATAAAATGTGTCCATTTTCCACATCTTTAGAACGCCCTGTTCTTCTGAGTGCTTAATACAGTTATCGTAGATTTAATCTCGAATGAACCAGTAACTACGCCAGATCGTTGTTCGGGTTCTTCTATTGACACTACTCATACTTCCGGCTTTAAGGGGTTGAAGGCCGCCTCCACTTCTAGAGAAAGTATCAAGGCATCATCACGGTGACTCTCAGGCTGTATATGAATAATTGCACCGCTAGCTGTTCCTTGAAATCTCCCGGTGCTTCTGGGTAAGCCAGCTGAATTAGGCGTCCTACATCTGCTTCAAATTCTTACAGCCCCTCACCCAATTTCTTAGTGTGCGTTTTCATTTGAGCCCGATACAGCTGTTCCCGATGTTGATGGCCATACCGTAACTCTAATGCAGTAATCAGGTCTTAATATTTATTTTGCTGTTCGATAGGTATCGTCTGCAACATACCCAAAGCTGGCCTTCTCAAAGCTACTATCAGTGTCGTAGTTTTTTCTTCTTTGGCCCATCCATATGCCGGCGATACATGGACCAAGAGCAATCAAAAATCGGTGATTTTACAAAATCCCTGATGTGCTATCTGGTTTTTTAGTCCTCTCGCACTGTATTCACTTTCTTATTGAGCTCATCGTCGATTTTCTTGACGTCTTCCTTCCTTCCCCCTTTCATTTTTGCCATTTGTACTTCGGTTTTCTGTAGTACATGTTGGGAGAGGTTTTCTTGAAGTTCTATAACTTTCTGAAAGTCTATTTTCCTCTGTTTTTTATTCGTTCTACCTTTTGTTTTTCGAGAATTCTCTGGAGTGCCCCTTCTCGTTCTCGGTTTTCATCTTGCCGCTCTTTTCTCTGGTTTTCGAGAATTTTCTGGAGTTTTTTCTTTTCATCTAACCGTCGCGTTTTCTCTCTTGGTTTTTAATTTTCTCGTTCTTGTTTTTCCGTCTGGTGCCACTTCTACTCTTCTTATTTTTCCTCCTAGCGCCGCATTTCCTCTTCTTGTTTTCTCTTCTGGCGACTTTTTTCCAAATCCCCATATTGATTTCGGATAAATTTTACAATGTTTCCCATCATATCGTACGATCTACTTCTCATATTCACCATAAATAGTTCATAAATATTTTAGATTTTCACTAATATCCTACTTCCGACACCACTGTTACGATAATTCTAAATATTACTCCGAGCACACTAAAATTTAATTTTAAATTAATTAACTATTAAACTCGCAATAAAAATACAACTACTATACTGGCTAATAAAACACTTGGTTCTCTTTAGTTTTTTTTCAACGAATCTTCCAGGTTTCCACAGAGAGAATCCCCTCAGAAGCTCCTAGGAGCTTGTGCGAGCAAGGAAAAGATCCGGGACCGATGACCGTGCTGGGCTTTAAGGCGAGCGCTCTACCATCATACTCAATCCGAGCAGAATAGATTTTTAGGGATTCTTCCGTTCTCCAGAATGATCAGTACAGAAAAACATCAAAAATATGCTCCACGAATGAGGAACTGTTTATTGCGATCGGTCGGTTCATTTGTTATGCAGATGAGTTATATTTTATGGTCGACACCCAACAGCGTCGTAGCTAAGGGATATTTTTTCAATCTCATAACAATATGATCCAATAGTAAATTCACCTACCTGGTAACATCCCAACACATATTCCATAATTTTCATTCACTAGTTGTCTGGTACCAGGCAGGCCTGTAGTTGGATCTATAACATTGCTGCCTACTCCGTAGTTGAAACTTGAAACCGTTCCGGTGGTGGTATTGTAGAACTGGAGACAGCCTGAAGGGGCTGAAACCAAAACCGATCTCATTAAAATATGGATCCGAAATAAGTGAGAGCGAATTTGCAGTAAAAAGACTTAAAACCAGGAAAAACTCTTTATTCCTTAGAAGTCAGTAAAGAAAAACTCCTGGAAATAATAACCAAATGTAGAGAAACATCTGAAGAATACACCAAAGAGTTTTCATTTACAGTTACTCTTCTGGATGTACCTAGGATTCTACAAGGCTCTCTTCTTGGACAACTGCTGTTTTTTCAAGCCATTGATAATACATATGATTTTATCAGTAGTAATACTATAAGTACTTCAAAATAACCAGGTTATACATCGATAACTTGTTGCATAATTATAAAGAGGGTCAGTTTGACAGTTTAAATAATCCGACCTGCTGGAACCCACTCGGAATTATTTAATTGGGTGTTAAAATATTTTGAGAGTTCAGTAGAAGGTGAATTTAGACCGCCGTTATATTTACAACATCAAGGTCATAGTAGGACAATAATGGGTATAGAAGTACACCGAGATGGCAACTTAATCCTGTTATTTCTCGATCCAAGTCATTCTCCTCAACAGATGGCACAATTTGGAGACACCAGCAGTGTTGATGCAGCATTGGGAGTCCTCAGAAAAACCGAGTCCGCAATGGAAGCTAGACAGTATCAAATTGTAGCTATTATTGGATTTTTGGATAGTGAGCAGCAATATCAACAAAGCAAAATTCTTCATGGACTCGGAATAATATAGATTTTTTTTTTTCATCAACAATGGAAATATATTACTATAAATATTGACTATAAATAAATGTTATGTTATATCTGAAAAAAATAAAAATAAAAAATTAAAAATACCTCTTATGAGTCATTGCGTTTTTCCTTAATTCAGATACTCTTTTGAAACTATGACATTGGTATAAGGACAAGAATGCGAAAAAGTTCATAACTGCTGTTTAAGATTTATGTTCGAAACTCATAATTTTGATGAGAAAAATTATTAATAATACGTGGCAAAAAACCAACCAAACTAATAATTAATAAATAATTATCTAATCTTTCACTTCAACCTATATATTATAATTGGCATATTTGTCGGCAAGTTTAACATAAACTACTAGATTGTTTCAGTTGTTGCCAATTTTTACTAGTTGTCAATTTTTAAATCGCTTCTAACCCTCACCTGGTTGCTGATTCTTACCTCGTGTTGGACAAGCGCATGCGATTTGCGTCACTTGAAAGTTCCAAATACGCCCCAATCCAGAGGCAGTGGCAGAAGTGGTGATCACCAGGTTGATCGTGTCATCACCGTTGAAATCCACGTAGATGTGTTGACCGGTGTTATCCCCACATATGACAGGTACGGAGCCTCCTCCCCCAGTTACAAACAATGCGTCGGTGTCACACACTCCCATTGGATTTGGCTGAGCCAGGTTGAAGTTTAGGAAGTCAATTCGGACCTGGATAATAATAATAAATAGTATTTATTCATCATATAAACGTAAAATGTACTCAATGTGGATGAAAATTCAAGATTCAGATTGTACTGCTTCACAACTTGGCCTAGAAGAAAAAAAGATATTACCAAAAGCTTCGAACAAGACTCCAAATAGAAGATTCACGGAATCGTTGGGTCAAGTGTAGCAAATGATATTACAGAAGATTAATTTCTCTGAAACCTGAGCAAAACGATATATGACTCAAAAAAACTTCTGTAGGAGATTCAATCTTTCACTTTCTGAATTTTTTTTAATCAAGTCTGAACGTGTAAAGGAAGTGATTGCAGCAGTGTTTTGTGATCTGGCTAGAGCTTTCGACTGTGTCAATCATGAAATACTGTTACGTAAACTGCTTCAGAGAGCAAAGCTTCAATTGGTTGTTGTCTAAGTGAAAGAACCCAGATTGTGAAAACTGAAAATGATCTCTCCGATATTGGGAAATCAAACATGGTGTACCACAGGGATCCGTTTGGGCCTATCCTGTTCCTGTTGTACTTCAATGATATAAAGTTAACATGAAAATGAAAGGTGTGTTCACTATTTTTGCAGACGACATGACTATCTTAAGGCATGACAAAAACTCAACTGACCTTTACAGTAAAATGGCTCATGATATCTTCACTGTGTTACTCAAATATGCTCCCCTTCAATATAACTAAAACAAACATTCCATTATAGTGTACCAGATATTCCTTTGGGAAATGGTGTGATTTCTACCAGTTCCTCAAATACATTTTTGGGCATTTATATAGACAGTGATCTGAACTTAGAAAACCATTTTGTTATGCTCAGCAAAAGGTGGTCTTCGGAATGCTATGCACTGCGTGTACTGGGTATAACAACTGCAAAAATGATTTACTATGACCTTTTCGAGTCACATGCCAGATATGGCATTTCTTTTAGGGGTACTTGCAATGCTTAACATTTTAAAATTATATTCACTCTGCAAAAGCATGATGTTAAATATATTCATAACGTTGGGCCCAAAGTATCTTACAAAGACCTTTTTAAAGAGTAGAAAATACTAACTTCCCCTTCACTATTTATTTTTGAAACAGCATGTTCAATACATAAAAATAAATCTCTTGTCGACATGGTTTCGACCAGAGACCATCAGTTAAAATTGTTCACTTTTATTATGTGGACATTTTTGACATAAAAACTTGCAAATATTTGCGTGTCCTAGTGATGCCATATCGTTTCATGAAAATTATAGCTATTTAAAGTAAATAGATCCTTGAGGAACTCCATACTCCTGACTTCCGCCGTCGATATTAACAGGATGTATACGGGATGACAGTGTAGAATCAACTCTTACCTGGCATATATCAGGATTGCATTTTTCTATGGTCATAGTGCATCTGGTACTATCAGTTATCGGTGTTGGATACGCAGCATTGGTAAAGTAGGTACTATTGTAAGAGGATGATTCGCCACAAGTCCTCAAAACTAAAACAAATAGTAATAATACATGAAAATAAATTTAAATGCGTTAAATGATAAAGTAGAGTAATAAATTTGAGAAGGACATTATGTTTAAACAGAAAGAGGAATAAAGAGAAGAAAATAGAAAAACACAACTCAACAAATGAGTAACATCTATAGAGAAATTTGAATTTTTGTTCATCCCAAAAATTAAACATATTATATCGAATGCTGATCATACCAAATTTAATACTAACATTGTTAAAGGGATTCAAAATTATGGCGACACACTTAAGGAGTTCTATGACTATTGAATTCCATGAAATAATCACAGATTCAGGTCGATTACAAGATCTGGGGACTTTGGTGATATAGTCAAGGTTTCCCAGTAACTGCTGTATAATTTTTTCAATGTGAAGAGCAAGAAAACTTCAACATGGCACTTACATATTCTACTTTCATGAATTTTTTCCACTCCAAACAATGAAATTCAGCTCTGAAAGGTCAAAGTTTTTTTTATAATCTCGAATTTAATCTCGAGATCCCGACTTCTTTGATCCAGACTTTAATATCAAGTAATTTTTATTTGACGACCAACTCGAAATTTACGGAGTATAGTAATTTCGTCCTTGTGAATTTTTCTCAAAAAAGCGAATTTAGCTCTTATTTATGAATTTGACTGCTATTTCACTAAGAAGAAAATTGATTACCTGTCAATTCGTCATAGAAATTTATTTCTGTGGTATGATTCAGAATCAGCTAGTCGAGAAACATTTGAGAGACGTTTGCGATTTATTGAGAAATTGAAAATAAAAACTTTTGAATTAATCGTGCGAGGGAATTTTTGACGTTTTATTCCTAAACCTTGTATCTGAGCATATAAATATCACATATTTTTGAAATCAGCATGGAATTTTGCGTGTATAATACAAATTTCAAGTGAATCCGATAATTTTTTACTTTTCATGAATTTTATAGGTCTACCCCTTGGGATTTTTTTCGAGTATTTTTGTATCCGCCGAACAACTTGAAATTCACAAATTATACTAATATGATCATTTTAAATCGAATGGCGTTCGCAGAATTGATCTATCTTTAACCGTTCGCGAGTTGAAAAGTTCATCTGGAGTTGAAGGGGATAATTTCCCTCCCATTATTATTTATAATTCGGAATCAGCTCGTCGAGATACATTTCAAAAGTCATGGACCATTTTTGAGAAAAGTGAAATGAAAGTTTTATAAAATTCAGTGTTTTTCAATATCGAATATTGACTTTTATAGTATATGAAGTTTTCAGAAATACGAAATATGCCTTTGGGTACACTCTAAGAGCATTTACGAGGGGGAATCATTATCATTAGCATTATTATTTGTAACATTACTTAGTCTTGCCTTATATCATAATCCAAACATTAATCGAAAAATATAAGACTTAAGTGTTTAATAGATATAAGTCTTGACCTATGGAGTTTGTGTAGCAATAATCAAAATTTTTTTGTATGATGCAATAAAAAGGAAGTGTTGTTTTCCAAGGTTTTGTATATTTCCATTGCCGTGATACTTATGTTGCATCTTTATCAGAATTTTAGATGCTTGAGTATCCAAAACGGAAAAACTTTTCTAATAATAGGATGTTTCACAAAGAAGCCTCAAAATTTCAGTTTATTTAAATTTTCATTGATATTTTGAATTCATTACTCACTGATTCAGATTCTTTTTTAACAATTCTACCTTTCATTTCCAACAAAATCTTGAGCATGTCGATACATTCCTAGAAAAACGTTTGCAAACTTCCAATTTCGAACCTTTATTCGATAGTTTTGAGGTTGTAGACAATATGATGAGGATGTGTGGTTATTCTCAGGCTTAGATCAATCACAGACTTTCTTTTAGTTGCTAGTTTGCACGACAAATCAAAACAAAAATGTTTCAAAACTTACTGACACAGCAAGCTCCGATTCCATTAGCACAAGCTCCAGAAGCTGACCCATCTATATCCGAGCATTGCCTTCTCCTATAACATGTTCCTAATAAGTTGTTGTTTCCTGTACATGCACTATTCGCAAATCTCACCAAACCCACTCCAAAAACTGAAAAATTGAGAGACTGTGTCATGAAGGAATATCCACACTAAATACTTTCTAGTTCTAATACATATAACAAAAATTTATACATGTTTTCTAAATATTTCTTTATGGCCCATCTTGTTTCTAATCTACTAGTGTTATAAAATCATACTTTTCGTAATGGAAATGTTCCCAAATCGATCATTCTTTGAATATATTTCCCCAGACAAACTAGCCACTTTGAAAGAGGCTTAAATAAATCATTACTATTATTGTAGCATGAGTGGAACGACTTGTATGCAATAATCCCCAAGCACTCACATTTTCCTTCTCGTTGATTGAGAATTTCCGTCTTATTTCTCTTCTTATAAGAATAAACCCTGCCAATAAATATCAACAGTACGTAACACCAAACAATTCTTCTGATACGTCTCATCTTGAAATATTATCGCAAAAATGTGAGTTTTCAGTAACTGCACATACGCCTAAATCGCAAATATTGAAAATGTTTGTTTCCAGCAGCTGTCAATTATAGAGTACATAGTTTCAACGAGTTGTGTTGTTTAGCAGTGCAATTTTTTATTTCACGGTGAATATTGGAAGCTACAATTGTTTGTTCAAACTGTACAAATGAACAATATAATGCAGTTTCGAGTCCCGTATACAGGAACGAACGATGTCAATAAACAAGTGATTTATAACGGTTTTTCATAAAAGAAGAAATTCAAGCAAAATTAGTTGGAAAATTGTTATCACATACCAAGGGTGGAGAATAGTTTGATGCCAGACGCGAATAGGAGAGCATTGATATCTAGACATAGTGTTTTCTGCTGCCTTTGAGGTTGTGATTTTTTATAATTTGGTTCCTAAAATTATAATGCATGCATACTCATAACATAACAATAGGCGGTTGAATTTGTGGAACATCGTATATACTGGTCATATGGTGCTTCAAGAACCTAATTTCTTTGAAATTGCTGTCAACTTGGAAACTTTTTCTCCCTAGGTGAGAAAAGTCAATTTTCAATTACTTTTGACCTTGCCTCGTATCAGAACTATGAACATTTATGCGAGTTCAAGAAACGACAGATTTTATTGTTTTCTCAAAATACTCTTTCATTTTGAGCGAAAAACAGTTTGCAGAAAGTCTACGGATGACAAGCGTAAATACTTTTAGGCTGTACTGTTGTTATTCGTTATATGGCAATATCGTAGGAATGTTTCCTCGACAATCGTCTATGATGCATGTCTTGAGAAGTAAAATATTAAATGTCGTTTTTGTTTTATTTATCATGCTTGGGATTACAAAATAGTTAATTCTTTACCCCATTTATTTCCTATGTTAATAGAGCTGTGAGAACCACTGTATATCTGGATAAAGTGGAAGATGAGACTGAATTTACGTTGCTGCGAGTTTTGGAGAAGAAAAAAAAATTGTCACCGTACCATACTCTTTCATTTTAAGCGAAAAACAGTTTGCAGAAAGTCTACGGATGACAAGCGTAAATACTTTTAGGCTGTACTGTTGTTATTCGTTATATGGCAATATCGTAGGAATGTTTCCTCGACAATCGTCTATGATGCATGTCTTGAGAAGTAAAATATTAAATGTCGTTTTTGTTTTATTTATCATGCTTGGGATTACAAAATAGTTAATTCTTTACCCCATTTATTTCCTATGTTAATAGAGCTGTGAGAACCACTGTATATCTGGATAGAGTGAAAGATGAGACTGAATTTACGTTGCTGCGAGTTTTGGAGAAGAAAAAAAAATTGTCACCGTACCATACTCTTTCATTTTAAGCGAAAAACAGTTTGCAGAAAGTCTACGGATGACAAGCGTAAATACTTTTAGGCTGTACTGTTGTTATTCGTTATATGGCAATATCGTAGGAATGTTTCCTCGACAATCGTCTATGATGCATGTCTTGAGAAGTAAAATATTAAATGTCGTTTTTGTTTTATTTATCATGCTTGGGATTACAAAATAGTTAATTCTTTACCCCATTTATTTCCTATGTTAATAGAGCTGTGAGAACCACTGTATATCTGGATAAAGTGGAAGATGAGACTGAATTTACGTTGCTGCGAGTTTTGGAGAAGAAAAAAAAATTGTCACCGTACCATACTCTTTCATTTTAAGCGAAAAACAGTTTGCAGAAAGTCTACGGATGACAAGCGTAAATACTTTTAGGCTGTACTGTTGTTATTCGTTATATGGCAATATCGTAGGAATGTTTCCTCGACAATCGTCTATGATGCATGTCTTGAGAAGTAAAATATTAAATGTCGTTTTTGTTTTATTTATCATGCTTGGGATTACAAAATAGTTAATTCTTTACCCCATTTATTTCCTATGTTAATAGAGCTGTGAGAACCACTGTATATCTGGATAAAGTGGAAGATGAGACTGAATTTACGTTGCTGCGAGTTTTGGAGAAGAAAAATAAATTGTCACCGTACCATACTCTTTCATTTTAAGCGAAAAACAGTTTGCAGAAAGTCTACGGATGACAAGCGTAAATACTTTTAGGCTGTACTGTTGTTATTCGTTATATGGCAATATCGTAGGAATGTTTCCTCGACAATCGTCTATGATGCATGTCTTGAGAAGTAAAATATTAAATGTCGTTTTTGTTTTATTTATCATGCTTGGGATTACAAAATAGTTAATTCTTTACCCCATTTATTTCCTATGTTAATAGAGCTGTGAGAACCACTGTATATCTGGATAAAGTGGAAGATGAGACTGAATTTACGTTGCTGCGAGTTTTGGAGAAGAAAAAAAAATTGTCACCGTACCATACTCTTTCATTTTAAGCGAAAAACAGTTTGCAGAAAGTCTACGGATGACAAGCGTAAATACTTTTAGGCTGTACTGTTGTTATTCGTTATATGGCAATATCGTAGGAATGTTTCCTCGACAATCGTCTATGATGCATGTCTTGAGAAGTAAAATATTAAATGTCGTTTTTGTTTTATTTATCATGCTTGGGATTACAAAATAGTTAATTCTTTACCCCATTTATTTCCTATGTTAATAGAGCTGTGAGAACCACTGTATATCTGGATAAAGTGGAAGATGAGACTGAATTTACGTTGCTGCGAGTTTTGGAGAAGAAAAAAAAATTGTCACCGTACCATACTCTTTCATTTTAAGCGAAAAACAGTTTGCAGAAAGTCTACGGATGACAAGCGTAAATACTTTTAGGCTGTACTGTTGTTATTCGTTATATGGCAATATCGTAGGAATGTTTCCTCGACAATCGTCTATGATGCATGTCTTGAGAAGTAAAATATTAAATGTCGTTTTTGTTTTATTTATCATGCTTGGGATTACAAAATAGTTAATTCTTTACCCCATTTATTTCCTATGTTAATAGAGCTGTGAGAACCACTGTATATCTGGATAGAGTGAAAGATGAGACTGAATTTACGTTGCTGCGAGTTTTGGAGAAGAAAAAAAAATTGTCACCGTACCATACTCTTTCATTTTAAGCGAAAAACAGTTTGCAGAAAGTCTACGGATGACAAGCGTAAATACTTTTAGGCTGTACCGTTGTTATTCGTTATATGGCAATATCGTAGGAATGTTTCCTCGACAATCGTCTATGATGCATGTCTTGAGAAGTAAAATATTAAATGTCGTTTTTGTTTTATTTATCATGCTTGGGATTACAAAATAGTTAATTCTTTACCCCATTTATTTCCTATGTTAATAGAGCTGTGAGAACCACTGTATATCTGGATAAATTGAAAGATGAGACTGAATTTACGTTGCTGCGAGTTTTGGAGAAGAAAAAAAAATTGTCACCGTACCATACTCTTTCATTTTAAGCGAAAAACAGTTTGCAGAAAGTCTACGGATGACAAGCGTAAATACTTTTAGGCTGTACCGTTGTTATTCGTTATATGGCAATATCGTAGGAATGTTTCCTCGACAATCGTCTATGATGCATGTCTTGAGAAGTAAAATATTAAATGTCGTTTTTGTTTTATTTATCATGCTTGGGATTACAAAATAGTTAATTCTTTACCCCATTTATTTCCTATGTTAATAGAGCTGTGAGAACCACTGTATATCTGGATAAATTGAAAGATGAGACTGAATTTACGTTGCTGCGAGTTTTGGAGAAGAAAAAAAAATTGTCACCGTACCATACTCTTTCATTTTAAGCGAAAAACAGTTTGCAGAAAGTCTACGGATGACAAGCGTAAATACTTTTAGGCTGTACTGTTGTTATTCGTTATATGGCAATATCGTAGGAATGTTTCCTCGACAATCGTCTATGATGCATGTCTTGAGAAGTAAAATATTAAATGTCGTTTTTGTTTTATTTATCATGCTTGGGATTACAAAATAGTTAATTCTTTACCCCATTTATTTCCTATGTTAATAGAGCTGTGAGAACCACTGTATATCTGGATAGAGTGAAAGATGAGACTGAATTTACGTTGCTGCGAGTTTTGGAGAAGAAAAAAAAATTGTCACCGTACCATACTCTTTCATTTTAAGCGAAAAACAGTTTGCAGAAAGTCTACGGATGACAAGCGTAAATACTTTTAGGCTGTACCGTTGTTATTCGTTATATGGCAATATCGTAGGAATGTTTCCTCGACAATCGTCTATGATGCATGTCTTGAGAAGTAAAATATTAAATGTCGTTTTTGTTTTATTTATCATGCTTGGGATTACAAAATAGTTAATTCTTTACCCCATTTATTTCCTATGTTAATAGAGCTGTGAGAACCACTGTATATCTGGATAAAGTGAAAGATGAGACTGAATTTACGTTGCTGCGAGTTTTGGAGAAGAAAAAAAAATTGTCACCGTACCATACTTTTTCATTTTAAGCGAAAAACAGTTTGCAGAAAGTCTACGGATGACAAGCGTAAATACTTTTAGGCTGTACTGTTGTTATTCGTTATATGGCAATATCGTAGGAATGTTTCCTCGACAATCGTCTATGATGCATGTCTTGAGAAGTAAAATATTAAATGTCGTTTTTGTTTTATTTATCATGCTTGGGATTACAAAATAGTTAATTCTTTACCCCATTTATTTCCTATGTTAATAGAGCTGTGAGAACCACTGTATATCTGGATAAAGTGGAAGATGAGACTGAATTTACGTTGCTGCGAGTTTTGGAGAAGAAAAAAAAATTGTCACCGTACATGCTTGGGATTACAAAATAGTTAATTCTTTACCCCATTTATTTCCTATGTTAATAGAGCTGTGAGAACCACTGTATATCTGGATAAAGTGGAAGATGAGACTGAATTTACGTTGCTGCGAGTTTTGGAGAAGAAAAAAAAATTGTCACCGTACCCCAGGTGGGACTCGAACCCACAGTCCCCGGCTTAGGAGGCCGATGCCTTATCCATTAGGCCACAGGGGCGATGACGAAAACAGGAAAAATTTAATTCTTGAACAAATCCTGAATATGACAAATTCATATGATTAATATATTTAAACACATCAAAAATAGGTTAATCTATAAAAAGTGACCTGATCTGTGTTCGGTTCGAAGTTTTCTGAAGCTTAAAGTTCTATTCAGGTGGTTTGCACTATACCGACCGCTTCGACAATCGTATGCTTCGAAGCCTTTCCAATAGATGTCACTGTAATTCTATATTATAAAAGATGTGACCAGAAAATAATCATTCCTTTTCAAACAATGATGCCGATTCATTTTAAACCTTCAATGATAATGAACAAATCAGTTTCCACACGAAATTCCCTTGAACTGGTATGAAATAAAACAAGAAAAGTAATTGAAACCTGTAAAATTCTCTCGAGTGTTGCACCATCTTGTGTTTGGTAGTTTCGAAAAATGTAATAATTCGTAGTTCAAGAAAAGGTTTCTTTCATACAACCCACTGCATCTGGTCAAGGAAGTAGTTTAGCTACTCGCGTATAAATGATAATGATTCCACTTCCCGCACAATTTTCCACTTGTGAAATGACCAGCATAAATGTAAATAAAATTAAATCAGTAAATTTTATATTGTGAAAAATCATGCATTCATTGTTGAAATAATTGACTTTTGGATTGAAGATTGATTTATTTTCCCTATTCAGATACTGATGGCTTCGAAACTCTGTGTACCGAACCAGGATACTCGTAGGAGAAATTTCTTATGTCAATTCAAGAGAGAAAGTGTAGCATCGGAGATGAGATTGACAAACACTTTTTTGAAATTTCATTTTCTTTCTTTAGCAATAATTATTCTTTTTCATGATTCAAACGTACATACTGATGCTATTCCGCGGTAGACAATTGTCTCAAAAGCATCGACACCAAATTAGGTTGCTCTAGGAAGAACTTACAATTTTTGGTTGATTCAAACTCCAAAATCATGAAATATTCAGACTGAAAATGGAAAATAAATTTTCAAGATGAGCACAGGGGATAATCTTGACGAGCAGAATCCGAAAACGCAATCATTTTTTTTCTAGCTTTCATGTTACTCGAGATATTTTAATTTTCACATGAAAAAATTTATTTTTTAAGGACTGGTCTGCCATCTCTTGGACGGAAGCCAAAGCTCAGACTTTTACCGTTGTTGAATTATTACAGTTTTCTTTTGCGATGATTGAAAATATTCGAGCTGATGCCATTTCGCAGTAGACATGGCCTCAAGAGCATCTACACAAAATTTGGTTGTTCCAGGAAGAGTCTAAAAACGCACTGAGTTTTCTTTTAGCTCACATGGTTTTCCAGATATTACAATTCTCTTGAAGAAAAAAATAATTTTGCAAGCTCTGCTCTGCCATCTCTTGGACAGTAGTCAAAGTTGACTTACATGGTGTGTCGTGTGTCGATACTTTCAGTTAATGAAATTTCAACGTTTTTTTACAACAATTGATCTAGCTCTTATGTTTTTCGAAATATTTGATTTTTCATGTGAAATATATTCAAGCACTGCTTTTTTGTGCATATACCTTAAAAACCTTGAAAAAATATAAACATCTGTAATGAATGAGTATATAATTATGCTTCAACAAACAATAATACAACAAATAATTCAAATACAGCACAGCTATATGAATTTGGCGCCTTGATGCTGTGAAACTGATTCCTTCATTCTGAAATACCATATGGTTATCTTCGTATTTTCCAACATATCTTTGAAGGCATTACAACCTTCTATACTACTCAACACTCCATACACAGCCAAATCAGCGAGGTTCGGACGATCACCACCCATGAAAGCTCCACCTAAAACAATATACCATTTGAATGAAGGGCTGGATAAAAGTGCAACAGGAAAATTATTCAAAAACTAAAGTAAACTAGACGACAAAGTCTATAACTAGAAATTAATGAGGAACGACTATCAATTGCCAGATCATATTGTAAAGCAGCCTCAACTCCTCTCCAATTCAATAATTTTGAGAAGATGATTCAATTTATAGTGGAAATATAAGAAGAAGAATATTGTCTTTACCTTTGGCGCTGATAGCCCTAGTCCAAGTGGAACACTCATCATACAAAGACTGTCTCACGTCATCCTTAAGGTTATGCCTCTTCTTCAGTCGTTTTCCAATCAACCACATGGCAGAAGCACCTACGTATATTATAAGATATCTCTCCCAAGAGGGGAAATTACGATCCCATTCCCCCACTTCTGAAAACCAGTTGAAAGCTTGCAGGGCTTCTTCTTTGGTTCGATAAACGTTTGGAGACAATGTGTGAACCAGGACACTGTCAGCCCATTTCCTCCATTTTCTTTCTTCACTGAAAGGTCATAAACTATCATCAAGTATGTAATCAGAATAATTAGGAGTAAATTATTTGTTTGGAGGCTGTATGAAAAACATTTTGTAATGTATTGTCAACTCCACATTACCCTGTTACCAATTTGGGATTCACAGTGTTGTTTGATAGTGCTGTGGTGTGCTTTTCAAGCACTTTCCACAAAATATATATTATATAGGTACCCTTTTTTGGAGCTACACTTAGAGCTACAAGGTTATATAGTATATAATTCAAGATCCAATATGATAAAATTGTTTTGTCCTAATATCAAGCAACATCTCAATGATCAATAGATTACAAAATTAAAAACAGCCAATTCCTTTGGGAATCAATTCACCTACATTTTTAGTGGAATGTACTGTTTTGTGCTTACTTGCTTTCTTTTTCATTTACTCCTTGAAAAGTTTGGTTACTCAACATCAAAAAATATCTATTCATAATTTCAGTTTTTTTGGAACCATCCTCATCTACAAAGTCGATCATTGGAAAGCATTTTGCTATTTCTGGAATATCTTTGTCACTGTCTTTCAGGTAGGATGCAATAGCAGATATTATCATCGTACTGTCATTTAGGGGCTGAAAATAGATGAAGTGAAGCAAAATATTGTTTGACTGTATCATTTTGAAGAAAATTAAATCCTTCTTACCAACCTGGTATCCTTCTTCAGTTTTAGCAACTAAAATAGGTACTTTTTTGTACGGCGACCATTTTATCGATTGTCGTAGAACTGGATCAACTTCGACAATGTCATATGATATGCCGTAGTAGTCAAGAAATGCCCTAACTTTACAACAAAATGGACAGGTTTGGTATTGAAATAGTGTGAGATGTAATCCACTTCGATCTCCTGCTATTTTTATCTGAAATGAAAAAAGTCAGTCATCACTATGAATCAGTGTCGAACACTGCGAAATACTTACTGATTTGCTGGGTTTTATGTTTGGAATCTCTTTAAGTAGTGGTAAAATTGTTTCTTCATTAAGTATATGGGCTCTGGGCTTATTCATATAATGTATGGAATACCCTGTACCAACGATAGCCCCAACTGTCAGACCCGCTAACCCGATTCGGAACATTCCTTTAGGTATTTTTTCAGTTTTGACTTTTGTTACATAATTTCGATGCCTTGGGAGTTTAATAAGGAGGCATTCATCCAGAGACTGTGGAACATTCTTAAAACTTAAAGGAATATTTTTTTGTAACGTAATCCTTTTACATAGGAATGACATTCTTGAAATATTTGGATATACGTCAACAAAAATGTCCACTAAAAAAATATAACTATAATATAACCTAAAATCTTTAAGTATCTTCTTCGTAGTTCTTTTATTGGGCACGGTTGTAAAACCATTCACTCAGTTCCGATCTAACATTGGAATCCTCCGTTCTCGTTCATACCCTCGCGAACTTTACAATTTTTCTGCGAATAAAATGGCTGCTGACATGGTTCTGCAACGACGATTGATCCGGCAAAACTGGGAGCCATTTTTTTCGCAGAAAAATTGCGAAATTCGCGAGGGTATGAACAAGCCTTTATTTGCAAAAAAATTGAAATTTCGCGAGGGATGAACAAGCCTTTAAAGGGATTCAGCGCCGGACTCTAGATCCTTCGAATGCCACAGCGTATAATTCAATTTTATTGATTTTGCTATTGGCTTCAGTCATATTGTTTGCAGATCGATCGACTCCTCTCCTGTAGTACCTAAAATTATATGCTACTTCTTTATTTCACTTCGCATATTCCGGGCCATCTAGAATTATATAGTTTAACTGATGTAAAGTGTGAACTCGCAATAACGTATCTATTTCAATCGATTTCTGGACAAAAAATTGAGTTAGGTGATATTTTTTGTGGAAAGTAGTTTCAGTGTAAGTTAACTTGCAATGGGGACAGGTGTCAAAAATTCGGCTGATTCAAATAGGTATGCTTGCTCATGAACGGTTTTTGAGCACATGCGATTCACATTTGCTTATGTATTTTTGACCTTGTTCATTTAACTCAGTTCGATTGAATGCGAAAACAGGATAAATATCTAACATACTCTATATCAGTTCAACCTTATGATTATAGATGGCGTGCACTGGCGCAGATGCGAATTGAAAAGAAGAAGAACTTATTGACGCTCCTGATTTATCTAACCTATTTAAAGCACAAGAAAAGTATATTTCCCCGATTTAATTTATGCAAGTATGAAACATGTACAAATTATACAAAAAGTGTAGTTTCTGTAGAAGTGATGTACGTGCAGTGAAAACGCTTTTGAGAACAAATTATTCTAGTAATCCAACGACCGGTAGGTTACCTCCTGCACATCATTTGTTTACAAGTTTGTTATTGCTTCCGACCAATAGATGGCAGGAAATATATGACAACAGAATGAAACATTTTAAATGTTGAATTGTTAAATGATGGTTGAATATGGTTAAATTTGATTTTCGGTGAAAACGCAATATAGACAAAGCAGCTTGAATGCAAGTTTGACCATAATTTTTCTTTCAGATCTGGATCAAGGCTACGTTCCGCATAAGGTTGAGGAACAAAGCTTAGGCTATGACTATTTCAAACCTTCTTTGAGAGACGAAAAACGGTTTTCTTTGGTCCTTCCTCCGCCAAATATTACCGGCTCATTACATTTGGGCCATGCGCTTACAGCCACTATTGAGGATGTTTTGGTGAGATGGTGAGTACCTGACAGAAAAAGAAAACATGGAAAATTGGAGAGAGCTATCCATGATTGATTGATTTTTTATATGACTTCATAAATGAAAATCAAGGGGGATTAGATCTGGTGATATAACCACAAAGAAACCCTTTTAACTCGAAAATTTTTCGAGTTAGATACAAGAAAATGTATAGGTATTTGAAAATATAGAGGGCGTTCAATTGAAAAATTACTTTCAGGGTAGGAGCTAACAATGTTTCTCCGTCATCATTTATATGATTTCGGTCTCTTTTAATAATATTTCAAAATTTCGAAGTGTTCATTGAACTTTTCAGGAAAAAAATGCTGGGCGTCGAGACCGTGTGGGTACCGGGCATCGACCACGCCGGCATCGCGACGCAGGTGGTCGTCGAAAAGCGCCTCTGGAAGGAAAGTCGGAAATTGAGACACGACATCGGCAGAGAAGAATTTCAGAAAAAAGTGTGGGAGTGGAAAGAAGAAAGAGCTGATGTGATAGGTAGTACATTTATTGTTTACGTTTACCGTTTTCATTCAATTAATATTATTGAATAATATTAAGTATTTGTTAAAATAACGCAAAACAAGAATTTCCTCCACAGCATTTTCTTGCATTTGTAATTACAATATACAGGGTGTTTTCTAACTACGGTTCATAACTGCAGAGGGTGATTCGTTAGGTTATTTTAAATAGAAAAGTTTTTATGAACGTATGTCCGGAGTTGCTTCGTTTATGAGATACAGGGCGTTGAAATAAAAAAACGGTAATTATAAATTATCATGAATAACCTAAACCTAAAACCGATTTATTTGAACTAATAAGGTGCTCATTTTGCTGTAAGTAGATTGAAATTATAAGGGCCAGTGGCGTCCCTGAAAACACTACAGCCAACAATATTGTAAAAAAAGTACGCCGAAGATTGCAGATTTTTTTATAGCAAGCAACAGAAAATACAACATTTTGGTCTCCTGTATTTCCTTAAGATATCTTAACAGAGTATTATTCCTTGTGCTAAAACATTTAGAACGCTACATGCAAGATATTATGTGAAACCGAGGGTTTCAATAAAAATGCAGATGGTGGAAGATCAGAAACGGTAACAACGCCTGAACTAGAAGAAGCTATACTTAATGTGATAGAAAAAGATCCTTCAAATAGTCTAGGAAGATTGCACTGCAGTTTAAAGTCAGCCCAAAAACCGTTTGGAAAGTTCTGAAAAGAAACCTCCTACACCCGTTCAATGCAAGATTAATGTTTTGCAGTTGGTTGATTCGTATGATGGAACACAATAATAATTTTTTAGCAAACGTTTTATTTACTGATGAGGCAGATTTTTCACGAAATGGTGTTGTGAACTTTCACAATAACAATTTATGGTCCTACGAAAATCCCCACGCTATCAGAGAAAATCATTTTCAGCCTCAATTTCTGCTGATCGTTTGGCCCATTTTTTTATCATAAAGTTGAACAGAAGAATCCTACACGGACTTTTTGCGAGATAATTTATCACATCACCTACCCTAATCGGTGGATTGGACGTGCAGGACCTCAACACTGGCCAGCTCGCGGTCCTGATATGAATCCTTTAGATTTCTATTGATGGGGTCACTCCAGGAATTTTTGAACGTGTCAGACAATCAATGGCAAATCGAATGCGGTCGTGTATTTTATAAGGACATTTTGCTCACTGTAATATCGCAATAATTAGTATTTTTATTTTTGGTTTTTATTTGATGTATTTTGTTTTTTCTTGAAAACGAGGCTTATAGATATGAAAAGAATACAAGAGACCGAAAAGTTGTATTATCAGCTGAATAATCTGAAAAAGATTATCATAGAGCTTTCCGATAATTCGATTGCATTTTACTACGACCTTCTCGATTAAATAATACTTTTATTCCTTGCTTGCAAAAAATACGATATTATTTTCAGTTGTAATATCACAAGAGCTAGAGTGAGACCAAAGTGAAAATAATTTGACAGATTTTTCGAAAACTTTTTTGCCAGGCAATAGACACGAGAGCCCGAAGGACTCGAGTGGCTATTGCCAAATGGCAACAAGTTTGAGAAAAAATCTGCAGAAATATTTTATACTTTATCGAACTTTCGTGTGGTATTCGATAGATTATTTTTTGATGCCCCAATCATAGACCTATTCTCCATACATACTTATAACATTTTTATTTCAACAATTTACTTGAATCACTATAAACAGAATGAAGTTTGGAATTTGAAGTTCTCATCATGAAATATACAATTATTATGGACGTTTTGTCCTTGGCTGGAGGATTCCGTAACATTGTTTTGTTCTGTTGGATTGAAAGCTATTGCTTTCTCTCTGTCCCTAGGTTATCAATTGAAACTGTTTCCAAGTTAACACATTATATGCTGTGATTGGCCTGAACGTACATGAATGATTTGAATTGATGGTTTCGATTGGTTGCAAGAATTGTCAAAAATAATTCCGAGTATAATGGATTGTGACTCCTCACCGAATTTGAATTATCTCATGCAACTGCTAATTGAAAATTCTCTAATCAACGTTCTGCGCAAATTCCCTGTATATTGATGAATCAATGAGTGGATTATGAAGACACCTTTTTCAGGTGAGCAACTTCGCCGTTTGAGAGTGTCACTCGATTGGCAGAGGGAAGTTTTTACGATGGATGAAAAGCGGTCTACGGCTGTACAGGAAGCCTTTATAAAGCTTTTTGAAGCTGGATTGATATATAGGTGAGTTCTCAGTTCAAATATGGATAATTTTTCGGGTGATAACAGTCGAAGGAGAATACAACGAAGATAAGAAAAGTTTCCATATATGGCGAAGGCGCAAACTCCGTAAGTGTTTCTCATAGTCTGAGGATTTGCCCCAAAAACGTTGTTGCTACAGAAAAAATCAAAGAAACAGTAAAAAATCCCCCTCACCCCTCAAGAAAAAACAAAATCGAAATGATTTGAACAACAATTCATCAATTTTTTTGTGATATTTCATTACCAAATGGGCAAGTTTGCTCCGAGTTGACCATGTAAGTTCTACTGCTTTAAAAACTCCAGACGCTGTCCTAGTTGAATCACCTCGTATGCCATTTGCTTTTACAAAGGCACAGAGTTTACTAACCTGAATCTTCAGGACATTGTGTTAAAGGTTATAATATAATGTTTGGAATAATATTCAGTTATAATAATCTACTCTTCAAAAATATAACTGTTACGTCATGGCTTTGCGAAACGCACGGTATCGACCATGAAATTATAATCACATAAAATTCAAGTTACCTTCACTCCCAGTTTACTTTTTCGTATTAAATTTAATTTTCCCATCTTGAATTAGCGTAATGAATGCCAGTCAAACTAATTAAAAAATAATATATTTTCCTCCAATCAAACTACGCTGTTTTCCTGCTGTATATTCTCAACGGTGGTTTAATTATTGAAATGAGTAATTTTCTCGAGAAGTTTTATACGATTGTGGAGTGTTTGAGGGACTACATTTCTTCTGTAACGATACTCAGAATCTTCGATAATAAACCAAAATGTCGGTGTCCAAGAATCAACGATACTGGTCGAAAAATTTAGCGTTTCGATTTTCATTTTTGAAAATTGAAATAACATTGGCATGCATCCGATAGCAAGTGTTTTGAGAGAAAATTGTGGTATTCATGAAATCCAACTCCTTTTGGTTTATCAAGTTACTTTCTCAGTTTTGTGCCCTGAACACGAATCCGAAGAAAATTCGAAGGGGTGTCAATTACATTTTCAATTATACCCTTCTGAATCTCAAAAATCAAACACCAAATTTTCGATTAAATGTCTCACAAAATGCATTCTTTTTTATATCGACGTGTTTTTCAGACGTTACTCTACCTACTTTCAAAATTACTCACACCAAAAACAACAGTTTTACACAAACATAACCTATTACCTATTTTTTTAGTAACAGTAGTGGTTGATTTTCCAGATTCAGAAGCGCATAACTCAAAAAGATATTGAAACCCTTTGAATTTTCTTCGAATTCGTGTTCAGGATATAAAACTACGTGAGTTAAGTTCTTTTTCAAATTTTGTAAAGGAGTCCATAAACTTACCTTTACCGTAATGTCTCACTAAACTATTACAAAGCGAAATTCAAATGCAAAAAAATAGTCGACTATTCATCAAAGTCTTTTTATATTACCCTTGATAACAGAGTCTACAGCCAGAAACTTCTACTCAATATACAGGGTGAGCAAGGAAAAGTCTATGAGGTCTAGTGCATTTTTTTGATGGAGTGCCATTTATTATGCCGTATTTTTTTTGATGACCTCTATCTATCCCTACAATATTATTGATTATATTCTGAAAGATACGATCCTATATTTCGAAAAAATGACATTTTCATGCCGTAAAACTCACCGTCTTCATCAATATGGAATATGAAATATGATGTGAGATATTTCTGATTCATCCTAAAGCTTGTAATAATACAGGGTGGCTAAACATCATTTCTCAACAAGGAAATTTTAAACACAATTTTTCCAATATTGGAACACATCGTATATTTTTCAACCATGTGATGTAAGATTGGGTATGTGTTTTTGTATTTTAATTACTTATATACCTACTCGATATGTAAAGGGTGTTCCAAATTAACTCGGCACCATTGCCAATTTTGTTATTATTGATGCTATGACATAAATATATCGCACATAGAGTTGTTTATGTTCTGAAGGAGTACTTTAAACCATATTATTTACAAAATTAATATTTGAAATACAACAATTTGAATTGTTTTGATAGTGATATGAATATTTTACTTGTGCTATATTTCTGTAAAAAAAAAATAATTTATCGTGAAATTTTAGTCACATCCATTTGAGAGCATCGCAAATCCAGTGGCGTTGTAAAATTTCATTTAAAAAAATCGCTAGTATATTTTATGAATTTTTTACTTTGAAAAAAATTCGAAGTAAGCCCTGAAATTTTTATTTTTATTTCGAATTCATAGCACTCAACTAGAAATATTGATGCTCTTTACTTTCCGGAATATCTTTTGGAGGGATGTTTTTATTCCACCGACGAATATTTCGAGTACTCATATACTCCCTGGTAGATCTACTGTCTTTCATGTATTGTGTATAAATTAGTAATTTATGTATTGTGTACTTACATTTATGTGTTTTATGTTCAAATTGACGATTCCTATGTCATTGTGAAATGATAATTTTTAAGGAATAAATATTTATTATTATTATCTATTGAAGAAAAACAGTTTTAGAGAGGTGGCCCCCTTTCAAATGGGTTACTCTGTATATAGAGCAATGAGGCAAATTTTTCAAATCGTGGAATGTATATAGAACTAATTTTCATTTTTAGAGTAGAAATAATCTATTTCTAGTTCATCCCCAGAATCCGCAAAGACAATTTATTATCAATGTTACATTAATTCATTAACAAGAGAGTAGGAAGAGTTTTCTGATGATCTCGATTTGGAGTATCGTCAGATAATCTATTTTCTACAGGATGGAACACCAGCACATAATTTCAGTTGCGTAAAAAGAATGTTGCCTTTTTGTTTTGAAAACAGATGGATTGCCACAAATGGTCCTGCTAAGTGGCCCCCTCGTTCACCAGACATGATACCTCTTGATTTTTTTTGACTTCCGAAAAATGAGTTGTACAAATTAAAATATAATAAATGTGCTCAAACTCGTTATAAAATCGGGCCTCAATCAAAATCCAACCAAGTCCGATTTTTTATTTCCAATTTATTGTTACAGGGCCGATCAGCTGGTGAACTGGTCATGCGTTTTGCAATCAGCAATCTCAGATATCGAAGTCGAACAACTCTCCATCAATGGACCGACGAATATCGCTGTACCGGGATACGAAAAACCCGTCAGATTCGGAGTCCTCACGAAGTTCGCTTATAAAGTCGAAGGAAAAGGTACGTGCTCGTAAAAATCTTCCACCATTCCGAAAATAAACACTTTCTGCCTATGGTGGCGGAGCACCGTCTTGACTTGGCTACAGATGAGCACATTAAAAGTTTATGGGGTATTGTCGGGTGACCTCGATGAAAAATAGTTTATTTACGGCTACTGAGAATTTTCCTGTTATTATTGGTTATGTCTGGTTCTTAAGTATTCAGCCCACTTTCGTAAAAATTATTCTCTATTAGATCAGTTTACATAGAAATATACAGGGTGTCCCAAACTGATTTAGCCAGGTTCTAGTTCCTAAACTAGCCGAGATATTCAGTTGGAACTATGTCTATAATTTTCAGCTGTGAGGATAATTCAATATTCCAGCGCAATTTCATTTCATTACGACCAGCCCATAAAAATTGCTGCTAGAAAAACTCTGTGTATGGTATCATTTTCATTTTGTAGAAATGGAAAAATAATATAATTTTGCTGATAATCATTCATCTATTACCATAATGGAGATATAGAAAACCGCTCCCTTGATGCAGGACTCTGTATATTATCTATGAAGTGTGTCTTGCAAAATAACAACTCACCAATCAATCAACAAAATAAGTGATTCGGTGCTGAATTTGATCTGAAATGGTTGGAAAAACCAACTATCAACGTGAAGGATATGTTTTTTCCAATTTTGTTTGTTATGAATTGTTAGTCCTGATACATTTGCACTATTTTCTCATTCAGAAATCATTTCTTTCACTTACTTCTCTATATTCTTTTTCAAATTGTTTGCTGAAGAGTAAGAACTCTTCAATCCTGTTTTTTAATTGTTCTGTTGTTTGTGACGGGTTTTCTAATGTGCTTTTCAGCTTATGAATTATCATTTGCCTTCCCAGAAAACTGGAGATATCTTAAATAATCTTAAAGAATCAATCTTACAGAATCAAAAATTCATTACATTTATCGGACCGAAACTTTATAATCAGCTTCCATGTGATATTAAAAATATTTCTAATATAAATCGTCAAAAAAATATATAAAAAATTATGGAAAATCACATCCAGGACCTTTTTTAAATATTCTCGAAAACTAAGAATATATCAACATAAGCTCAAAAGAATAATCTGTTGTTCCCCTTTTCTTCGTAAACATAAGTTGTTAAATTATGTAGCAAAAAACGATTATACCGATATACCTGCATACATACAGAAGAATGACCACAACTCAAGCCTAGCTTAGGTGGCTTCTTCTGGTATACTTTAAGCTTTTAGGTATATATGTTTCAAAAGTCTACTGAATAAACTAAACTAAACTAAACTTCAGCATAGATGACGAATGATAGAGGCCCACGTACATACCCTTGAAGTATCCCATACATCACCATTTCATGATTAGATTTTATAAAATATTAATGGAAACACTGCATGAAAGATAGGTATTGCCCCCAAATTCATGTAGCCCCTAATTTCATGTAATCTCTTAATGACTCGATCAGAATGGGATGATCAACACGGATTTGTATAAAAAAAATTCTTGCGTTACCAACTTAGCGTGCCTAACGCAATGTGTTACTAGATAAAAACTGCAAATCGAGTTATTAACACTGATTTTCAAATATCGTCGTCTCTCTTTGTGACAGTATCATTCCTTTACAATTTCAACGATATTTTGTGTGCCTCACTTTTACAAAAAATCAATTGTCATATTCTTCGCCTGAATTATAGAAGTGCGACAACCTTTTATTGTGAAAATATTCGTACAAATTGTTTGATTGTTAGCACCCTTAGCATTAATGTGCTCTAATTCAATTTAATTAAATTTTTCCGTCGACCGTTTATTTACGATGAATTTTAACGCACTCAAAATCGTTGATTAATGACCCCTGTTTATGAATGATTTTCTATTAATTTCTGACGAAGTTCTATGAATAAAATTCTGAGGTCGAGAGTTCAATCCCCAAGTAGTACCTTTTTCTTTTCTTTGAAAATTACGGTCAACGGTACAACAAAAGAATCATAAATATTGAATGATAAGGATTAATGGCAAAACAAATTTAAAAAAGTATTCAGTAAATATGATTAAATATGAAGTAGATGGGATGTCGGGAAGAAATAGTAATGGTTTTTTGGGGAGGTCAGCGTTCAAAATATGTTGATGAATACCGAAATCTCGATTGGATGTTGTTTGAGGGTAGTTTAAAATTTATTGAGGTTATTGATATGCTTCAGGTTTATTGGAAACGTGTTGTATAGTTTCGGACCAAAGGAAAAAATCAAATCTCTGCGTATGACTTTTCTGTAAATTAATAATTCGATATTTGAGTTTTCAGTAAATCTTAAAGGCCTGGGTGTGTTAGTTCTATATCTGTTAATCTTTGAAAACTTCCATATTAATCACTGGTCGCTATAGAGATATCTTATATTCAATAATTTTGTTTCTTGGCAGAGTATTTCCGTTGAGAAACGCCAATTTTTTCAAATATTATTTTTAGCAGTGAGTTTTGTACGGTTTGCACGCGATGCAGTGTATTGTTGAAAGTACCACCCCGTACTATAATACAATATCGAATTACCTATCGATTCTGCTGAGTTGTGGACTGTTAACAAGTTTTTTCTTGTATTTATTGTAATTATAATTTCTTCTGTGATATATGTGATAAAATTGTGAGCCCTCTCAAAAGTATTTTGGAATACATTATCAGTTCATCTTAAACATTTCTTACTGTACTCTCGCGTGATTTTGTTACTTCTTCAGCAGCAGCTGTCTATGATTGATAAATTATTTATTTACATTAATTTACATACACTTACATACATTCATTTGTATATTTTTGATAATTCGTTATGTTGAATATTATCTTCTAAGTATTCTACAATTCTATAATTCTAACTTGTCGATATTATGAAAGAAATGTTCATAGGCTTTGTTGAGATGAAATAAAGTGGATGTAGAGATTTTTTCCTAGTCCAGCCTCTTGAAAATGCTTCTAATAGTATCTTGCGGTGTATGTATTTTTGTACAATCAGTCCTGAAACCGAAGTACGAGGATATATTGAAAAATTCTTAGCCTACTATAGAACCAAACAAAATTTCAATGTCAAAATATTTTATTACTCAACATATTCTCCTCTTAATTGGATACATTTATTACAGCGAACCTGCAACGTCTCTAGACCTTTCAAAAAAAATGTTTCTTCTTGCTCTGCAAACCAGACCTCCACAGCTTTTATTACCTCCTCGTCGGAAGAAAATTTACGACCTTTTAAACTTTTTTTCAGTTGGGGAAAGAGATGATAGTCGGACGGAGCCAAATCTGGTAAATAAGGGGGGTGTTCTAGTAATTCAAACCCTAAATCACGAATTTTTTGCATGGCAACATGAGATTTGTGTGCAGGGGCGTTGTCCTGCAAAAACAAAACACCTTTGGATAGCTTTCCGCGTCTTTTCTCTTTAATTTTTTCCCGTAGAGTGGTCAGTAATGTCGAATAGTAATCTCCAGTTATTGTTCTACCCTTATCCAAAAAATCAATCATGATTACTCCATGGCAATCCCAAAAACTGAAGCAAAAACTTTTCTAGCAGATTTTTGGACATGAAACTTCTTAGGTCTTGGAGAACCGGAGTGTCGCCATTCCATCGATTGTTGCTTTGTTTCTGGATCGTAGAAATGTAGCCAAGTCTCATCCATAGTAACAATTCGGTTTAAGAAGTCTACATCGTTTTCAAATCGGGCACAGATCGAACGCGATGCTACTACCCTTGCACGCTTTTGGTCAACATTCAAACATTTGGGGATCCATTTTGCAGCAATTTTTCTCATGTCCAAATTGACGTGAACTATATGATGAACGCGTTCGTATGAAATATTCAGTGCTTCAGATATTCGTTTTAGCCCAATTCGACGGTCTGTTAAAATCATGCCAAGAACTGCATCGATATTTTCGGGGACTGACACAGAAACTGGCCTTCCCGATCGGTTATCATCTTCAATGGAAAATTTACCTCTTTTGAAGCTTGCAGTCCAATTTTACACGGTCGCATACGAAGGACATTGATCACCAAGGGTATTAAGCATATCTTCGTAAATCTGCTTACCTCTCAATCCTTTTAAATACAGGTACTTGATGATGGCTCGATACTCCAATTTTTCGATTTTCACAATTTAGGTGGACATATTTTTCTTTTAATTTATTGCGTAACTCTGGTCTACTTATTTGACGTCAAACTTTACACTTACCCTTCTAATGAGTTATTGTTCGTTGCTATGATAACGCAATATTTTGTTTATGCAGGGAACTGGTCTAGGCTAACTAGATATCAATACATCCTCGTATGTGTTTAAAAAAAGGCCCTTCAAATTCTAATTTTATATAGGGTTTCAACACCATGATAATCGGATATTTTTTTTTCAGACGAAGAAATTGTAGTAGCCACAACGCGACCTGAAACGATTTTCGGTGACGTAGCTGTAGCCGTCCACCCTGAGGATGAACGGTATTCGAAACTAGTGGGCAGTTATTTATGGCACCCTTTCAGAGAGGAGAAGATACCGGTCATCAGTGATACGTTTGTCGATCGAGAATTTGGTACAGGTTAGTAGATGTACAGATTCTGCATGAATAGATTTTTGGACAGTTTTTGGGAACATGTAGTGCCGTGTTAGCAAAATATACCTTACCTGATTGAAGGTCAATTCCTCACAAATGCTCTAGACAATTTAATGAATTAAAACTACTGGGAGTATTTTTATGAAAATTGGTAAACGGGAGTTTTCGGAGGAGCTCGTTTCAGCTGAAATATTTTCAGTTGTCTATGACTATCGGTCATACTGGAAATGGACCCTAACTTCATTTTTGAATTGGAACATCCTGTTTTTTTTTATCGCATTTTTAGAATCTAACATGATTTTCAATATATCTTTATATGTCTGAAGGAACGACGAATTTCAATATTACTTTGTATGTCTGACGAGCCCCGGTTTTCAGTTATTTGAATTTTTTTTGAAAATATTGATAGATGCAGCCCTTCACAAAAAAAATTTCAGAAACATAGAGAGCCAGGTCAATAATTGCCAGAACTTGGCTGAATAAGACCTCAAATTTTCTTAATTTTTGAAATCTATTCAAAAACATTATACAAGGTGTTCAGAAATTGGCATCGAGTTCGGTTATCTAGAAAATTGTGTAACTCATGTTTTTCAAATAGCAAACCCATTTTTTCCTAATGCCAGTGGATTCTACTATCAAAAATCGAGAGAGCGTATGCTTACAACCCTATATCTACATACTCATTTAAGCGTAACTAGAAAAGTTCCATCCTACATTTTGAAGGCGAATCTGCAAGCTATGGAAACGAAATTTGTGATTTATCATCAGAATATTTCCAGGTCGTTTCTGAATATATCACTCAAACACCTTTGAAACGGCTCTGCATCGAAAGAGCGCTTTTCAAAACAGCGCGTAACAAAACAGCGCGTACAAAACAGCGCGTAACAAATCAGCGCTATAACTAAATAGCGCTGCAACCAAATAGCGCGTATCGAAACAGCGCCAATCATACAGAATGGTTGAAATTAAAAAAAAACTATTAATTTCTATGGTTTATTGGACAATAAAAAGTAAATCTGAAAATATAACAATTTAATGGGGTATTAAAGAGTTTCTGGGTTTAATTAGAAAACACTTTGAAAATCATAGTTTTACTGAGAATTAACTGGATACATTTATGCAATCTTGTAAAAAATCAAAACTACTTGACAGACTTGTCAGATTATTTTTCTATCAGCATGCGGGATGGTCAGGATAGGATCCAGGAATAATCTCTTACTAACTGTTACAACAACCAAATACTCAAATCATAGGCAACAGACTGCAAGTAATTGGACAATAAAAAGTAAATCTGAAAATATAACAATTAAATACTCAAATGACAGGCAAAAGACTGCAAGTAATCTTCAATTTGGTCAAAGTTATAATTTCTGACTAATCTTTCCAATCGTTTGTTCAGTTGCACATATTTGCTGTTATTTCTCTTTTCCTGTCTGAAGCCGCATTTGAAGCGTGTGATGAAAGTTTCAGCCTGATGCTGTTCCTGTTTCAAGTGATTGATCAATTTATTAATGGATGGATGTTGACAATCTACTGAATGTTGGAAAGAATTGTGCCAAGCTTCTAAAGAGTTATTTGTTCTGGGCAAATGATTTTTTATGCGTTCGGAAAAATTCCATGTAGAAATAGGAAAACGAGGTTCCAATTTCATCAGTTTTCTTCTCACGTAGTTTTGCCATCAATGGAGCCAATTCTGAGATTGAGGAATCCTGATTGTATGCGATTGCATGAAATGCTCGTTCGGCATCATCTTCAGGAACACAACTCAATGCTAGAAGCATCTTGGAGCGAACTCTAAAATTCTCGTCAGACCTGTACATTGTTGTCAGTTTGAATTGTTGTATTTTTCTTCACAAATTTTGCGAAAGATGGAAAAAACAACCGTCTATTTTTGCATTCGGAAATGAACATTTAACGGCATTCATTGATGCTAATTCAAAATCTGCAAAAATAGTAGAGGGGCGTAAAAGCGGCTCTAAATTAACCAATTTGGAAAAAATTCTCTTGTAGCTCTCTTCTGTTTTATTGCACATGAGGCAATACATGGATGAGAACAACTGTAAGAAAAGAGTTGGCGCAACTTTGAATGTGCCCTTTCTGAGTTTTTGAAATCTCCATTATTCTGACAGTGATTACAGAAGATAGATGAGTGTTGTCAACTTGAAAATTAAAATAACGTATCTGTGGTACTATTTGTGAAGTACATTTCCGTAGCAACGAATAACTCACGCGAGAAGATAATTAATACTAACACTGATTCGATAGGTATAGTGGGTCATGAGATTTGAGTTGATGAGAATTTTTTTCATACATGTGAAATCTGAGTGAGAGTCAGCGATGTTTCGATACGCGCTATTTGGTTGCAGCACTATTTCGTAACGCGCTATTTGGTTGCAGAGCCCTTTGAAACAACATTAAATATCCAACAATATTATGCAGTGTGAAATTTTTCATATTAAAATTTCAGAAAAACTCCAATGACGGTTCGTTTTTGCAACGTATATCACGTAAACTTAGATTTGGCGGGAAGTGAAAAAAAAGGTGTCTCAGATTCAGAAAAATTGGTCATATTGACAAGATATCGAAAAATTCTATTGAGAAAATGTGAAATGTGAAAATGTGTTTGAAATCCAACGAGGACTTCATGTTGAAGAAAGTGAATATTGCCATTATATTCCTCTACCCGCTGTCAGTTTCCTGAGAGCTCAGTTCCTGATGTCGGAAGGCGTTAAAAATGCCCCTTCCAGGAATTTGAGCCTGTTGCAAAAGGGCGCTGGATATTCGCAAAGCAGATGTTCTGCAGTTTCCGCGAAGTTCTCGCAGTAGCGGCAACTATTACTCTCTGACTTGCCCATCTCTTTGAGTCCCCAGAGGGCAGTGCCTAGTGAGTAGTCCCATTACCAATAATTGCAATTCTGTTTTGTCTGTTTAGCTTTCCTTGGTAATAGGCTCACTGGTCCTTTCGCTTGTCTTTGTCCTAACACTTTATTCCAGTGATATTCAATTTAATCGAATTCTCACTCACGGGCCTAATGACCTAGTTGTACAGTGCATTCCAGTTGAAACGAGCCACCCTGAATAACTGTTGGTACAATGATTTACAGAAAAAAATGGTGACATGCTCTGGGGGTGCGATAGGGGAAGTAACATCGAATATGATTCTGTCAAAATGTGTCCTCCTCTATACTGTTGTTGACGTGTTTTTTTATTTCTCCTGAAAATCATTGTACCAAAAGTTATTCAGGATGGCTCGTTTTAAATGGAATGCACTGTATAGCTATTAGATAATATTTGGTTGTAGCCCCCAATGTATTCCTTACACTCTTTTTCATTGGAAGCACTAACGCAGTTGGTTCCTCAATCACTTTTAATACTATAACAATTACAAACTAATAATCACAAAATAATACATATATCTCCCTAGCCTCATTCCCCATTCTCCTTGCTCTCAACGATACTGATATCGAACAACAAATTCTCTGACTGTAATATGGTCTTGGTCTGTGGAACCGCTATATTCGAGTAGAACTGGTAAATATCCTTCCTGTGTTCCGGATGACGTTTGGAGTATCTGTGACTTTGCAGAACGCACAGATTCTGCAGGCAGTACAAGCAGTGCTGGTCTTCGTCGTACAAGAGGGTACTCTCCTTGAAGATCGCGTGCCTTCTCGCATGCTCATCAGGGTGGATTTTCAAGTGGAACTCGTACGCTTTGCTGTCGAAGCCGAATACACCGATCAGCACCTCTTCTCCGAATTTGAGGCAGTGCACCAGCATCAAGAATGGGATGTCGTTCACAACCAGAAGCTTCATGAAGGACTGGTGGTGCGTTATGATTTTGAGATTCAAGGTTATAGCGGCGCCGTAGTGGATGGATCCTGGATGGCTCGTTTCGAAATGGCTGATGTCGCTATTTATGGTGAATCTGATGTCCTTTTCTCTGCAGTTCCAGAAGGGGCAGTCGATTTGTCTGTGCTTGCAGGTCCTCTCGTGCTTCTGGACCTCGTTCCAGGACATCCTGTCGCTGCATTCCTTATTCATGCAGGGGAATTTCAATTTGGCGCCGATGGATTCGTACAGGGAGTTTCGGTTCTTCAGGTCTGGTCCTTTGAGTTGGCATCTGCCGCACTTGATGATTTTTCCATCTTCGGAAGTCAGGACTGGGGCGACGTTTAGATAGTTTTTACAAATACTGCATTTCAGGTTGTGGCTGGAGGTTTTTTCGATGTCCATTTGGGGGAACTGAAACATGATAACGGAAATTATCTGTACAATTTGAAAACACTTATGAACGTGGATAATGTGTAAGAGATGCGATAACTAACAAGGACATAAAAAATGTTAATGACCAGTTAAACTTCTGAGATGTCATTTGCTTGGACATTTTGCTTCTTGCTGTTGAACAAATAAAGTGTCATACTCTTTGTTGAAAGTTCGAAAGATTCAGTTGAAAATTGCGGACATGATCGTCAAGAAAAAATGAAGAATATCAGTTCCATTTCAAAACTATATATGGAGGCGCAGATGAAACAATCAATTTAATTTTAAAGCAGGAAGGATAATCTTGCGGGAAATAGTTCAACTATGCGCTGCCCGATGTGTATTATTTGCACAATCGCGTTAAAAAAAATTTAAGAGCCTATCTTGCAAAATACGCTGATTTAAGAGAAATCGTTGTATTCAAATTCCGGAAACGGCATCTGGAAGAAAAGATCAAAATCTACAAATTGTCTATTTTGGATTATCATTAGAAAATGTTTTCAAACAATTTCTCACGATTTTCACTTTTTTCTGCTGTAATGAGAAATAAACTCTTGTTTGTGAAGGTATTTTTTAGATAATTAATTTCATTATTCTGAATCGGTTGGCGTTCGTAGAATTGCTCTACTTTTTCCGTGACTTAAAATGTTCATAAGATAAGAGGGGGAAATTTATTTCCCGCTATTTTTTTTTATTGAGGAAAACTGGAGATTTTTTGAAAAATTTAAAATTAAATTGTTCAAAACTTCGGTTATGCGAAATCGCCTCATATTTTTTCGACTACATTCGAAATTTTTTATGGTAGTCTGATTCAGAATCAGCTCGTAAAAATACATTAAAGGGACGTTTGCGATTTTTTGAAAAATTGGAAAATAAAAACGCGAGAGAATTTTTGACGTTCTATTCCTTTTTTATGCTAAACCTGAATAAATATTCATACATTTTCGGATTCAACATGAAATGCGTATGCAGTGGAAATTTCAAGTGAATCTGAGAATTTTATATTTTTCATGATTTTTAGGAATTTTTTCGAGTTATTTTATTTTTCGTTGATTGTATATTAATTTCATCATTCTGAATCGCTTGACATTGGCAAAATTGCTCTAACTTCAATGGTTCGCAAGTTGGAAAGTATATTTCGAGTTGAGAGCTAAATTCCTGACAGTTTCATTTTTTAATTCAAAATTAGCTCGTCGAGATAAATTTGAGGAGACCTGGTAATTTAAAAGAAAAAAAAATCGAAAAATCGTTTTTTTTTCTTCTGTGAATCTCTTAAAAGTGCGAAATTTGCTCGTATTTCTAAATTAGAAGGCCATTTCACTTAGAAAATGTTGATTTTGTGGATAGAGACATATTTTCGAATGAAATTTTGAAAATTTTCCTGTTGCGAACTTTTCAAGAAAATTTCCGTAAATAACTCATGCTCTATAAGTGAAAATTTTATACCAAAACTTTTTAAAATGGCATACTTAGGTGATATGTAACGAACATCATAGTAGGCCGTTGTTAAGGCTTTGTCTCACAACAGCGAATTGCGAATAATTTTTTTTGCGGATTTGATATCAAATATTTAAATTTCCCTATGCTCTAGTGAAATGTGGTTTAAATAATTAAATAACAGATAATAATAACATGTACCTATAATTAAGTTATAAATAAATATCTATCAATAATGTTTTACGCCACTGTGTTTATGACAGCTGTCAAGCCAGAGGGAAATTTCCACTTATTAATATCCCTCCATGCAGGGAAATTTCCTAAGAAATTAGGTTATTGTCATAGCAACATGTCAAAATGGAGGCATCTGATTGGCGAAAATTAACTAATATAGAATTTTCCGCAAATTTTTTTTATAATTCAGAATACATTTGAGGAGACCTGACGAGATTTTTTAAAATAAAAAAAAAATCCATACACAGTTAATTAATAATAAATCTTGAGAAATTTTGTCAATTTGTCATCAAAATTTATTTTTGTAGTGTAATTCGGAATCAGCTCGTCAAGATACATTCTAAGAGCTTTTGAAAGATTTTGAAATATGGAAAATGAAAACTTTCGAAAAAACGTTCTGGCGAGAAAATTTTTGATGTTTTATTCTATATTTATGATAAATCTTCTACCTAAGCATTAAAAAATCATATATTATCGAAATCAGCATGGAATTTTGCGTATTTACTGCGAATTTCAAGTGAATCTGATGATTTTTTATTTATGATGATAATCTCTGCAAACGCACTCATAATTCATAGACTATACTAATATCATTATTCTGAATCAGGACTCATTTTTGAGTTTCATATACAGGGTGAGTCAGAATAAGACCGACAAACTCCGACTACAGATTACTCACCTCATTCCGAGATGAACAGTTCCTATCAAGGTATGTCCTAAAATGCATTCCCTCTGAGATACAGGGTGTCGAGAATACGAAAAAAAATCAGATTATGTTATGTCCTGGAGTAAATATTTATCTAATTGTTTTTTGTACCTTTGACACCCTGTATCTTAGAGGGGATGCGTTTTAGGACATACCTCGATAGGAACTTTTCACCTCGAAATGAAGTGAGGAATCTGTAGTCGGAGTTCGTCGGTCTTATTCTGACTCACCCTGTATATCTGTCTATTTTCAAGATATATCAGCCAGATATCATTCTATTGTAAGTAAAAATGCAATACAGTAAATATTGACTGTTTTTATTATTGAACAAAACATTTTGTAGGTTTTTCAATTCTCTACGGAAGTTTCATTGACTGGGAAGTTCCCGCTGAAGAATAAAAAAAGTGGTAATTTTTGACAACATCTATTGTCAAAAATCTCCTCGAAAAGATAGTATAGATTATTATATTCGAATTGGTTGGCCTATAGAAAATATATAAGTTTATTAAAACAAATGATTATACCTGTTATCCTGGCAATCCTTGCGGAAACTCTTCAAGGAATTGTTTCCCTTCTACGATGTTTGGCAATCAATTTCAGCGAACACTATCCAACGCCTATTGAATTGTGCATCTAAAAATATCAGTATCTCACGTGTTCGATAATGGAATGAAGTCGCAAAAAACGAATCGATGAAAGGATTTCGTCAATAGCCTTCGAACCGTGTCGCACAATAATACTTATCTTATCAAGTTCATTGAAAATGAAACGATTCGATTGAGTAACTGACGTCCATCCAAGCCAAGTCGGACGTCAATGGTTCTGAAGTGTTTAATCCATGAAGTTCGAGTGAAATCGATAAAATCGATTGTCATTACGATCATTTCAAAATGTATTTTTATTTTCATCCAACACATGACATTTATGACTGTCATTATTAATGTTCATTGGAACCAGCCGCTCCTATATCGGTACCGCTGCTGATAGTGCTGAACCTATTCTTCCAAGTGTCCTTCTGCTACCGTCGAGGACTTCCATCCTCCGTGACGTTTCAAAGTAGTTATGTTAGCCCCTGCATTGTCCAAAAGAGTCGCGGCATTGATCGGTATAGAGCGCTGGTTCCTCCAATTTCAAAAACATTGCAATTCTAGAAAGTATCTTCGACAACGCATTTATTCCCACACACTGGCTGGTATACCTCCCATTTTTGTAAAAAACAAAAAAGCGGCTAGAACTAGTATTCTTTGGTCTCAAAGGCATGTTTTTTTTTTCACATAAATTGATCGGTTTGACTGGAAATCCTTCTTCAAGTATGATGAAACTTTGACCAATTCATCGTATCTACAAGCACAGGTAATTCCCATACTCAAAGCCACTTTCATCAACCAATACTGCCCGTCGGGATCTTCGCTCAAAAACTTCTCTATTTCAAGTCGTTTCAATGTCTTGAACTTCTTTGTTTTGTATCCCTGTGATTTGCTTTTCAGAAATCTCGTTTTTTTAATCATAAGAACATAACCAAATACTCTCATTTTAAACAATACCATGTTCGAAGAAATTTTATCCAGAATATAGTTCTATAATTTTTATTATATTTCATGCGTCTATGAATAAGTATTTCAATGTAATAAAATGTTAATTAGGTTAAATGACCTTCTATCTGAAACATTTACCTTTGTTTCAGAATCGCTATCTTTCCTACTAGTTATGAAAATAACGATTTCAATGTCAGGAACCAACACGTGGGATCAAATCTAAAGAACTTTGCTTATAATAAAAGTTAAGGTAATTAAAATACAGAAGAAACAAGCGGAGAGGCAATAAAAAAACTTCTAACATCGTATACTTCATTACAATTACTTCATTATTTACAAGACAAAGTACTGGGTACTTTTATTATCATCTAAAGAAAGCTGGAGATTATTTTGAGACGTTAAATATGAATGAAAGTGTTTTTTTCCTTCAGTGGAAGCTTTTACTCACACTTTTAGTAAACATTTCTAAATAATAATTTCATAACCAAATATCTCAACAGAAAACAGCTAATGTCTCCTATGAGGATAATGAAATAGAGGTGTCATCAGTTGAAATATGAAAAAATCCATTTCAAGTTGTTATTTCTGTTATTTAGCCAATTTCCTAGTGGTAAATTTTGGCGAATTCACCTGTTTTAAATTTTACCCTGTTGAAAAAGATGTCTCAAAATAGAAAAATAAGTGATTTATGTACTGAGTGTTTCACGGTGGATGGATGTTAGAAGTATCTGGAGAGAGGACAAAAACTGCTGGTCTCAATTTTCTGCTACATCATCTTTTCACGTTTCTTCAATATAGGAGAGGTTTGAAAAAGAAAAGGTGACAATGAAAGAAATAGCACTTAATAACGGTTTCTCGATGGATATTATAGATAACATTTTAAGAAAGAAGATAGTAGTGAGACACTATAGAGCCTTTTGGGCAACCCAAAGAACGAGGTTGAGAACATGGAAAAGTCTGGAAAAATCGTTGAATAGGTAAAGGAGATAAGGAACATTGGCCTGCTCGCTCGCTGGATTTGAATCCTCTACATTTTTACATTTGTGGCGTTTCCGTCGAAAATATTGAAGACCTAGGGAATCGAACTGTAGCCAGCAGTGAGACATTAAGAAATACACCAGGTATATTAGCGCGTATACAAAAATCAATGAGGCAAGAAGTTGAATCTTGAATTACGTCCGAGGAAGGTCATTTTGGACATTTGTTGTAGCTTTATTTACAAGTGTTATTTTATGTTACTGTTCTGGTTTATTGTATTAGATGATTTTTGATAATTTATTGAAGAAATGAAAAATACTCGTTAAGATGTTTTCTTTAATTGCATAAAAACGGCGCCCCATGCGAAAAAAGGCAAGAGGAATTTTTGAATTACAAATTGAACGGTAAGTTGAAAAATTTAGGATACGGAAAATAAAGACCTATTATTATTATAATTATATTCCAGTGGCGTACCATTTGTTCCTTAGAAAAATTGAGATCATTAGCCGTATACCATAGTGGTCGGTGGCTCAGCGTTCTAATGCACAGCCCGTTCGAAACTCCAGCATAGCGATAGTCGGTTCGAATCCGATGTAGGTACGAGAATTTTTCTCAACTACTTTATATCGGATCGATAGGCGACCGCATGCCTTGTTGAAAAGCAAGTGTATTGTGAGTTGTCTAAATGGTTGGTGCTAGCTTAGAGTGCACACCGACCACCCGAGGTGGTGCTGTTGGTTTTTTGGATTTTCCCCTAGCTGAAAAGTGAATACGCCACCAAAAATCAGTAAGTCGCCTCAGAGCGCCACGGCAAATAATAATAATAGCCGTCCTCTGCCGGCACAGGCTATGATTTTGGGTACACTCAACGAGTGTTTATGAGGAAGTATTATTATTATTATTAGGAATATAAGATTCTTGATTGGATGTCAAAAATGCGCTATAACTACCCCTTGAAACTCCCCAAATTTCAATTGGATGTCTCGACCAGTTTCACAGCAATAAATAAATAGTCAGTAGTTTTTAAGAAAAACTTCAACACCCCGTATCTCGGAAAGATGGAGTCATTCTGCGAACGCCAAACGATTCAGAATGATGAAATTCAAACGATTCATTCGACTTGAATCAAAACTATTCGAAAAATCTAAAAAAGTCCAAAGGGGTAGACCCCTAAATATCTTGAAAAATACAAAATCGGCAGATTCACTTACAATCCGCACTATATACGCAAAATTTCATGCAGATTCCGAGAATATATGATTTTCTAATGCTCGTTTGAAAAAAAATAGAAGTAGAAAAAAATATGGAGGGAAATGATTCCTTCCCCCCTCCAAATGAACCTTCCAGCTCGGGAACGGTTGAAGATAGAGTAATTCTGTGAATGCCAATCGATTCAGATTGATCAAATTAGTATAATCTGTGAATTTCGGGTCGATTGATATATAACAAAATTATTCGAAGAAACTAAGAAAGTCCAAAGGGGTAGACCCCTAAATATCTTGAAAAATACAAAATCGGCAGATTCACTCGCAATCCGCACTATATACGCAAAATTTCATGCAGATTCCGAGAATATATGATTTCCTAATGCTCGTTTGAAAAAAAATAGAAGTAGAAAAAACTATAATATGGAGGGAAATGATTCCTTCCCCCCTCCAAATGAACCTTCCAGCTAGGGAACGGTTGAAGATAGAGTAATTCTGTGAATGCCAATCGATTCAGATTGATCAAATTAGTATAATCTGTGAATTTCGGGTCGATTGATATATAACAAAATTATTCGAAGAATCTAAAAAAGTCCAAATGGGTAGACCCCTAAATATCTTGAAAAATACAAAATCGGCAGATTCACTCGCAATCTGCACTATATACGCAAAATTTCATGCAGATTCCGAGAATATATGATTTCCTAATGCTCGTTTGAAAAAAAAAAGTTGAAAAACTATAATATGGAGGGAAATGATTTCTTCCCCCCTCCAAATGAACCTTCCAGCTCGGGAACGGTTGAAGATAGAGTAATTCTGTGAATGCCAATCGATTCAGATTGATCAAATTAGTATAATCTGTGAATTTCGGGTCGATTGATATATAACAAAATTATTCGAAGAATCTAATAAAGTCCAAAGGGGTAGACCCCTAAATATCTTGAAAAATACAAAATCGGCAGATTTACTCGCAATCCGCACTATATACGCAAAATTTCATGCAGATTCCGAGAATATATGATTTCCTAATGCTCGTTTGAAAAAAAATAGAAGTAGAAAAAACTATAATATGGAGGGAAATGATTCCTTCCCCCCTCCAAATGAACCAGCTAGGGAACGGTTGGATATAGAGTAATTCTGTGAATGCCAATCGATTCAGATTGATCAAATCAGTATAATCTGTGAATTTCGGGTCGATTGATATATAACAAAATTATTCGAAGAATCTAAAAAAGTCCAAAGGGGTAGACCCCTAAATACCTTGAAAAATACAAAATCGGCAGATTCACTCGCAATCCGCACTATATACGCAAAATTTCATGCAGATTCCGAGAATATATGATTTCCTAATGCTCGTTTGAAAAAAATAGAAGTAGAAAAAATTATGGAGGGAAATGATTCCTTCCCCCCTCCAAATGAACCTTCCAGTTCGGGAACGGTTGAAGATAGAGTAATTCTGTGAATGCCAATCGATTCAGAATGATCAAATTAGTATAATCTGTGAATTTCGGGTCGATCGATATATAACAAAATTATTCGAAGAATCTAAAAAAGTCCAAAAATACAAAATCGGCAGATTCACTCGCAATCCGCACTATATACGCCAAATTTCATGCAGATTCCGAGAATATATGATTTCCTAATGCTCGTTTGAAAAAAAAAATAGAAGTAAAAAAAAAATAATATAGAGGGAAATGATTTCTTCCCCCCTCCAAATGAACCTTCCAGCTCGGGAACGGTTGAAGATAGAGTAATTCTGTGAATGCCAATCGATTCAGAATTATCAAATTAGTATAATCTGTGAATTTCGGGTCGATCGATATATAACAAAATTATTCGAAGAATCTAAAAAAGGCCAAAGGGGTAGACCCCTAAATATCTTGAAAAATACAAAATCGGTAGATTCACTCACAATCCGCACTATATACGCAAAATTTCATGCAGATTCCGAGAATATATGATTTCCTAATGCTCGTTTGAAAAAAAAATAGAAGTAGAAAAAATATGGAGGGAAATGATTCCTTCCCCCCTCCAAATGAACCTTCCAGCTCGGGAACGGTTGAAGATAGAGTAATTCCGTGAATGCCAATCGATTCAGATTGATCAAATTAGTATAATCTGTGAATTTCGGGTCGATTGATATATAACAAAATTATTCGAAGAATCTAATAAAGTCCAAAGGGGTAGACCCCTAAATATCTTGAAAAATACAAAATCGGCAGATTCACTCGCAATCCGCACTATATACGCAAAATTTCATGCAGATTCCGAGAATATTTGATTTCCTAATGCTCGTGTGAAAAAAAATAGAAGTAGAAAAAACTATAATATGGAGGGAAATGATTCCTTCCCCCCTCCAAATAAACCAGCTAGGGAACGGTTGGAGATAGAGTAATTCTGTGAATGCCAATCGATTCAGATTGATCAAATTAGTATAATCTGTGAATTTCGGGTCGATTGATATATAACAAAATTATTCGAAGAATCTAAAAAAGTCCAAGAATACAAAATCGGCAGATTCACTCGCAATCCGCACTATATACGCAAAATTTCATGCAGATTCCGAGAATATATGATTTCCTAATGCTCGTTTGAAAAAAATAGAAGTAGAAAAAAATATGGAGGGAAATGATTTCTTCCCCCCTCCAAATGAACCTTCCAGTTCGGGAACGGTTGAAGATAGAGTAATTCTGTGAATGCCAATCGATTCAGAATGATCAAATTAGTATAATCTGTGAATTTCGGGTCGATCGATATATAACAAAATTATTCGAAGAATCTAAAAAAGTCCAAAAATACAAAATCGGCAGATTCACTCGCAATCCGCACTATATACGCAAAATTTCATGCAGATTCCGAGAATATATGATTTCCTAATGCTCGTGTGAAAAAAAATAGAAGTAGAAAAAACTATAATATGGAGGGAAATGATTCCTTCCCCCCTCCAAATGAACCAGCTAGGGAACGGTTGGAGATAGAGTAATTCTGTGAATGCCAATCGATTCAGATTGATCAAATTAGTATAATCTGTGAATTTCGGGTCGATTGATATATAACAAAATTATTCGAAGAATCTAAAAAAGTCCAAGAATACAAAATCGGCAGATTCACTCGCAATCCGCACTATATACGCAAAATTTCATGCAGATTCCGAGAATATATGATTTCCTAATGCTCGTTTGAAAAAAATAGAAGTAGAAAAAAATATGGAGGGAAATGATTTCTTCCCCCCTCCAAATGAACCTTCCAGTTCGGGAACGGTTGAAGATAGAGTAATTCTGTGAATGCCAATCGATTCAGAATGATCAAATTAGTATAATCTGTGAATTTCGGGTCGATCGATATATAACAAAATTATTCGAAGAATCTAAAAAAGTCCAAAAATACAAAATCGGCAGATTCACTCGCAATCCGCACTATATACGCAAAATTTCATGCACATTCCGAGAATATATGATTTCCTAGTGCTCGTTTGAAAAAAAAATAGAAGTAAAAAAAAATAATATGGAGGGAAATGATTTCTTCCCCCCTCCAAATGAACCTTCCAGCTCGGGAACGGTTGAAGATAGAGTAATTCTGTGAATGCCAATCGATTCAGAATTATCAAATTAGTATAATCTGTGAATTTCGGGTCGATCGATATATAACAAAATTATTCGAAGAATCTAAAAAAGGCCAAAGGGGTAGACCCCTAAATATCTTGAAAAATACAAAATCGGTAGATTCACTCGCAATCCGCACTATATACGCAAAATTTCATGCAGATTCCGAGAATATATGATTTCCTAATGCTCGTTTGAAAAAAAATAGAAGTAGAAAAAACTATAATATGGAGGGAAATGATTCCTTCCCCCCTCCAAATGAACCTTCCAGTTCGGGAACGGTTGAAGATAGAGTAATTCTGTGAATGCCAATCGATTCAGAATGATCAAATTAGTATAATCTGTGAATTTCGGGTCGATCGATATATAACAAAATTATTCGAAGAATCTAAAAAAGTCCAAAAATACAAAATCGGCAGATTCACTCGCAATCCGCACTATATACGCAAAATTTCATGCAGATTCCGAGAATATATGATTTCCTAATGCTCGTTTGAAAACAAAATAGAAGTAAAAAAAAAAATAATATGGAGGGAAATGATTTCTTCCCCCCTCCAAATGAACCTTCCAGCTCGGGAACGGTTGAAGATAGAGTAATTCTGTGAATGCCAATCGATTCAGAATTATCAAATTAGTATAATCTGTGAATTTCGGGTCGATCGATATATAACAAAATTATTCGAAGAATCTAAAAAAGGCCAAAGGGGTAGACCCCTAAATATCTTGAAAAATACAAAATCGGTAGATTCACTCGCAATCCGCACTATATACGCAAAATTTCATGCAGATTCCGAGAATATATGATTTCCTAATGCTCGTTTGAAAAAAAAATAGAAGTAGAAAAAATATGGAGGGAAATGATTCCTTCCCCCCTCCAAATGAACCTTCCAGCTCGGGAACGGTTGAAGATAGAGTAATTCTGTGAATGCCAATCGATTCAGATTGGTCAAATTAGTATAATCTGTGAATTTCGGGTCGATTGATATATAACAAAATTATTCGAAGAATCTAAAAAAGTCCAAAGGGGTAGACCCCTAAATATCTTGAAAAATACAAAATCGGCCGATTCACTCGCAATCCGCACTATATACGCAAAATTTCATGCAGATTCCGAGAATATACAGTGAGGACCAAAAGTCCGTCGCCCCCCCCCGTAACTTCTTCATTTTCCATATTACAAAAAAATGTTAAATATATAAGTTGTAGGGTTTCATTCGATCTCTTTAATGGTTTAAGTTTCATTCATACAGAGTGTCTCAAAAAAGCACGGTGACTTAGAAGTTAATTTTTTTAAATAGGACACCCTGTATTTCATTGCATCATTACATTCTACGTTGAATTCTGAACAAGTTTGATAAATGGTTTTCTATCAAAAAAGTTGATAGTTTTGGACTTATGAACACTTGTAAATAATTATTTCGACTACTTTTGCGCCAGTTCAATGAGAAAATCGTAACAAATGGATCACAATGTATTCCACTTTCCTATCCTAACTTTTTGAAAGCTATCCAATGTTGCAAACTGCTGATGGCACCATGTGTAACTTACCTCGTCGTACCATTTTACAATTGTTAGAGTTGTTGATAAATACAGATCAAGAATCATTAAAAACTGAAGAGATATTTTAATTTATAACTAAAATCGGTGAGTTTTTATCTATTTCAAAAGATGTTCGACATGTCCACCATGCATTTCTTGACACATAAATAGTCGGGTTGTAAACTCTTTCCTAACATTAATCAAGGTTTGAGGTGTTATTTCTGAACACACTTCAATAATTCGACGGAGCAGTTCATCTAACGACCCACAAACTGTCTTAAAAACTACGGATTTCACATAGCCCCAGAGAAAGAAATCAAGCGGTGAGAGGTCCGGTGAGCGAGCTGGCCACTCTGTTGTACCTCGACGTCCAATCCACCTATCTGGACACCTTTCATCTAAGTAATTTCTCACCTCCCGAAAATAGTGTGGTGGCGCTCCATCTTGCTGAAATTTTCATGTGGGTTTTGCCCAACGATTCCATCGATACTGGGTCTTATTGTGTCTTGCAGCATTTGGAGGTATCTGGGACCATTTAAATTTTCTTCCAAGAATATGGGACCTACAATGTGGTTACCTAAAATACCAGCCCAAACATTAATTTTCTGGGGAAATTGAGTATGCCCCTCGCGGAATTCATGGGGATTCTCATCACTCCAATATCTACAATTCTGGGTATTCACATTTCCATTTAGGTAAAAAGTGCTTTCATCACTAAAGCAGATGTGTTGCAAATAAAGTCGATTTGCAACAATTCTTTCTGCCATAGTCTCGCAAAATTCAAGTCGCCGGTCTGTATCATCTTCAACCAATTGGTGCAAAATTTTTATTTTGTAAGGATGGAATTTATTTTGTTTTAAAACCCTCTTTACTGATGTTTTAGAAACATCACATGTCTCAGCTACTTGCTTAGTTGATTGTTGTGGGTTATTTACCATTTCGGCTAGTACTTGAAGTTCAACATCTTCCGTAATTATTTTCGGCCTCTCAGATCTCGGCGCATCTTTCACGGTGCCAGTTTGGTTAAATTTTGCCACCAATTTCTGCAGATATTTTCGACACATCGGACGTTCTGGAAACCGTTCATTGAAAATGCGAATAGCAGCGTGGTAATTTCGGTTAGCTTCACCAAATATGATAACGGCTTCAACTTTGTCTGCTACTGAACGAGCCATATTAATCAACAAGAGAAATTGAAAACCGTTTGAAACAAAGTTTTGAAAACCTACAAAATGTCAATGACATTTGGCAAAACAGATAAGAGTTTTTTTTCGTTGTCATGGATAAAATAAACGCGCCTAGCGTGCATAGCCTACCTCATTAATTTATTCGTGAACTGGTGCAAAAGTAGTCGAAATAATTATTTACAAGTGTTCATAAGTCCAAAACTATAAACTTTTTTGATAGAAAACCATATATCAAACTTGTTCAGAATTCAACGTAGAATATAATAATGCAATGAAATACAGGGTGTCCTATTTAAAAAAATTAACTTTCAAGTCACCGTGCTTTTTTGAGACACTCTGTGTGAATGAAACTCAAACCATTAAAGAGATCGAATGAAACCCTACAACTTATGTACTTAACATTTTTTTGTAATATGTAGAATAAAGAAGATACAGGGGGGGCGACGGACTTTTGGTCCTCACTGTATGATTTCCTAATGCTCGTTTGAAAAAAAATAGAAGTGGAAAAAACTATAATATGGAGGGAAATGATTTCTTCCCCCCTCCAAATGAACCTTCCAGCTCGGGAACGGTTGAAGATAGAGTAATTCTGTGAATGCCAATCGATTCAGAATGATCAAATTAGTATAATCTGTGAATTTCGGGTCGATCGATATATAACAAAATTATTCGAATACCATAACATGGTATACGGACGGGTCCAAAACTCGCGATGGAACTGGATTAGGAGTGTTTGGGCCTCGCAACAAATACTCCGATCCCATGGGCCAGTTCCCCAGTATTTTTCAAGCGGAAATTCATGCTATAGGAAGGTGCATTCAATTCAACCTCGACAGGAAATACCGGAACAAAGAAATCGCAATCCTCTCTGATAGTCAAGCAGCCTTCAAAGCGTTGAGCTCATATAATATTAACTCAAAGGTGGTCTGGGAATGCCTAGACAAATTCAATGATCCAGACAGGAACAACAAGGCGATCCTCCTCTGGGTGCCGGGGCACGTCGGAGTGGAGGGCAATGAACAAGCATATACTATGGCACGAAAACGGACATTAACGCCGCTGATCGGGCCAGAACCATTCTGCGGACTTGGAAAATCTTACTTCCAAGAAGATCTCAATAAAACTGAAGAAGCAATTAGAGCAACATACTGGCAAAGACTTCCACTGACACTGATAAACCTCAGCAAAACTAGTCTAAAGACAATCACAGTATATCTGACGGGGCACTGCAGACTCAAAGAACACCTATGGAAGCTAGGCTTGGAGGAGGACAGCACCTGCAGATTTTGTGGGAAACATCCAGAAACACCACATCATATACTGAGGGAGTGTTATGCTGTACATCACAAAACATTGAATATACTGGAATCACACCAGCTGACTGTGGGAGAAATACCACGAATAGACCCCCTCAAAATCCTTAAATTCCTCAAGGGATTGGGGCTTGAGGGGCTGCTGTAAACGAGAACACCTTGAAATTTCAGAAGAAGATGGGGCACAATAGATCTAATTATTACGCAGCGCATCAGTCACCATCCATACTTACCATTACTATTAATTACGTGGATGTTGATAACAATTAGCACTTTTTGTAAATCAGCAGGACCATAATGGTGCAGCTATCTATCTCTAGAGATTCTGCGAAGGCAATAACCTCTGCACATTCTGTACCAAGGTAAAGTTAGGTCAGTGACCTAAGACCAAGCTGAACGAGGAAGTAAAAAATGTGAAAGAAGATCCATAGGTAATACCAAAGGATAGAGTGATTTGAGTATTAAACTATTAAAACTGGAGTAAAAATAACTTGACCAAGAACAGAAAAATGGGAAAGGGGCCAACACTGAAAAAGTGTGACCATGAAATAATGCGGAGACTCATTTGAAGTAAGTACAGAGTGACCTGCCTTGACTTTACTCAATATACCTGCCAGGATATTATTTTTCTCCGTCAGTTCGTAGATAATTCTGATATCCGTTTCACGAGTTAATAACAAACAAAAAGTTGTCATCCATGTGTGAAGGAAACGAAAACTTCGACACAAAATTCTATCGAATATTATTCCTACCGAACAGTAACAAGCAATGTGCCAAACAAACGCTTATAAATAGACACAAAAATGAAAAAAGCATGTGTACTCACTTGTCAGACAGTTGCTAATACAATACAACAGGTATATTTCGAATGTGGTTTATTGGAATGGCAAAGATAAATATTATCTAATCCTGACTTTTTACGATCTCACGTCAAGAAACAATAGGGACGCACTTCAAACGAGACCATTATATAAGCGAGTGAGAGTACTGCGGCTATTGATACTTAGACCGAACAATATTTATTATTGCCTTCGGGACCATCGTGGAAGACTAAGTTCACTAGTTCGAAAATAACCCGGTCTCACCTATGTATACGACATAAACAAAGGCCTGAAGATGATGCTCGCGCTGTATTCCATTTATATATTCTAATCAGCTAAAAATAATTTGGAGCAGCTTAGGAACCTGATTGGGTTTATAAATAAAAATTTAACACCTTTAGGTCTTGAAACATTACAGAACAAGCAGTGTCAGGGGAACAAACAGTCTTTGCTATTGAAGTTGTCGGTGATATGGACCCAATCTTCTTCGATTCATAAAAAGCATGTGATATCCTAGAAAAAATTATATTATCTGGGATTAAGGGATAACTTTCTTTCCTGGTTAATGTCATATCCTGAAAATAGACATGTGCAGCTTAACAATGAGTCCTCAGACTTTTATGATGTTAACCTAGGAGTTCCCTAGGGTTCCATATTTTATTATGTTATTTATCAATGATACGCAGCATACATAAGTTCAAAACGCACTGTTATATTGGTCAATGATCGTTCTCTTGTCGTGAATGCAGAAAACTATGATTCATTGGAAGATAAACTGAATTTAATGTCGCAAGAATTCACAAACTTGTGTTCCAAATATATTTAAATTTTGTAAATTTTTGCGGATTTATTTTCACGAATGACCCAAGTTTTCGCAGAGAATCCCCTCAAAAGCAGAGCTTAGGTGAGCAAGGGATATTCGGGACCAACAGTTTAAATAAATGGAGATTCCGAACCACTTTAGCTCAGTGTTAATTCCAATAAAACTGTTTTCATGCAGTTCTACACAAGGCTGAAAAATATTCTGCCAATGCATATCAATGTTAAAGGAAATGTTATTGAAATTTCTTCAACGTTTTTGTTTATCTACATCAATTCTGATATGAGCTGGTCACTACGTATTGATCATGTATGTAAAAAAATCAACATTGGTTACTATGCACTCTTATAACTGAAAACTGTTTTCAGTTTACAACCAGATATTGTGTATTATGCTTTAGTATACTAACATATTTCATACAACTTGATACAATGGGGTATGAGACTAATTTTTAACTTTAAACCAACTGAAAGCTGCAAGCCACTAACCCTAAGTTTGTCTATATCTTTGTTCACTGTGTTCTAACCGTCACTATCTGTAATGGTTAGAATTAGAGCCTTCAAAAGACGAAATCGAAACTCTTCTGTAACGTTCTACTCAGGAGCAAATCATGAACGCTCAAAGCAGAATATATATGACAACATAAACAATTTCTTTTTTTCCATGATGTTATTTAATAACATAGTGCTCAGAACAATAGTAGTATATTAATGAAAGTAATCTCAATACTTCGGAAACAGACAGTCCAATCTCCATTACAGACTCGGAAACTATACTGAATAAAACATTTTATTGTGAAAATTCCAATGTCAGTCCTTCAAATACACAGAAAGCATTGTCTTTTTCTGATCAGAACAAAATATCCAAACCCTGGATCACACGAGGACTTAAAAGTTTCGTCGAAAAACCTAAGATGCCTACACACTATTAGAAAATTCCATAGCGACAATATATTCTTTGTATCATACTTCAATAACTTTCGTCAAATCTATAGACAAACTGTTAAATTAGCCAAAGATCATTTTTACAATAATAGATTAAATCAAGCAGGTAATTAACAAAAAGAAATGTGGTCAATAATAAATGAATTGAGAGGTAATAAGAAACAAATACATCCAGAAATTAAAATAAACCTCAACCAGTTAAATAATTATTAATTAATTGTTCAATAGCCTCAAAACTCACCAATGATATTATCCCAACAATTGACCCGATAAATTATTTGAAAAATGTGAGCTCTCCTATAAATTCTTTGTTTTGTATGATACAGATTTGAGTGAGTTGAAACTAGAAATAAAAGATATAAAAAACAAAAATTCTGCTGGTGAAGACAACCTTTCTGCGAAGTTGATGTTACAATTGCCTGATGAAGCTCTTCAAGCCTTAGTGATCGCAATAAATAAATCGTTTAGCACTGGTGTCTTTCCTTCTAGCTAAAGTGATACCGCTTCAGGAGGTGCTGTTGACGACCCAAACAATTTCAGACCCATATCAATTTTATCAACGTTTTCCAAAATTATCGAAAAACTAGTCAAACGTAGGATAATGGGTTTTTTAGAAAGACATAAAATTTTAGCACAATTTGGCTTCCAGTGTCATAAAAATACAACTGATGCCATTTTCAATTTTCTTGAAAATATTTACACCACCCTAAAGACAAAGAAGTGGCTGCGGCAGTGTTTTTGGACATTTCTAAGGCATTTCATTGTGTTGATCGTGAACTCCTCTTAGAGAAACTCTATCATCATGGATTCCGTGGAACAGCCTTAGAATGGTTCAGGTCCTATCTAACTGGTAGAAATCAGAAAATATCATCAAAGCATAAAACTTCTGAAATTGGAAACATTATACGCGGAGTTCCTCAAGGATCAGTCTTAGGCCCAATTTTATTTCTGATTTATATTAACGATATGGATAAACTCGATATATCTAGAGCATTCACCTTGTTTGCTATGACACCACGATACTTTGGCTTGATGAAAACACCGCTTCTTTGACTCGATACATCCACTCAGATTTAGAAAAAATAAAAAACTGGTGCGACTCAAATAGGTTATCATTAAATGTTTCTAAAACAAATTTGGTGTCATTTAAGTGGGATTTGGAGCAGGTCACATTAGGAAGTCGAATGATTGAGAGTAAGTCTGTGACCAAATTCCTCGGTATATATATTGACAGTTATTTGAAATTTGAGGCGCATATTACTGCTCTAAAAAAAAAGTTGTCTTCTGGTTGCTTTGCAATAAATGTGATATCTCGTGAACTCGGATTTTCTGCATCAATGAATGCACTTATGGAGAGTCGTCTCCGGTATGGAATTCCTTTCTGGGGCTCTGGCAGCCATGCTCTGATGCAAAGTATTTTCGTTATTCAGAAGAGAGTATTGAGAATAATTTTCAAACTGAAGATGCGAGACTCGTGTAGGCCACTTTTCTGCAATAACGGAATACTAACAATATTCGAAATTTTCATTTTAGAGACTGTCTGCTTGCTTTACAAACACAAAGACAAGTTTTTGAATCAAACCGAAAGACAGACTCGTAGTGACAAAAAACTTGCTCTTCCAATACCCATCTTATCTCTGACAAGGGATTCTCTAATCTATAGAAGTAGACAGATATATAATCGTTTGCCGAAACAAATAATAGAACTGACAGGATAAAAGCAATTTAGAAAATCGGTAAGAAACCTTCTAATAGGAAAGTGTTTCTACAGTTTGGGAGAGTATTTTGCATATAATTTCTAGTTTTTCTCTCTCTATATATATATGTTTGTATATGTGTGTATATGTGTATATATAGTATATATAACGTTTTATATTAGGACATTTTATAACTGTTTTGTTATTGTGAATGTATTTGTTACTATTTCAACCCTTTCATGTTTTTTTATTTTTTTAAATGATTTATGGTATACTTTTATTATAATTTTATTATATATATATATATATACAAATAGTTTTTGACATGACATACTTTGTCGACAAAATGTATTACATTTTAGACAATAAAGCCCATTTATCTAGCTAAATATTTGTATAATAGTCGTATAGATACAGCAAAAGATGAATAACAATAAGCGAAGTAATCAAATCGTCAAATTTGGCAGAGCCAACAAAAATAATAGCTTACCTTTCAGGTACATGAACATCTTTTCCCCGAAAATTATAAACAAATTGAAGTACCTAATCTCTGTTACTGAACGGGACATGATAAACAATTTCGATATAATTATACTTTAACGTCAGATTATTAGCAAATATTGTTTTGATAAATATCAGGAATATTTACATTTTGCAGAGCCAAATTTGGATATTCAATAAAAAAAACAGGATTATTAGTAACTCCAGAAATATAAGACATACCACCGATCACACTTTGTACATTCCAAGATTCAAAAAACCCGTATGCAAAGGAGAATCTTTTATTTCGGTCCTAAATCATTTAATAGCATACTGACGGAAATGAAAGAGTGCAATAATTTTAAAGTTCTCAGGAAACTTATAAAGGTACACATTCGGCAAAATTATCTAGAAAGAACATATTTCCCAAAAATATAACTCATATAGAAATAACGACTTATGACGTTCTATATAATAAAAATAGTAATACTCCCTCATAAACACTCGTTGAGTGTACCCAAAGGCATAGCCTGAGCGGGTAGAGGACGGCTATTATTATTATTTGCCGTGGTGCTCTGGGGCGACTTACTGATGATGTTTTAGGTGATGTATTCACTTTTCAGCTGTAGGAAAACCCAGAAAACCTACAGCACCACCTCTGTGTATAAAAATATACATCCTCTCCATCCAGCTTTGTCACGTTCAGTCAAAAAATACTTATAGACAAATATTTACTTTGAACTACTACATTGTCTTAAATACTTACTGATTACCAGATACTTAGACTTTAATCCTTGGGCTAGTAGTAGGTGTAGCTGTAACACAAGCCACTCGGGCTTAGGCGGCTACTCTAAACTACCCATTCCAAATTGACTTGACTTCAACTAGCAAGTATAAGTATAAGTATATAAAGACATGTTTTATGTATAAGTATCATTGCTGAATAAAAATTGATTGATGTACACTTCAGCATAGGGCTTCGGGAGACCAAGACCAAGACTGATCAGTCAGATTTATTTATACTGCATACAAACAGATAAACCTTTTACATGTATACAGTTTGGATTTATAAATATAAATATTGTAAATAATATGACATAATTTAAATTTAAATAGGGTCAACTTATAAAACTAGACATAAGTAATACAATTAGATTTTAAACAACACTGGAATATAGATTATAGTTCTCAAAAAATATCACATTTCATAATCAAGTAGAAATTTATACAGTGAGGACCAAAAGTCCGTCGCCCCCCCCCGTAACTTCTTCATTTTCCATATTACAAAAAAATGTTAAATTATAAGTTGTAGGGTTTCATTCGATCTCTTTAACGGTTTAAGTTTCATTCATACAGAGTGTCTCAAAAAAGCACGGTGACTTAGAAGTTAATTTATTTAAATGGGACACCCTGTATTTCATTGCATTGTTACATTCTACGTTGAATTCTGAACAAGTTTGATAATTGGTTTTCTATCAAAAAAGTTAATAGTTTTGGACTTATGAACACTTGTAAATAATTATTTCGACTACTTTTGCGCCAGTTCAATGAGAAAATCGTAACAAATGGATCACAATGTATTGCACTTCCCTATCCTAACTTTTTGGAAGCTATCCAATGTTGCAAACTGCTGATGGCACCATGTGTAACTTACCTCGTCGTACCATTTTACAATTGTTAGAGTTGTTGAATCTCACGAAAAACTAGTACAAATGAAGTTGAAACATTTTATTAACAAATAAGGTAGTCCATAAATACAGATCAAGAATCATTAAAAACTGAAGAGATATTTTAGTTTATAACTAATAACGGTGAGTTTTTATCTATTTCAAAAGATGTTCGATATGTCCACCATGCATTTCTTGACACATAAATAGTCGGGTTGTAAACTCTTCCCTAACATTAATCAAGGTTTGAGGTGTTATTTCTGAACACACTTCAATAATTCGACGGCTGTCTTAAAAACTACGGATTTCACATAGCCCTAGAGAAAGAAATCAAGTGGTGAGAGGTCCGGTGAGCGAGCTGGCCACTCTGTTGTACCTCGACGTCCAATCCATCTACCTGGATACCTTTCATCGAAGTAATTTCTCACCTCCCGAAAATAGTGTGGTGGCGCTCCATCTTGCTGAAATGTTACATCCAAGTAAAATTCATGTGGGTTTTGCGCAACGATCTCATCGATACTGGGACTTATTGTGTCTTGCAGCATTTGGAGGTATGTGGGACCATTTAAATTTTCTTCCAAGAATATGGGACCTACAATGTGGTTACCTAAAATACCAGCCCAAACATTAATTTTCTGGGGAAATTGAGTACGCCCCTCGCGGAATTCATGGGGATTCTCATCACTCCAATATCTACAATTCTGGGTATTCTTATTTCCATTTAGGTAAAAAGTGCTTTCATCACTAAAGCAGATGTGTTGCAAATAAAGTCGATTTGCAACAATTCTTTCTGCCATGGTCTCGCAAAATTCAAGTCGCCGGTCTGGATCATCTTCAACCACTTGGTGCAAAATTTTTATTTTGTAAGGACGGAATTTATTTTGTTTTAAAACCCTCTTTACTGATTTTTTAGAAACATCACATGTCTCAGCTACTTGCTTAGTTGATTGTTGTGGGTTATTTACCATTTCTGCTAGTACTTGAATTTCAACATCTTCCGTAATTATTTTCGACCTCCCAGATCTCGGAGCATCTTTCACGGTGCAGGTTTGGTTAAATTTTGCCACCAATTTCTGCAGATATTTTCGACACATCGGACGTTCTGGAAACCGTTCATTGAAAATGCGAATAGCAGCGTGGTAATTTCGGTTAGCTTCACCAAATATGATAATGGCTTCAACTTTGTCTGCTACTGAACGAGCCATATTAATCAACAGGAGAAATTGCAAACCGTTTGAAACAAAGTTTTGAAAACCTACAAAATGTCAATGACATTTGGCAAAAACAGATATGAGTTTTTTTTCGTTGTCATGGATAAAATAAACGCGCCTAGCGTGCATAGCCTACCTCATTAATTTATTCGTGAACTGGTGCAAAAGTAGTCGAAATAATTATTAACAAGTGTTCATAAGTCCAAAACTATTAACTTTTTTGATAGAAAACCATTTATCAAACTTGTTCAGAATTCAACGTAGAATGTAATAATGCAATGAAATACAGGGTGTCCCATTTAAAAAAATTAACTTCTAAGTCACCGTGCTTTTTTGAGACACTCTGTATGAATGAAACTTAAACCATTAAAGAGATCGAATGAAACCCTACAACTTATGTATTTAACATTTTTTTGTAATATGTAGAATAAAGAAGTTACAGGGGGGGCGACGGACTTTTGGTCCTCACTGTATAAATAAATGACTAGTCTCTTAAAATTGCTAGTATTTGAGTTTTCTTCATATTGAAGAAATCTATGTCAATATCGCTGTTTTGCATCAACTTATTTGCAGCTATCATGCAGTATTCAATTGGTGCACCTATATTAAATATTTTAAAAGTGGTTTCTCTACGTCGCACTCTAATGTCAGGTACGTTAATATTAATTTTGTTTAGGAGATCAGGTGTAGAAATTTCACCTCGTAAAACATTGGAGATAAAAATAATTTGTGCATTTTCTCTTCGTCTGCTCAGACAGGACATGCTAAAGTCCTTCCTTTGTTTTTCATATGAAACTTTAAATGGATTCACACCGTATTTTTTAAAATGCATTGATCTCAGAAACTTTTTTTGTACTCGTTCGATTGTTTCAGAATGTATTACAGTTTGTGGATTCCATATGACACTGGCGTATTCCAATTTGGAACGAAGGTATGTGTTATATAATGTAATACAAGTTTCCCAGGTGAACTCGTGCCCTATTCGTAATATGAAACCGAGAGTTCTATTGCACTGGCATACTAGTGTCTTTATATGTTCAGCAAATTGAAAGTTTTTCGAAAATATCACCCCAAGATCTTTCATTTCCTTAACTACCTCTATTGCAACTCCATTTATGGAGTAATCTGGGAGTAAGTAATCCCTTCTCCTCGTAAAAGACATTGCTTTACATTTTGATTCGTTTAGTGTGAGATCGTTCGCTTTGCAGTATTTAGTAACAGAAGCAATATCACTTTTGAGCTTATTTATGTCTTCTTCAGAGCTAATCTTCATGTACATTTTTAGGTCATCTGCATACAATAAAAAGTTGGCATGCTTGATGTGATCAGATATATCATTTGCAAACATTACAAACAGTAATGGACCCAATATGGACCCTTGTGGTACCCCTGAATTATTGACAAAAGGATTTGACTGGGAATTGATGAATTTGACTACATTTGTACGATTTGTGGGATAGGATTCCAGAAATCGGATGATATTTTCTTGAAATGAGTATGATTTTTGTAATAGGACATAGTGGTTAACTCTGTCAAACGCCTTAGCCATATCAGTATACACAGTGTGAACTTCAGACTCTTGAATTGCATTTGCTACATAGTTACTAAAAATAGACAGATTCGTAACTGTAGATTTATTTCTGATAAAACCATGTTGTTCGTTAATTAAGACTGGCTCTACATGGGTAATGATTCTATTGTATATTGTATTTTCAAATATTTTAGATGAAGATGAGAGGACAGTTATAGCACGATAGTTTTTCATTTGACTGGTATTACCAGATTTATGAATCGCTGTGATTCGTCCATTTTTGAATTGGTCTGGAAAAACTCTTTTTGACAGTCTTGGTCTTGGATCAAAATTTGTCTAGAAATTTTAATTATTCAATTCAATTGTCCAATAGTTCATATGCATATAATAGTTATTTCGTATTTCTCAGTCTTTAACAATTGTCAATTTGTACGGGTAAAGTAGCGAAATAAAAATTTCTCATTTCATCATTATAATATAATTTTTAAGAAATCTAAAATCTCCGATCAAATAACACAACCTATATGAGTAAGTCGCCGCACACGCATTGAAATTTCTGTGTGAGGAACATCTTCCCCCAACGGCAATTTCGTGCGTTGTTAACAGAAATATAGAGGTTCAATATTTCCTATATATTGAATAGATTTAAGTTCACTATGTTTCTTTCGAGACCAATACTCTTGTTGGAGAGTCTTGATCTTGGTCTTAATCTCGAAAGTCAAGTCTTGGTCTTGGGAAGATTTATTAAGTCTTGATCTTGGTCTTGGTCTTAGACTTGTATTAAGACCAAGACAAGACCAAGACTAATCTTTTAGTCTCGCGAAGCCCTACTTCAGCATTAGCTTCAGATGTTATACAGGCAAATTCTGGCAAGTTTTGATCTGACTCTCTTTTTTCCCAATTGATTTTTTTTGGGAAGTGCTAAATCTGTCAAAATTTTCAAAAACATTTAAATAACTGAGAACTGGTGCGTTTTAGACATTTGATGCCTATAATAAAGATGTATTGGAATTCATAGTAGAGTCTGAAAATGCAATAAAAATAGAGTGTTTGAAAAAAAAAAAGAATTTGGGGTCCACTTCCAACCAGAAGTTGTGAACAATTGAAAATATTTTATCTGAAATGAGCACATCGGAACACTTCCTGCATAGAAATTTCCTCAGCTAATCGTTATACAGGGTCCTACAGCAAGGGCGCGGTCTTCCATGTCTCCATTATGCTAATACATAGAAAATAGAACACTATTGATTTTAACCATAGGGAATATTTGATGAAATTTGTAGAGCACTTATGGATCGATAATATACCTGGTGCTCCGTTTGAAATAAGGAAGATTTTGCACATTTTTACCGTAATGGAATTTTACTTTGCTCTGAATTGCTTCTTTACCGTGCTATAAGAAAGAGACTAATGTTTTTTCCTTCAATACGGGCTTCTTTTTCATTATGGCACACACCTTAGTCAGTACCTATATAACGTTCAAAAATATTCAAATTACATCAGAATTCTATCACTGAGAACCTCTTGAATCGTGTACGTAAAAGTGCCTTTCGGGCAGGCAATATAACACACCGCCAGTGCATCAAATCGAAAATCAATACCCGAAACTACCTCATTTGATTCTCTTTTCCTCACATATCATAAGACTTGATGGCTCTGTTCTTTAAATGGCTTCAAATTGGATGCGATTTTTGTGGGGTGTTGGCTTGAGCGGAATACAACCCCACGAAGCTCAAAGGAACTCACTGGATCTCACTTTACAACTTGAATTTAAAAATTATAGAAACAAATTAACTTCACTTATTGGTAAAGCTATAATCAACTATAACATAAAACAAATTGATGGGAATAAAAATAGTTCGAAAAATCTCTGTTCAGCAAACGAGTAAGACCAAAAAACAAGAGGGTGTTATTGAAAAAATTGGCAGTGTTGAAATGGGAAAATCACTAGTGGAAGAAATTGATATTGCTTACGAATTTGATAACGGTTAAGCAAAATAGGTAAAACGTTAGCCAGTAAAATGGTTAGAGATGAAAACTATACCGGGTGACCACGAGGTGAGGTATGCCCCCCCAATTTTTCTAAAGTTTTAAAGATACAGGTTTCAAATTTGGTACTTCGATATATTACTCAAATACGCATATTTTTACTCCATTACCGAAAATTCACCGCTTCCGGTTTGACATTACACCCCGTACATTTTTTTTCATTATCGGGAAGAACATGCAATTTGTGGTAACACTGTTCTTCAAAATTGAAAATCGGTTGAAAAATGGTGGAGATACAGTTGATTGTTCAATCAATCACAACTGACGAACGGCGTAAACATTTACGAGAGGAAGGTTCGAGGTAAGATACAGCTGAAATTTGAGCTTCTCATGTAATTGCAGCAACCATATTAGTACCCATAAAGGAATGCTCACACCTGCCATTTCTCAAATGGCAACATACTCTTTTCACATTGTCCTATTGAAAATTATGAATTAGTAGATAACTCGAATGAAAATATTTGATTTTTTGCTTAGCTTTCGTAGGTTCAAGCCGCATCTGTTTGAGAATATTCAATTTTGAGAACACTCATAATGAAACATCCCGTATCTTCGATTCCTTTCAGAATTCTCCCAAACTTTCAACACGACCATTTGGATAATTCATAACTTTTCAATACGACAATATGAAAAGAATATATTGCCATTTGAGAAATGGCAGTTGTGAGCATTTCATTATGGGTACTACTCCGTTTTGAGAAAATTTTTGATATTTGTTGGAAAATATGGTTGCTGCAATTACATGAGAAGCCCAATTTCCAGCTGTATCTTACCTCGAACCTTCCTCTCGTAAATGTTGACGCCGTTTTATTTATCCAACGGCCTTCAATACTTCTATCGGTACTTCTATGTTCAAAAAAGACAATGAAAACAATATTACACATACGACGTGGGGCACCCCATACGACACGGTCCCTATGAAACAAGCCATTAATTTTTTCGGGAATTCCTCCATTTTATTATATTTATATTGATTGAGGCTACAAAAAGAAATTATTTTGGAATCTACAGGGTGGCTCAAAAAAGTGTGACATAAAAGTTTCGTTTTTTAAATGAAACACCCTGTATTTCGATACACTTTTGAATAGCTCAGGAAAAAATCATATGATTTCATATAAGGTGTTATGTACCTAACTATAACCGTTCCCGAGTTATTGATTTTTTTATAAAAAATGCTAGCTACAATTGGAAACTAAACAACATCGAAATGTATAGAAATAATCCCTTCGAATTCCGACCATGCATAAAAGAGGTTGTGGGCTATTGATTTCGATGAAAACCCGTTTCTCAATATTATACAGAATGTTCAAAAATCATTGTCACTTTTTTATAATTTCGGATAAAGATAACTTTGTTATTTCAATTAGTAGTTCCCTATACCCAACCTTAATAGTATTTCAGATATTGGCTTTTTCGAATAGTACCTAAGTAAGGTAAGCTAGGGTAAGTGTGAATTTTGGGCAAGTGTGAGTTTGCTCGCTATCTTCGCTAAACCGGGCGACAGCCCAATGCCATCTATTGACGAATAGCCTACAGTCATAACGAATCCATAACCATCATGTAAAATACAAAAGAGATCTTGTGAAATCCAAATATTTTCCCCAATTTTCTAACCTACAATTCATCAACCCGAGTATAACGACTTATTTCAAGCTTTGAGTGTATTGTTAAAATCTAAGGTAAGAATCCATTTTATACACTTTTCTTCTGCCTAAACAATGAATCTGACTATATATTGCCGTTTTTTCATGAAGTTGTGTTTTTTACATTTTTCCATTGCATGTCACACTTACCCCGAAATTAAATGTTAATGGGGATAGTGTGACCTATCTGTCGGGGTAAGTGGGAACCTGGTTCATTTGGCCAATCTAAACAGTAATATTTTTTCAGCTATAGTACGAAATTATATACGGAAATCTCAGAGAGCCAAACAATATACCTGGCCAGATGTGGAAGACATTGATACACTTTCTGAGGATGAAATAACAACTGTGCTTCCATCACCACTCGTCAGAAGATGGGGATCAATGAAATTCTCATTCGATTTTTCAGATTTCTACCTGTAAATTTTTCTTTTCAACAAATGTTCACTTTCACGATTATTTTTTGTTTTTTTTCCAATGGGGCATTTCAAATTCAATATTAAATAGTTGCTAACTATGTTTTGAATAAAGATATCTCGAAACAAATAAATTGTGGTGAAAGTTCCTTTACTGTTTACTCACACCTGCCCCAAAGAGAGATTTACGTGCATTGATATCTTTAAATTTGGCCAGAATCACACTTGCCCCAAATTTTCGGGGAAGTGTGACCTATGGAGATGTATATCTGAATATACAAATAAAATTCATAGAATACGTTTTTCAACAGTTTTCTGTGGCGTATTACAAAGACTGACCTTCGAAGTAAATAGCTGCAAAATTTCATTATTATATTAGTTCAGGTTCATCAGAAGGACTAAATTCAATGCGAACTAATGAAAATCACGGTCACACTTACCCGAGCTTACTATAGTTCTTATTTCAACGCATTTTTTGAATCAAGATCGCTTTGGAACAAATATTTATTCAACTTGTTAAAAGAATTCTCATTGACAGTTGTTGTTGTGTTTTATGTTATTCAAAATGTAAGAGTATGTAGTTCATGAAAACGTATATAGGCCACAACCTATCATTGGAATTGAGGAGAATTACTTTTTTTATGGAATCTATTGTAGAAAGCCGGCATACAAAATACAAATTTCACCCGTACCGTATTCAGATCCACCAGGAATTATATGTTACATACTTCCATTGACGAATCTAGTTTTGTCTATGGGTTTTGGACAAGTTTAGCGAGGTTGAACATTTTTTAGATTCCATTTTATTTTCTGATGAATCTACTTTTCATAACAATGGCTTAGTCAACAGACACAACTTCTATTATTATAGTGATGTGAATCCTCATTTTCCGCACTCTGGATCACCAGAATAGATCTGTCCGAGCACCTACTTCAAATTAAATAATACACTTGTGTTTCATATTTTGTTGTTATTTCAGTTGAATAACAAAAAGAAAATGTATAGTCTGTTTAATGAACTACTGTCAGAACATGAATGACTGAATGACTGAATTTTTTATAGGGCGGACACCTGGAATAATTTGAAAGTTACTGCAGACACTCTGGTTTCGCACGAATGGAAAAGTGGCTGAACTTCAAACTATTAACCGTGAACGTGGAAAAAACCACCTATCTATAATACTACTCCTTAACTTCTTCATTAGACGGACCTTCGACCATCTCAATTTGAATTCTCGTTTAAAGACTCACCATCTACCCTCAAACAAAAATCAAGTACAGGCATTATTATTGATTCTCACATGAAATGGAACTGGAATTGTACAAATTTAGGAAATCCAAAGAGATATTACCTGAAAACTATCTCAAAACATTGAAAGCCATCTTCGTTATGGGATACTTGTTTGGGGCTCTGCTCCAAAAACTTATCTCCATACTTTTGAAGTGATGCAGAGGGGATTCTTGAAATTATTTTTTTCAAAGAATTTCCAGTATCCAACAAGTAAAATATTGGAATACTGAAAAAAGCCATTTTATTGTTGAGTTTGCGTGTTCCTTGATAGTTTTCTCACAGATTAATTGTGAATCATAGGACGAATCGGAGTAAAACCATTTTGGGTTTCATTTGGAACCTCCTATAAATATCCTTATCCTTGTACTTATAAAAACTTACTTCTAATGAACCGATCCCATTTATTTCTATTTTTCAATATGGCGGCTCAATGGTCTAGGGGTACGATTCTCGCTTTGGGTGCGAGAGGTCCCGGGTTCAAATCCCGGTTGGGCCCATTTTTTTTAAATTTTGTTTTCAATAAATCGGTACAGCTCAAGTCATATGCAACTAACGTGGTGTTTATTGTGAGTTTTTTCCTGGATTGAAGTCATAGACTCGCGTCAGTCACAATAATGGTGCTATATGCATGCATTTCCCATGAATATGAATTCTCGCTTTCGGAGCGAGAGGTCCCGAGTTCAAATCCGGAGTTCAACCAATTTTTTTTCTCAGTAATTCTTCACAGGTGAAGTTACAGGTTATTGTTCGTTTAGTTGAGTTTTCAATTTTTATTTCAGGGGCCGTCAAGATCACCCCCGGCCATGACCACGCCGACTTCGATGCTGGTAAAAGACACTCCTTGCGCGTCTTACAAGTGATTGACGAGTCCGGACGTCTCACTTCGGCCTGTCAACAATTCCACGGCCTCCGCAGATTCGACGCCAGAGCTGTCGTACTCGACGATCTAGAAAGACGGGGCCTGCTCAGAGGCTGCCATGACCATCAGATGATCCTGCCGATTTGCAGGTTGGTAGAATGATCATCGTGACGATAAATTGATTTTTTTAATTAACAAACGAAAGTATCGTCATAATTCTGGTGTAAATTCTTATAGGCCTAAAACATTTTTTTCGAACCCATTTGTTTTACTTGTATAAACTTGATAGCGAGCTCGCTGGTTTATTCAATACGTATATGCTGGAAGGGACAATTCATGGTGCGTTGTAACTTACCTAGATTATACCAATTTCCAAGAAAGAGAAAATACTGTACGAAAATCGATAAAGCCTACCTGTCAGACGAAACTACAGTTACACTAGGAGATCTAGTCAATGGCTTTATGAATGGAGTTGCCTTGATAGAATTTGATCCACACCCCGCAGTGTGTTGCCACTAATGGAGAAACCTCAGAGTTGAAAGTGATAGATTCTGGTGTTACTCACGACTCAGTCCTAGGACCACTATCATTCACAATATATGCAAATGATTATTTCTACCATATGTTACTTTATCTATCATTTGCAGATGATAGTTTCAATGAGAGTCAAAATTTGGGACAATGATATGTTTTTGAATATAAACCAGGATATATGAAAGATCCTGATTTTTTCAACTGATAAAAACGTCAAAAAAGGAACCATGCCTCACTTCTGAACATTCCACCCATTACGGAAATTGTATGTTTCAAAGGGGTCAGATATTATTTTCTCCTCAAAGAACTATAATCGATTCAGAAGCAAAAAACTACTTACTGTTTACATTGTATTCATCTGCAGTGCTTTGTAGTCACCAAAGCACCAAAACAAGCTAGCTTTTGCTCTGCTCTGCTCTGCTCTGCTCTGCTCTGCTCTGCTCTGCTCTGCTCTGCTCTGCTCTGCTCTGCTCTGCTCCTGCTCTGCTCTGCTCTGCTCTGCTCTGCTCTGCTCTGCTCTGCTCTGCTCTGCTCTGCTCTGCTCTGCTCTGCTCTGCTCTGCTCTGCTCTGCTCTGCTCTGCTCTGCTCTGCTCTGCTCTGCTCTGCTCTGCTCTGCTCTGCTCTGCTCTGCTCTGCTCTGCTCTGCTCTGCTCTGCTCTGCTCTGCTCTGCTCTGCTCTGCTCTGCTCTGCTCTGCTCTGCTCTGCTCTGCTCTGCTCTGCTCTGCTCTGCTCTGCTCTGCTCTGCTCTGCTCTGCTCTGCTCTGCTCTGCTCTGCTCTGCTCTGCTCTGCTCTGCGCTCTGCTCTGCTCTGCTCTGCTCTGCTCTGCTCTGCTCTGCTCTGCTCTGCTCTGCTCTGCTCTGCTCCTGCTCTGCTCCTGCTCTGCTCCTGCTCTGCTCCTGCTCTGCTCCTGCTCTGCTCCTGCTCTGCTCCTGCTCTGCTCCTGCTCTGCTCCTGCTCTGCTCCTGCTCTGCTCCTGCTCTGCTCCTGCTCTGCTCCTGCTCTGCTCCTGCTCTGCTCCTGCTCTGCTCCTGCTCTGCTCCTGCTCTGCTCCTGCTCTGCTCCTGCTCTGCTCCTGCTCTGCTCCTGCTCTGCTCCTGCTCTGCTCCTGCTCTGCTCCTGCTCTGCTCCTGCTCTGCTCCTGCTCTGCTCCTGCTCTGCTCCTGCTCTGCTCCTGCTCTGCTCCTGCTCTGCTCCTGCTCTGCTCCTGCTCTGCTCCTGCTCTGCTCCTGCTCTGCTCCTGCTCTGCTCCTGCTCTGCTCCTGCTCTGCTCCTGCTCTGCTCCTGCTCTGCTCCTGCTCTGCTCCTGCTCTGCTCCTGCTCTGCTCCTGCTCTGCTCCTGCTCTGCTCCTGCTCTGCTCCTGCTCTGCTCCTGCTCTGCTCCTGCTCTGCTCCTGCTCTGCTCCTGCTCTGCTCCTGCTCTGCTCCTGCTCTGCTCCTGCTCTGCTCCTGCTCTGCTCCTGCTCTGCTCCTGCTCTGCTCCTGCTCTGCTCCTGCTCTGCTCCTGCTCTGCCTCTGCTCCTGCTCTGCTCCTGCTCTGCTCCTGCTCTGCTCCTGCTCTGCTCCTGCTCTGCTCCTGCTCTGCTCCTGCTCTGCTCCTGCTCTGCTCCTGCTCTGCTCCTGCTCTGCTCCTGCTCTGCTCCTGCTCTGCTCCTGCTCTGCTCCTGCTCTGCTCCTGCTCTGCTCCTGCTCTGCTCCTGCTCTGCTCCTGCTCTGCTCCTGCTCTGCTCCTGCTCTGCTCCTGCTCTGCTCCTGCTCTGCTCCTGCTCTGCTCCTGCTCTGCTCCTGCTCTGCTCCTGCTCTGCTCCTGCTCTGCTCCTGCTCTGCTCCTGCTCTGCTCCTGCTCTGCTCCTGCTCTGCTCCTGCTCTGCTCCTGCTCTGCTCCTGCTCTGCTCCTGCTCTGCTCTGCTCTGCTCTGCTCTGCTCTGCTCTGCTCTGCTCTGCTCTGCTCTGCTCTGCTCTGCTCTGCTCTGCTCTGCTCTGCTCTGCTCTGCTCTGCTCTGCTCTGCTCTGCTCTGCTCTGCTCTGCTCTGCTCTGCTCTGCTCTGCTCTGCTCTGCTCTGCTCTGCTCTGCTCTGCTCTGCTCTGCTCTGCTCTGCTCTGCTCTGCTCTGCTCTGCTCTGCTCTGCTCTGCTCTGCTCTGCTCTGCTCTGCTCTGCTCTGCTCTGCTCTGCTCTGCTCTGCTCTGCTCTGCTCTGCTCTGCTCTGCTCTGCTCTGCTCTGCTCTGCTCTGCTCTGCTCTGCTCTGCTCTGCTCTGCTCTGCTCTGCTCTGCTCTGCTCTGCTCTGCTCTGCTCTGCTCTGCTCTGCTCTGCTCTGCTCTGCTCTGCTCTGCTCTGCTCTGCTCTGCTCTGCTCTGCTCTGCTCTGCTCTGCTCTGCTCTGCTCTGCTCTGCTCTGCTCTGCTCTGCTCTGCTCTGCTCTGCTCTGCTCTGCTCTGCTCTGCTCTGCTCTGCTCTGCTCTGCTCTGCTCTGCTCTGCTCTGCTCTGCTCTGCTCTGCTCTGCTCTGCTCTGCTCTGCTCTGCTCTGCTCTGCTCTGCTTTGCTCTGCTCCGCTCTCCGCTCCACAAAATTTTCTATGTTTTCGTCAAGCGCGTTTGAAAAAATCATCGATAATGGTCTAAATTTTAAGACACCATAGCTATGGCGAATCGACTTGTACTCCTTTATCATGTGCACAAACCTTTATCTTCAGTTCTTCTATTTTTAGCAGGTCGAAAGATGTTATCGAATTGTTGGCAAGACCCCAGTGGTTCATTAACTGCTCCGATATGGCCGCAAGGGCGCTGGATGACGTTGAGAAGGGTAGATTGACAATAGTGCCGAAAGGATTCGAAAAGACGTGGAATAGTTGGCTGGAAAATATACGGTAAGCAAATTCTTATCAGCAGCTGTTCCGGAAGGTTTAATTAATTTGAAATTTGAGACATGGTGGTGGCTAAAACAGATTTCAAACTTATACGGCACGTTGTTATGAAGAGTCACAACGCAAGAGGATGAAGAATGCTTTTTTTCATGGGAAAAATATCTGGGTGGTTGGAGATAGTTGAATAAAATGCTCTTCGATTCAAGGCATGATTAATCATTTTTTCCCGCAGCCGACACTGTAAATAGTCCATATACATGCTCAGCAACAAAACAGGTAAATGGCCCATATCATTCGTTTACTAATTCATCTTGACAACGGAATGTAAATAGTGTCATTTACATGCCTATGGTAATAGTGACTTTGACAAGTAATGCCTCCAGCTTCATTTATATTAATTTCTAGGTCATGAGACTTTTTGAATATTATTGTCTGTTTATTCGGTAACTCAGTTACGTGCACAAGCAACTCAGAATGAAATAGCGGAACGAATAATCATGAAGGAAGGGTAAGAAAACAAATTTCGATCCAGGCAAATTTTGAGAAATGTCAACAAGCAGCGGAAATAACGTAATAAGTAACACGTAATGAATCGACTGTTAATATCTTCGGCAAGCGACAAGCTCCATTTCCATGCAAAGATGTAACACCGCTTCAAAAAAAGAACAAGGAATTTAAACCGTGCCTTCTGAATTGTATTAAAGTTTCATATTATTCACATATTCTAGTATGTTTACAGGGCTCTTTTGAATTAATTCTTCACACCACGATTTGAACTAGTTACGATGAACTTCCAATAGAGGTATTCCAAAAAATCCTTCACAACCGTGAGAAGAAATCCAGACACCTTTTCCCTCTCAATTACAGGTAGTATTCAGGCAGTAATGTTGAGGAGGATATTTTCTCGAATAAAATCCTCATCATGCTGATCCCAGTCCCAACTGACTTCTTCTCTACAAAGGTAAATACTACCTAAGACTATTTTATGGAGAATTTTATTGCCTTTCATTCTATCAAAACCGTTTTTCAATAACCCTCTCACTTTACCACAAATCCCAAATTTTTTTTTTTTCATTTAAAGTCGAACATTTTTTGGGTTTCGCCACGGATTTTTTGGTGAACAGTTTTTTTTGTAACTTAACATGTTGCCATTGAGTCACGTGTCAAGTTTCATACTAATATACAATTCGTCCTTCAGTTACAGGATTTTAGTTTTCGTGAGAAAAATAAATAAAAAAAATGTTCCTGCTACCTTATTAGATAGTGAGTTTTTTGAAGACCTCTTTCCTCACTTCCATAAACCATAACTGGTCCAATTAAATCGATTTGAATATTTGTGTGTACCAACAACCCTGTTACACCTAATGTAAGTTTCCGAAATTGCTTTCTGGTAGGTACGTATGCAGTTGTCGCCTACATAATAATCTGATACCCGCTTCACCATGTTATTACAGCCTCTACAAGGGGCCTTAGGGCGATTTTAAGCGGTCTCTTTGTGTTCCCGATTCTCGGCTAGCAAATTCGGTGTAGCTTAAAGATACATCAAACTTCCGAAAGTTATGGTATTCGAGGAGAATTAGGAATTCGGAGGAAAATCTAGTTTGAATTTTAACGTAAGAAAATCCATTTACAGGAGTAAGGCAACAATGGGGCATTATCATAACTTTGGGACGCAGATTCAATACGTTGAATCTTCAGAAAGGGTGCAGGAGAAATGCCCAAGTTCTCAAAAAAATCTTTCAAACTATTGGTTACCAAATATATGACCGCAAGCAGAGTGTTTCCTTCAGTATGTTATTGATTTATTCTCAGAAAAATGAGTTTTTTTCACTAACTCGAAAAATGCCCCAAGCCATAGCGTCCTTATTTTCTGTTCGATTTAATTATAATATTTCCCAATGGCATAGCCTATCCTGTGCAGGCATGGGACAGTTATTATTATTATTATTTACTGTAGTTGACCAGCGAATATATTTGTTGCAAATCAGCCCTGATTTTCAAATGAATACATGAGCTTTCTTTTAAACTTTTTCTGATAGTTTCTTTTTCTGAGTTTACCGTTGGAAAAATTTATTCTCGTGCAAAATAAATGAAAATATATTTTTCTCTTTTAATGTTTTATGCAAGCAGAAACGAACAATATTTAACAAAATACATTTTTCATTTCACGTTTCATTGAAATTTGTAACATACATGCCATAATGAAACACAAAATGACAATGTCATGTCTTTTTTATGCCTAACCTTGAATCTGAGCATAAAAATATCATACATTTTCGGAATCTGCAGGAAATGTTTGCGTATATAGTGCGGATTGCAAGTGAATCTGCCTATTTTGTATTTTTCATGATTTTTAGGGGTCTACCCCTTTGGACTTTTTTCGATTTTTCGAATAATTTTGTTTCAATTCGATTGACTCGAAATTGATAGATTATACTAATTTGAGCATTCTGAATCGATTGGCGTTCGCAGAGTGGCAAGAAGTCATTTCTCTCTTTTTTTTCCAATCCTATGCGTGATATTTTTGACCTTGTATTACTTTTATATTTCATATCTAAATTATCAAGGTATGTGTTGAGGTGAACAACGTTTCAGCTGAGACAATCATATCTAAACAAACATCAGTCAGTTAAGTACCAATTAATGAAAATGCTTTACCTTTAATACCATCTGACTCTTTTTACATCTTGAAGTGAATAAAATTCGTTTCATATTTTGAATTTTTCGACCAATACTATCCGTATTCTTTTCTTATTAACTTTAGTATAGCTGAGAATTTGAATGATGTCATAAAAAAACTTAAACCCAAGAAAATTCAAAAGTAATATGAATAAATTTCTCCAGGAAAATCCATTATTTTCACTAGATGAATTAACTCAATCTATCCAATTACTGCAATGACTCAGCATTTTTTTACATTTTTTTACATTCAATTTTCATACATACTTACTTTCTTGTGCGATCCATATATTTGCTTAGTCGTAATCGTTTATATGCCCTGTATATCATTTTAATCTCTTTATCTTCTGCATGTCTAAAATAGTATTAACTGTATCGACCTATCCTATGCCATGCCCATGATCTATAAGTATTAATAAAAATATCTATCTATCATTTTCTAATTGGGGATTAGGAACATATTTTATACATATTCACAATTTCAGACTGTCCCAGAAAGAAAGAGTAAGGTAACGCAAAAACGAAAGAAAGTTAAACTATATTGGAATCGTGTGGACAAAAAAAACGCAAAGTAAGACATGAAACGTAAGGTAACGCAACAGTTGACCAACTATCAACTTTCTGCGTTGCGTTCTTACCTCTACTCAAGCAAATGTGTGAATAGTAGTTACCGCATCCATTCATTTTTGTATTTACTGAGCCCACAAGAATAAGAACCAGAAGAAAATACTGATGAACCAGGTATCTACTACCCAGTGAACCAGAAAACATCGCAGAAAAGTTGCAAAGAGTTACTGCTGGGATCTGCGACTTCGCAATGTGGATACAAAATAGAGGCACTGGTAATTCTTTGCGAGTGCTAAATGTCCGTAAACAAGCTCATCGCCAGTAACTACCCAAGACGTCGCGAAGCGTACATTTTTAAGTTTCGATAGACAGCCTCAAAGCGAATTCACAAAGCAGCGGTTATTTGAAAGATTATAAATATTTAAATGGAATTTAAATGCACCTCTCGCGGAAATTAAAAGAATGTACACATTTGTAATTACTGCATTGAACTTTTGAACAACAACAATTTCATTAATGAAAAATTCGAGTTACAGTTCACTCGAGATGGATTTTAACGAACTTGCTGGGATTCAAATATTTTCACGAGTTGTTCAATGCGGATCAAAGTAGTTTTGGTAGAACTATTCGCAACGAGAAGCGCAATGAGGATTTAATTGAAATCCCTTGAATGCAGAATTGGAACCCGGGGTTATTTTGTTATTGAAATGGTTTTGGGAAGTTTTCCTTATTTAATTGAAGCAAGGTTGAATTACTCCTATCGGAATATCAGAAACATGCAGAAAATATAATGAAATTTTGGGGACAACTAGAAAAAGTTGGATCAGATGAAAACATGGGCACGGAAGGAACATAATAGCAGGGCTTAACATTTTTCTTCCGCAAAATGTATTTCTTTAAATTTATTTCATTATGCAATGCACATTTTTCTGGTTTGTACAATTAACTGAAAATGAAAAATTAATTCCATTCAAACAAATATCAATTCATGTTCGTCTTGAAATAATAGAGCCCTGTCTGAATAGACTACCTATTCAAAGCCAGCTATATATCGCAGATCTGGAGGAAGGCATTGGTGGCGATCATACCAAAGACTGGAAGACGTCCAATGGACAAACCAAAGTCTTACCTCCCCATCAGTCTCAACCCCTTCTTCCCGAAAGCAATGAAGAAAATATACTGTTACTTCAGAAGCGAACTCCACAAGAACCAGTTTGTTCACCATGATTTACAATGCCTGACTGAAAGCATTGAAAAGACATACATGACAAAAGAAATGGCTCTTTGTGCCTTCATCCACATGAAAGGTGCATTCCATAACACCTCACATGCTTCCATAAACAGATCACCAGAGGAAAGGAATGTCAATGCTTCATAGATCAGATAGATACAAGCAATCTCACTGGAACAAAGTGCAAAGACAAAAACAAGCGAAAAGGCTATTGAGCCTATCGCCAAGGAAAGCTAGACAGCTTCTCGAATACTGGGCACTGCCGTTGGGGTATCACCTCGAAAAAATAATGCACACATGTTTGGCCCTAGTTGGAGGAATCTTTGGTCGTTCCTTCAGTCGTAATTTCAGGAGTCTCTTGGGAGGTTTACCCGTAAACTTGTGTTTTGGGCATACCTTCGGTTCCTCTGGTTCTCTTTTCTCGGCTGCCTGCCTCCACATCGAGGATTGCACCATAGCGGCACCCTTTGGGATCTTCGGGTCGGTGCTCTTGAAACGGTTGTCTTGGCTTCCCTCAAATGGGTCCCTGCTTCGGTTTTCCTTATAAGTGATTCAGGGGTACCTGCTGACTTGTGTTTTAGACGTACCATCGGTTCCTCTGGTTTCCTTTTTCTGGGTACCAGTCTCCGCACCCTGAGTTGCACTGTAGAGGCACCCTCAGGGTTCCTCAGGTCAGCGCCTTCGGGAAGATTGGCCTGGCTCCCTTTGACTGGATTCCAGAGGTTCCTGCTTCGGTAACTCTTGCTGGTGTAGTCTTTTAGTCGCCTTTCACAACAGGCAGACCGTACCTGGAATGGATTCTTTGTTTAATGCTAGTACTCTCATTTCAGAGATTGGTGCATATCAAGGCAGTTGTGGTGGGGCCACCAGGTACCAGCGTATTCGTGCCATAGTCGAAACGTTCCCGAGAAAAATGTGTGGGTGGCCGCGAAAAGCCAAGAAGACGCTCGTAGGAGAGCCGCTGAAAAACTTGGCGTCAAGGAAGAAGAAGTGGTGGCGACTCAAGACGAAGACGTGCTGGATACGTGGTTTTCTTCAGCACTTCAACCCTTTGCAGCTTTCGGGTGGCCAGAACAGGTGAATTTCACTCAAAGACTGAGTTATCGAAATTGATTTCTCATAATTTTTTTTTACAATTCTTTTCCATTTTCCTTTCACAGTTCTTGACTTCTGAACCAGAAGCCGATCCTCAGCGGCAACGAGACATCCGTTGAGGGCATTGTTCTGAACGTTACGCACTCTATGGTAGATGCGATCCAGCCATTGAGGAGCTACTTCAGCGACCAACATTTAGTTCTGGATGGTTATTAGAAATCCTCCCGGTCCACGTCGTTGGATTTCCTTGAGCGAGCTCTGGTACTCGGGATCCCCTTCAGGGCCCCCACATGGTCCGCAACATCTGCTTAATCAGGTTGCTCCTATAGCACAAGCTTTTTGATTGAATGTCGTTTTGTTTTTTTATTCATTTGCCAGCTCTTCAAGTTTAAAGTTCTTTAATTCTTCAAGAAATTCCGGAGCTTCAGTCATTCCCATATATTTTGCTTCAGTACGGGAAAGAACGACTCTTCTTAATATTCATCACGACTGGTTCGATATTCTCTCAACCAAGCTCTCGTCTCGTGTTCAACATCCCCAATTTGAAAAACATTGTTGGTATATACACATTTATTTTTGGCACAATTCGCTGAGTTCATCGTTTTTGCGAATATATAATCACATTCTGCTGACCTTTGTCCTACGAAATCGGAATTCTTTGTTCTCTCTTTCATTTCTTCCATAGTCTTCATCATTTTTTATGTGTTTTCATCGTAAATGCTTTTTATTCACAAACATTGCGTTCTGCATTGAATTCCTAGCTTCATTTTCGCGCGCCTTACTTTCTTCGATGATTTTTATTAGTAATGTCTCGACAAAATGCAGAATTTTCGAAAAAAACCTTTCGCCTTGCTGGCACGAAAACTGTGTTGCTGTACAAAAAAAGCTTTTGTACTAAATGCATTTAGTCCATAATATAATGTATTCGTGAAATTTTCTGATCGAGTATCCCTTCAAAATGCAGAATTTCCAAAATACTTTCACCTTGCCAGGCACTCAAACTGTGAATTATTGACCTAACTAGTCAAGTTTCGGACTTATGAGCATTTATTTGTGATCATCCCCTTCAACAATTTGACAGTAACGTTGTGACGTTACAAATACTCTCAAAACAATGGAACAAAACTACTCAAACGAACATGTCCCTTCAGAGCCATCGTACTTTAATCACCCGGTATAATATGAAGGAAAATGTCAACTTTTTATCTTTTTTTTTGCAGACCGCAGACCTCTCCAAGTATTACCCGCTCTCCCTGATGGAAACCGGACACGACATTCTCTTTTTCTGGGTCGCTCGCATGGTTATGCTCGGAACTCAGCTGACGGGAGAGCTGCCCTTTGATAAGATCCTGCTGCACGGGATCGTTTGCGACGCCCACGGCAGGAAGATGTCGAAGAGCGTGGGGAACGTCGTGGCGCCCGAGGACGTCATCAGAGGGACCAGTCTCGAGGTAGGCTTTCATTCGCATGTGATTCGATTTCGACTGATTGAAATCGGGTAACTAATGTAATGTATGGAAAGAGTGATGGGATTAAACGGCGTGTTGCTATTTCGATAGCGGGCATTCGTTTATCGCACGTTTATTCGAAGTGAATTTGGAAGTCGAGTAAAGTAAATTGTACATGGTTATGTACTGAAAACGAAACCAGTACAGCGATTTAACCTTTAACTGGTAACGTGCCGTCTGTGAGACTGCAGCCATTTTTATTTCTACGGTTTCGCCTTTTTGCGAATCACGCCACCTAATCTATAAGCTATTGGTGCTTCACCTATTATGCAACGGGGTGAACTTGGGTAAACAAGGTTCAAGAAATATTTAGTAATTACCCAGCCAACACAGATACATCTCTAAGATATTGCTGCGATGTCACTTCGTGACCTGCGACTCGCATTGTTACGTCGCACAGACGTCCCAGCGACTCACTTTTGTCACACTCATGATGCATGCTGGCGACCTCTATGCGATGTAGTTCTGAGACGTCTTCGCGATGTAGTTCTAAGACGCCGCAAAGATGCCTCCTAATAACGTATCAGGTATGTAACAGAGCGACATAGCAGCGATTTCTTCACTGTTATATTCAAGAGACGTCAACGTTTATGCGATATTCCAGACGGAAATAACAAATAGAAACAGAAAATATATTCTCAGTGTGAAAAAAATAAATATAACAAAAATAGAAATAAAAAAAATTCTCCAAAAAATGAATACATTCTGGCACAACATTAACAAAGTACAAAAATAAAAATTATCAAAGTAAAAAATGAAAATAAATTAATTAAGAAACTTTAAATCAATTGCTTTTTTTCCTTTTCCTGTCGAGGTTTTGTTTGGAATGCCTGAACCAATTGGAACAGGTTGCTTCTACATTTTTTTCGTTCTCTCCGTGAAGGCTCATCACCACATCTGGATATCAATGAAACAATATGAGACCACTGAAAACTACAATGCCAGATAGTAAATAAAGAAATAATGGAATCTCACTTTGTTGATACTCAACAACGATACTCACTTTTCACTTACAGTTTATAGACACTAAAATTCGCAAATGTGATCAATCCAGTTGGAAATATCAGACCATGAACAGTAAAGAAAGCATTCAAAGCGACAAAGCTTCGATCTTCGATCAATGCATCGATACAAAGACCAAAGAACTAGAACTGAATATGGTTATACAATACAGTAACAGCCGGTCACGCAGTCGCCTCCCGCTTTCAGGTTGGCCAACATTGAATACGATCTGTGTTGCCAACTTACCGCGTTACTTCAAAATAAACATTTAACACAAATTGAGGATTCGCCTTTCGACCGTAGTGGAGGACAGATGGCGTCCTTGTGGTCGGCATTCAAGTGAATGTGTGTGAAAGTCCTATTATCACCTGATCTGGAGATAACGCAATAAAAATATAGTAGCAGAGATATCTAAGTATAGATTTTGATGTCTAAATGATGTCACAGTATAACGTCTATGGCAAGTAACAATATGACATCGAAGGGACATCTAAATCCAGCTATCACTAATTCAGATATCACAGGGATGTCGCAGTGTGATATCGCAGTAATGAAAACAATATGACATCGCAGAGATATCTATATTCGGCTATTATTGATTTTGATATCTAAGGGATGTTGCGGTGTAATATCGCAGGAATGTCAACGATATGATATCACAAGGACATCTAAATCCCATGTGGATGTTTGCCTAGTGTTGACTGGGTAGTTGAGCACAGTCCGTGAGACGGTACGTTTCAGTTTACGTAAGCATTTTTTATGACTCAAAGTCATGGCAGGTCCATCAAGACGTGTACGTTATTGGGTTGAAGAATGTTAAATTGTTAAACTTGTTGTTATATCCGTCAACCGGTTGCACCCCTACGTGCAACCCTCAAAAGTCAGAGACTTTTGCGAGCTAGGATGAAACTCTTTTCTGTTGGTATAATGAGAAAAATAGTGACTCTAGTGAAATGGACAGTCTTTATAGGATGAATTTGAAATTTCCGATCGTGACATTCATAGTTCAACAATTGTTCAAATAAACCTTGAATTCATGACTTGTTAGGTCTTTTGAATATTCACATATTATTATTTTTTTTATGAATGTCACGGTTTGTTCATCACCAATCGCACTATGCATAAGTGTTCGAAATGCCTTTCTCTTTCTACAATACAGCCCTCGCTTAGTTGGGTAGCGAGTTGAGAATACTGCCCCACAGGAGAAAGTAAATGCGAAGTTTGTCTAAGAGTGAGAAATTATTGGAACCACTGTTGACTGGACTATAGCGATGAATCCCTGCGAACTGTATCGGTGCTTCGCGCTTGCTGGGTCAGCAGTGAAAGTATGTCGAATATTTTATCGATTTCACATTATTCACTATCGATAGCATTTCAATAAGACGGCTCAATGGTCTAGGGGTATGATTCTCGCTTTGGGTGCGAGAGGTCCCGGGTTCAAATCCCGGTTGAGCCCATTTTTTGCTTTCCTCACTATGGATACAGTCTTCAGGAACACATCAGAAAATGTGTATAGAAGAAATTGACTGTTTTGCACTAAAATTACTCCAACATTTTCATATATAGTTATATACGCGATATGTAAATTACCAAAACGCATGCAAGCCAACCATTGTTTGGTCCGAGCTGGCAAGACTTCAGAATTTATGTTTAGAAGCATAATCATCATCATATACCCCCGCAGGTTGATGCCCGGAAGGAGGAAGGAATCACCAAGCATCTGATGATGCCTGGACACCCCTCCTCATCTCCACCACCCCCGCTTTGAGAGTGGATCCTCTACCTTACTTATTCCATCAACACAACTTGCCCTCAACAACCTTGTCTCAGGAATAAGCGACGCCCTGGAATACCAGGAGGTAGCAGTCGCCGCATTTCTTGACATAGAAGGAGCATTTAACAATGCACTACCTCATTCCCTATATGGGGTCATTGTCTCTAGATTGGATAAGAACTATGCTTCATAACAGAACTAAAACGACCTCTCTACAGGGGGAAAGTGTCGTCATACGACCAATAATCACGGACTAGAGAGACAAGCGTGTCTGGCGATGACAGGGGCAATTCGTTCCACTCCAACGTCAGCAATGGAAGCCCTTCTCGGATTACTTCCTCTTCACATATTTCTAGAGAGAGAGGCAAGATGGGCAACATATAGACTCCACCAAGCGGCCATTAGTCTAACGCAGGCAGTGGTCATGAGAAGCAGCAGCATGCTGGAGGGAATAATAGCTCATAACATTCTAGGAATGCCCTCTGACATCATGCCCAAAACTATCAACCTTCACACGCTCTACACTGAGGTCTTCCCTGAAAGAGAAGACTGAGTTCGGAATGAAACTGACCTATGTAGGGCAATAAAAATATTTTCAGATAGTCTAGCAGCACTGAAAGTGCTTGAATCCAACTGCTTCAAATCCACAGCAGTATGGAACTGCAGAGAAACCTTAAACCGACTGGCACAAGGCAACAAAGTTAACCTAGTCTGGATACCAGGTCACACGGGCCTGGTAGGGAACGAAATAGCGGACGCCCTAGCAAAAGGGGGGCCGAAATAACGTTCACTGGGCCAGAACCGGTAATCGGTATAGCACATAGCTCTGCCAAAAATGTTATAACATTCTGGGCAGAAAATACAAGACTCGAGAATTGGCGTAGTGTACATTCCCCGCAGCGGCCAGAACCAGATTCTCAACATTTGGCAATATGACAGTAAGGCCAGAGAACCTGGTAAATTGTTCTCCCAATACACTCCTTAATTTCGTTAAGAGATTGGATATACTGGGGAAAATGTAACCATAGGCTGAGCCACAATAGGCCATTGGGCGCAGTGGAGGGCCTGATATGGGCCCACTCACGTTCAAACCTAAGTGGTCAGCCATTACGTACCTGAAATTCCCTGCTCCTGCCTCTGCCTTACTTCTTCTGGTATGTCAATGACTGGTCTAGTTGTTTTTTTTTTCGTTTGTCTTCCCGGAGTTCTATTACCTGCTTTTCCCTATAAGGTCGTCTATACAGTGAGGACCAAAAGTCCGTCGCCCCCCCCCCCCCCCCCGTAACTTCTTCATTTTCCATATTACAAAAAAATGTTAAATACATAAGTTGTAGGGTTTCATTCGATCTCTTTAATGGTTTAAATTTCATTCATACAGAGTGTCTCAAAAAGGCACGGTGACTTGGAAGTTAATTTTTTTAAATGGGACACCCTGTATTTCATTGCATTATTACATTCTACGTTGAATTCTGAACAAGTTTGATGAATGGTTTTCTATCAAAAAAGTTAATAGTTTTGGCATTATGAACACTTGTAAATAATTATTTCGACTACTTTTGCGCCAGTTCAATGAGAAAATCGTAACAAATCGATCACAATGTATTCCACTTTCCTATCCTAACTTTTTGAAAGCTATCCAATGTTGCAAACTGCTGATGGCACCATGTGTAACTTACCTCGTCGTACCATTTTACAATTGTTAGAGTTGTTGAATCTCACGAAAAACTAGTACAAATGAAGTTGAAACATTTTATTAACAAATAAGGTAGTCCATAAATACAGATCAAGAATCATTAAAAACTGAAGAGATATTTTAATTTATAACTAAAAACGGTGAGTTTTCATCTATTTCAAAACATGTTCGACATGTCCACCATGCATTTCTTGACACATAAATAGTCGGGTTGTAAACTCTTCCCTAACATTGATCAAGGTTTGAGGTGTTATTTCTGAACACACTTCAATAATTCGACGGCGCAGTTCATCTAACGACCCACAAACTGTCTTAAAAACTACGGATTTCACGTAGCCCCAGAGAAAGAATTCAAGCGGTAAGAGGTCCGGTGAGCGAGCTGGCCACTCTGTTGTACCTCGACGTCCAATCCACCTACCTGGATACCTTTCATCTAAGTAATTTCTCACCTCCCGAAAATAGTGTGGTGGCGCTCCATCTTGCTGAAATGTTACATCCAAGTAAAATTCATGTGGGTTTTGCGCAACGATCTCATCGATACTGGGACTTATTGTGTCTTGCAGCATTTGGAGGTATCTGGGACCATTTAAATTTTCTTCCAAGAATATGGGACCTACAATGTGGTTACCTAAAATACCAGCCCAAACATTAATTTTCTGGGGAAATTGAGTATGCCCCTCGCGGAATTCATGGGGATTCTCATCACTCCAATATCTACAATTCTGGGTATTCACATTTCCATTTAGGTAAAAAGTGCTTTCATCACTAAAGCAGATGTGTTGCAAATAAAGTCGATTTGCAACAATTCTTTCTGCCATGGTCTCGCAAAATTCAAGTCGCCGGTCTGGATCATCTTCAACCAATTGGTGCAAAATTTTTATTTTGTAAGGATGGAATTTATTTTGTTTTAAAACCCTCTTTACTGATGTTTTAGAAACATCACATGTCTCAGCTACTTGCTTAGTTGATTGTTGTGGGTTATTTACCATTTCGGCTAGTACTTGAATTTCAACATCTTCCGTAATTATTTTCGACCTCCCAGATCTCGGAGCATCTTTCACGGTGCAGGTTTGGTTAAATTTTGCCACCAATTTCTGCAGATATTTTCGACACATCGGACGTTCTGGAAACCGTTCATTGAAAATGCGAATAGCAGCGTGGTAATTTCGGTTAGCTTCACCAAATATGATAACGGCTTCACCTTTGTCTGCTACTGAACGAGCCATATTAATCAACAAGAGAAATTGAAAACCGTTTGAAACAAAGTTTTGAAAACCTACAAAATGTCAATGACATTTGGCAAAAACAGATAAGAGGATAAAATAGGATAAGAATAAAATAAACGCGCCTAGCGTGCATAGCCTACCTCATTAATTTATTCTTGAACTGGTGCAAAAGTAGTCGAAATAATTATTTACAAGTGTTCATAAGTCCAAAACTATTAACTTTTTTGATAGAAAACCATTTATCAAACTTGTTCAGAATTCAACGTAGAATGTAATAATGCAATGAAATACAGGGTGTCCCATTTAAAAAAATTAACTTCTAAGTCACCGTGCTTTTTTGAGACACTCTGTATGAATGAAACTTAAACCATTAAAGAGATCGAATGAAAACCTACAACTTATGTATTTAACATTTTTTTGTAATATGTAGAATAAAGAAGTTACAGGGGGGGACTTTTGGTCCTCACTGTATAGTTTGGTGGTATGTCTGGGTCGCGTTATATGTACCTAGGAGCATCGGTGGTCATTATCAGGCATACGTTTAAGTAGGATTGGAACTTGAGGTCCTCCAATCAATGCAGAAATTGCTTATGCTGTACAGACGGCTCAGAAACCGATGAACGTGTGGGAGCATTGATATATTTCGACAGCCAAAGACCCTGCATGAGAACGCATGTATCTGAATAGGGCTTTATGTAGGTATTTGGCAGTTTAACTCAGAATAAAATCACTTATTTCTGTTATCATAGGAAATGGAGAAGGCATCGAAGGCAAGCTTCACCTCTGGAATGATTTCTGAAGAGGAGCTCAAACGGACCATCCAAGGACAGCGGAAGATGTTCCCCGAAGGCATTCCAGAATGCGGATCAGATGCTCTGCGATTCACGCTGATGTCACATAACGTGAAAAGTAAGTACACGAAGGTTTCACAATGAAATTTAACACTTCTTTAGAGATTCGCATTTCTTTCTTCTAAAGCTTCCGTGTGCCGTAGAATCATATTTTCGACAAATATGTCTATGCCTCTTCCATGAAATCAATCATAGAGGCATTTTACTTAAAATCCATCCTTGGGCATTTTAATGACTCCACCTTCTGCATCGGCTTTCTGGACAGAATATGGATACGTAAGGGGGCGTCCATAAATTACGTGAGGTGTTTAAGGGGGGGAGGGGGTCGAGTCAAATCTCATCTAATCTTACGTTGGAGAGAGGGGGGGTCTCGGCAAATATCACGCAATTTTTTTTCTGATTGAAACAAAAAAAAAATTATACTATTTTGGTCCATGTTGGTTCCAATAGTCTCTCTTGAGACCGTGCATGATTCTCCATGGACTGAATTAGAGTAGATACTCTTTTTTAATCTAAGTAGTTACGATTTAAGTATTCTATTGTTAAATTTTTATTACACTTATAATTAAACTCTCAGCAACATTGATTACTAGTCATAACTAGTCGTAAATAAAAGCACGAAGCAAATTTGTTTTTTTCTTTTTACAATAACAATCCAACACGTTTACGTAAGAAACTCACATTTTGAAAAATCTCACGTGAGATTGGGAGATGGGGGAGGGGGTTGAATAAAATCTCACGACATCTCACCAGGGGGGGAGGGAGGGGCAGAAAATTAAAAAAAACACCTCACGTAATTTATGGACGCCCCCTAATTCGCTTGATCATTTCCATGATTCTCGTTTTGTTCTTGGGATGTCTTTGTTACATGTGCTTGCCTACATTGTAATAAGGACGGTTTACTAGTGTGCTCGGCGTATTATTTAGAGATATCGCAACAGTGGTGTGCAGAAACTATTTATAGTAAAAACGGGGAGTACATCGTACGATACGATGGAGAACATTGTAAAATTTATCTAAAACCAATATGCAGATTTGGAAAGAAGGCGCCAGGAGAAGAAACAAAAAGAGGGGAAGCGGCGCCAGGACGAAAAACAAGAAGAGGAAAGCGGCACCAGGAAGAAGAAAAACAAGAAGAGGAAACGCGACGGTTAGATGAAAAGAAAGAACAAGAAGACGCACTTCAGAAAATTCTTGAAGAACAGAGAAAAGAGCAAGAAGATGAAAGACAAGAACGGAAATAGAAAAAACAAGAAGAGGAAACCCGATGGTTGGATGAAAAGAAAGAATGGGAAGAGGCACTCCAGAAAATTATTGAAAAACAAATTAACGAGTTAGAACGAATAAAAAACAAAGTAATGCAGCCCTTCAGAGAGTTCTAGAACATCACGACAAGTTCTTTCAACATGTATTACAGGAAACCGAAGTACAAATGATGGAACTGAATTAAGTAAAGGAAGACGTCAAGAAAATCGACGATGAGCTCAGTAAGAAAGTGGATACAGTTGCGAGAGGAGGTGAAAGGACTCGAAATCCAGATAGCTCAAGAATCAAGATCGTCGAGACAAGGTTTCCGCATCAGGAATTTCCGTAAAACCACCGACTTTTGATGGACTGTCCTTGGTCCATGTTTCGCAGGCAATTTGCAGCTGTGGCAATGTTGCTAATGGATAGGACAAAGAAAAAAAAGCTACGGCACTCATAGTAGCTTTGAGAGGGCCAGCTTTGAGTATGTTGCAAACGATACCCATTGAACAGCAAAATTAATATGAAGACCTGATTACTGCATTAGAGTTACGGTATAGTGATCAACATCGAGAACAGCTGTATCGGACTCGAATGAAGCATGAGAAGGTTTCAAGGAAAGGACTATGCGATTAACAGAGGCCAAAAGTATGAGCAGTATCGATAGAAGAACCCGAACAACGATTAAGCAAAGTTACTGGTTTATTCGAGAAGGTTCTGGATGCGATTAAATATTTGATAAGCAGAATAAGCACTCAGAAGAACAGGGGCATGCTATCGATGTAGAGAATTGGGACATCTTAGTATAGACTGCAGGGCAAGAATGCCATTACGTTCGCAATCACCTGTGAGGACAAGGTCTTCCAGCGAGTCCTCAAATGGGCGGCAGGAAAAACTAGAATTAGCCAGCATATCGCGGCGCATGCCGGCTAGCAATGATATAGCCCCAAGATTCATCCTTGTTAAGAGGCTAAGAACAATCGAATTGCACAAAGACGCAGCCTTGTCCAGTTGACCTTGTGCGGATACTTGTGAGCGAATTGAGCGTCGCAAAGGAGTCAACCGAGTGAGCTTAATGGTAGACAGCAATTGGATCACAGCGAAAATGAGACATGACCAAGAAAGTGATCCATGCGTTGCAGATATTCTAAGATGGAAGGGAAGCGGAGCGAAAAGATCCACCTGGACGGAAATCTCCGTTCGATCACCAACTTTCAAGGCATTTTGGGCACAATGGGACTCCCTGATTGTCGAGAATGGTCTATTGAAGATAGGCTGGTAATCAGCCGACGGCAGAAAAGGGATTTCTCAATTGGTTGTGCCTAGGTCGGGAATAAGTGATGTCTTGAAGGAGATTCATGGCGGCAAAACAGGTGTAAATTTTGGAGTAGTTGTATTTTCATAGCTAAGTTAATAAAAACAGTAGTGTACTCAGCGTATTATTTGGAAATATGGTAACAATATAAATCATTCTAGTTCTATAGTTGGCCTGCTTCATAACGACTGTAGATTAATTCCGTGAATAGCAATTATTATTTTCATTATCAACAGAGTGAAAAAAAATCATGCACTATTTCCATCCATTATCGACCTCTTCCATCCGAGAAATCACGTCGTCTGCTACACATTCTTATCGAGCGTTCACAGTTTGCTGCAAAATAAGGAAATTTTTCCTGGGGTCCGATAAGGATTTTCCACGGGCGGAACGGCGTTATGGAGGCGGAACAAATGGCGCGGAATGCCGAAGTAACACACATTCAAAATATCAGCGCGATTCAGAAAAATTTATTTAAATGAGCGGTTTGCCGAATGGGCGATTTTGACGGCGCCAGTCGTCGAAAGACGGCCGTAACTCGGCGAAGTGGAAATGACGGAAAATAATACCGAAACGCTGAATGTTACATTCGTGCGAGACGATATAACGGCCAGCGGCGCTGTAACAGAGCCGGATCCGGCTCAGTGGGATTTTGTGTCCTCTATAATTTTCAGTCTAGCAAAGTCTTTTTCACTCTGTGATCATATCTGTGAAATTTGATTTGGCCATCATATCCAAATCATGCATGAAAGAAAAAGTTAAAATTATTATTAATAATAATAATTTGGCAGAGGTTCAAGCTCACCACACACTAAATCAAAGCGTGCTGTTTACCATTAAACAGCGCTGTCTTGATATGATACGAAAGCTAGTGGCTGCAAAGGAGTCTCTAGCAAGACGGGTCAGAAGCATCGCGGAAAACATGAATTTCCGCGATAAACCTTCTCTCTTATTCCTAGAGCCTTCACGTACTTTAGATAACCCGCCAGCCGCTGATCGAGTGGAAACCTTCTGGAAGAAGAAGAAGAACCACTCAAAGTAGATATTCTCACCCTAGCCCAGTTCGAAGCTTTCTGCAGACGTCTTCGCCAGCATGATCTTAATGCACTGATCAATCTGATAACTCCGGAAGGAATTCGACGGGCCCTTGAAGGCTCGAAGAAGAACTCTGCTTCTCTAGGCTCTGATGTGCTGAACAACTATTGATGGAAATGGTTTCCAAGCACCCACCACTATCTGGCAAGAGTTTTTAACTCATGGCTAGATGGGGAGCATAAGAGTTGATGCCTCTTTATCAGGAATTGGGTACCTAAGCTTTTACAAACTTTGTAAAGTGAGGATATAACGGTTGTTGTCAGAATCTTCTGGTAATAAATCAACTGGAGCTAAAATTATTTTTGTAAACTCGAGAAAAGCTCGATGAAAGCTTCATTTCAAACAGAGCAGGATATTTTTAGAAGGATTTTTTGCAGCAGTATAATCTGATTGATACAGTCAAATGCATTTGACAAATCACAAAACACTGCCGCAATGACTTCTTCCTTATTGATTTCATCATTATACTGCAGTGAGGAAGTCGAAAATAGTATAGTGTTCTTTTTGCGCTGAAACCCAAACTGTGGCTCACTTAGAATGTTGTGCCTGTCTAGAAATTGAAACAATCCAATCTTAACCAGCTTCTAATTAGCTTGACAAGAGTTGGTACGAGGGAGATTGGACAAAAATTTGCTGGATTGTTTTCTTCGCCTCCTTTATGGATTGGTGTATCGTGTGATGTACTGAGGAGACACTATATGCCACTCAACATCGTGTCGTGGGGCTCCTTACATTTCTGCCAACTTATGCTTTTCGAATGTTCAAATATTTCCTTCCGGAAGGTGAAAAAATAGCGGTTTGGTGTCTGTATAAAATTCCAGTATGTATATTTGTAACTATTAACTCAATAATAATTCAGTTATCTTCCTATAACAAATTCCTCGAAATGTCGTTTTTCCTGTTGTGCGTGTATGAGCCAAAATAAATAGAAAATAATTATTGTTTTCCTCGATAGCAATGTGGTTTCGAAAAGTGGACGTTTACCAGGTAGATCTGGAGAAATATTGCGAGGGAATGTCAAATCTAGTTATAACTTTAATTTGTATATGAAAAGGAAAATGCGACTTACAGTAATTGTAACGGGTTTAGGTATGGTGGTGGAAACTCCAAACGGCGTGGATGCCTCTTCCCAAGAGCTCTCTTGCCGGTTCTTCTTTCTTCTATCACCTTTTGGAGTTTTGAATTGAGCAAATATATGATGAACAACCGGTTTACACTCGGAAAAATTGAAAAACCGTTTAACAGGGAAACAGAGTGGTTCACTTTTCATGCGAAAGAGGGGGACGAAAAAAATAATAATAGTTTGAAAGTGAGATTTTCCTGAATACTGAACACCTGTTATTATCAGCTAATTTTAAAGGTCACTACATAAATTTTGATGTCAGCGAATGCTACGCCAACAAACTGTTCTGCAACAAAATATGGCAAGCTACGAAGTTCACCAAGTTATGGTTTACCAATGTCACCAACGAACAGGATCTTCGAAATATTGAAATCAAAGATCTTGCGCTCATGGACAAGTGGATACTCAGCAGGCTTTCCTTGATGGTGGACACTGTCAATCGAGCAATGGAAAGTTTTGATTTCCACGTCTGCACCGCTGCTCTGAAGAACTTTTTATATTACGAGTTCTGCGATGTGTATTTGGTGAGTGTTTTATGAAATACATTTTTTTTTATTCATTCGTTCATTTCTGCATGAAAATATGTTGTTCAAATTTGCCTAAATATCAATATAATATCGGTCAGGTGTTCCTTATCAAAAATTCACTTTGATGTCAGATTTTCTCGTACATTTTCTTGGACATATATACAGGTGATTCGGACATTTCCAACCCAACTGATATATTTTCGACAATGCAGTGTTGCCACTTCTATAAGAAAGTAGTAGCAACTTTGATTTTTCAAATAGAACACCTTGAAAATGAATTTAAATTTTTTTCTTCGGAAATCATGGTCTCTAAAAATACTGATACTATGGTTTCCCTTTGATACAATCTGACACTGCTACAAGGAATTTCAGGAAGATTGAAAGAACTCGCTTTCTTGACAAGCACTCTCACACACACATAGTTCAAGGATTTGTTTTGAGGAGACCACATGCAGGCTAAGCTAGATTGTTCAAGAGCATGTCATGGATGAGGAGACAGGGGGATGGAAAAAAGGGCCCATGGGGGCCTACTTATCTGGCTACAGTAGCGGTCTCTCCGTATCAATGAAATCAACCATAAATAGGTCAATTATTCCTCTCACCGAAACCACTGGTGAATTTTAACATCCCAGAAGAAATATCGCCAGACCGATACTGAATAAGATGCTGCTATAATGATGAATTAATCACAACTCATGATGTTTTCATATCACGACAATATACTTCAATACAATGGTTTCCTTCCGTTTGGTACCTTCTTGTGAAGTTAACTATTTCGAAAGACAATGGCAGTTTGTGTCTCATCTTGTTACAATGGCGTAAACTATTCATCCTGTTACAGTTTACGCCGTGGGACCATTTTCGCAGGAGAATGGGCGGAGAGCTTCATTTTGGTGAAAATGAACGAGGGCAGACGGGATGAAGGTGATGTGATTACGGAATAGTCTGTTTTTGTTGGTGGAAACAGCTCGATTTTATTTCAATCTTTGATCTGCCATCAATACAGGGTGTTTCCTAACTACGGTTCCTAACTGCAGGGGGTGATTCTTTAGGTCATTTTAGGAAGAAAAGTTTCTATGAATGTATGTGCGAAGTTGCTTCGTTTCTGAGATACAGGGCGTTGAATTTAACAAAAAACGCTAATAATTATAAAATATCATGAATATACTAGAAATTGGTAATTTATTTGAACTAATAAGGCGATCACTTGGCCCTAACTAAATTGAAATTATTAGGGCCAGTGGCGTCTCAGTGGGCACCACAGCCAACAATATTGTTAAGAAAGTATGCTACTGACTTTTTTTTCGCAGATTACAGTAAATGAGCGAAATGTCTACCTTCTAATAAAATACACGACAGAATTCGATTTGCCATTGATTGTCTGACACGTTCAAAAATTCTTGGAACAGCCCTTTTACATTGCAAATGTCAATTATTCGATTCCTCAAGTCATTCACGTCTAGTACAGAAGTTTTATAAACGAGAGCCTTCAGATGACACCATAAATAGAAATCTAGAGGGTTCATATCAGGACTGCGAACTGGTCAATGTTGAGGTCCTGCACGTCCAATCCACCGATTAGGGTAGGTGATGTCGGGATGCTGACGAGCAAGAACATAAAAATGAGCTAGAGCCCCTTCGTGCTTGAACAAAATGGGTAAATGATCTCGCAAAAAGTCCGTGTAGGATTCACCTGCTGATCTTTCTGTTAGAAAATGGGCCAATTAGGTAGTCACCAATAATTCCTACCCGAACGTTCAGCGGAAATTGATGCTGAAAATGATTTTCTCTAATAGCGTGGGAATTTTTGTGGCCCAAAAATGGTAATTGTATAAGTTCATAATAGCATTTCGTGAAAAATTTGCATCGTACGTAAATAAAATATTTGGTGAAAAATTATTATTGTGTTCCATCATACGAATCAACCACCTTGGATGAAAATCCCGAGGCAGATAGAGTATAGGAGGTTATTTTTCAGAACTTTTCAAACGGTTTTTGGGCTGACTTCAAGCTGCAGTGCAATCTTCCTGGTACTATCTGAATGATCTTCTTCTATCGCGTCAAGTATAGCTTCTTCTAGTTCAGGAATGGGTTATTTGATAAAAAATCAGCTATATATGAACATCTACAAGAAAAAAACTACACGATAAATAAAGAAAACATAAAAATACTGCATACATGCTGTAAGGAAAGGAAAATGAACTCTTAGACAAAAGTCCTACATTCTTGAAATGACCTAATAAATCACCCCTTGCAGTTAGGAACCGCAGTAAGGAAACGCCCTGTATTAGTTTAATTTTCACTTATTGGTGTTGTTTTGAAGAATGATTAAATATTTTTTTTTATTTTTCTGGTTCACACGAAGAGGAAAATACTGTAATATTCGATAAACATCTTGAAAGTAAAAGTAGATAGAATATTTTTATTTTCAGAGACTGTATGTCGCAAATATTTCCAAACAGTTGAAGGAACGAACGAGTTCAGGGAAATAGACGTTCAGCAAGTCTTTATAATGAATTTTTCCATCAAACTGCTAATTGTCCTCAAAAATGTCACAATATACGTAAACCTAAACAATTTATAAATATTTCCTAAGTTCAATGAACAGATCATCTACTCGATTTACTGAAATCGTTTTTAGTAATGTCTCATGAAGTATAGTGTAAATAGTTGGAATCCAATGTAGTTGGTTAAGATGGCATCTTCAAGCAGATATTCGAACTTTTTCTCTTTCATTTATTACATCTCACTAAGGCTTCAAAATACCATTTTAAGATCTCTTACATTTTGATATTCTATTGATCAGTTGAAAAAATATCGTAGATAGACGACAGATCACCATGTTTTCTACGTTGTTCCAGAGTGGTAAGAGAGTTTGTAGGCGGAACATCACCGATGAGACGAATACTCTGTTTCGAGAAGAATATGAACGCTTCTGTGAATGCATGTGAACTGGGAGGCTCTGCTAGAAATGTATCTCATGATTTTTCCAAGAAAGGGTATAGCTGCTGGTTAAATCCAATGCAAGCGATGAAAATAACTGCTTGGTTTGCAGTTTGTAATTTGAGCGAGATGTATCAATGGAGTTTTTTGATGATATTCACATTTTTTCAAAAAATTGGGCTCAACCGGGATTTGAACCCGGGACCGCTCGCACCCAAAGCGAGAATCATACCCCTAGACCATTGAGCCGCCATATTAAAAAAAATATGAAACATTCGACACCAAATTAAACAACAATTCGACATTTTTAACGATTCACTTTCACAAATCTTGCTTAGCATGCATATCCAAATTCTTATCTGAAGACAACTCGTATTACTGGTTAGGATATTCATCAATCAACGCAATAAATTAAACAGTAATATATACAGTGAGTCCAAGATAAATATGACCAAATTTTTTTTCCGTATTCTGTTTTAATAATTTTTTCTGACGTACGTAGTCGTGAGAGCTTACATAATAACATTAGAAACAATTCTTTTCATCAACTTTTCATACGAAATATTGTTGATTTAGGTAAGTAACTGTTCAACCCGCTCATTACTTCTCACATACTTTTCCTTGGCCCTGATGATTGTCTCTGAATATAACAAGAGATGTTAGTGTGGAGTTATCCACACTTTCCTAGCCTCAGTTTTTCATCTATGGTGGAATTGAGGAGTGAACGTCTGCATCAATTATTTTCACAGATATGTTCGTTATCAGTTTTTTTGGGTTATTCACAACAACATAGGAGGGCAGCATAATTATATACCAGGAATACTAGGCAAAAAAGTTCGTACATAGAGAGAACCACCATCTTGACAGAATGGTTCGAGTAAAGCCTGCGGAGTTCAAAGAGTAGATCTCGATATTTATACCGTTTTTCCTCCTCTATTCGGACGATGTTCGTTTCGCCAGGAGCTGAAAACTCAATGACGAAAATCGTCCTACTTTGATGGTCGAGGAGGACTACATCAGGCTTATTGGCTTGTATTTGCCTGAGGGTGGGGAATGAGTATTTCCAATATATTCGGCACTCCTCATTCTCCACAACGGACTCAATATCCCCCGGAGCATAAGGCTACACCGGTGTCTCGTCTACACCGTACGAGTATTGTAGATGGTAGTAGAGGTAGTGGATTTTCTCAAGAGCTATGACGTTGAATATATCTCTCACTCATACTCATTGCCGATACGTAAATTTGTCCTCTGCTACGGTATGAGTCATAGCTCTTGAGAAAATCCACTACCTTTACAACACTCGTAGGGCCGCGTTATGCCTGAGGATATAGGCTGAGACCGCATAAGCTCGACAAGCTGACAGCACTTGACCTGAGAAAAGCGAAGATCAGGTTTCTGGATAAGCCAAGGTCTTCAATGTTCTTGAAGAAGACCCCATGCATTGGCTTATCCTTATGTAGCTGTAGGAGCCTGTCACACTCCGCAGCTCTCACGTGGGCTTTTTGCTGAACGGGTTCCAACTCGGTAATAGAGTTTGGGTTCGTCCATTTAGAAGACATTTACTATTATTATCATCATAATAACATCTCAAAAGAACAATCAAACAGGGTGATACAACGAAATTACGTGGCAACCCGTACAGAGTGGGTTGAAAGTATTTTTCAAACAAGGTTGAAGAAATTATATCTTCCAAACTACGACGAATTAGTGGAAGAGATTTTGTCGTTTGGAAGGGATGATCTAACAGGGTTATAACGAAATTCCGCGACAACCCGAACAGAATGAATCGCACTTTTGAAGTATTTGGCACGTAAATGCACTCGATTTACCGACTGATCTTTGAATCGTTTTTCATATCCAGAATATTTCTTGGAGGGGAAGTGTTTTGAAGTGTTCTATCACATAGTATATCTAGTCCATTTTCGAATCGGGGTTTTTCGAATAGTTCGCTGTCATTTACATGATACATTTCCGTAGTTCCTTGAATAATTATTCTACTCTTCTCTCCAGTTGCAATCAATTAATCAAAAAGCTGACAATGAACATCACATATCTGTAAAAATAAGAACATATCTGTACAAACAATTGATGTGGCAACACCGTAGACGTTCACTTCTCAATTCCACCAATAACGTGTACGTTGGGGCGTGGCGCAAGTGGTATGGCGTCCGGGTTCGGGGCTGAAGGTCCCGGGTTCGATCCGCAGTCAGAGCTGGGACTTTTTAAATTGATTTTCATCGGTTTAATTGTTGAAATCTAGTGGCTTGACTTGGATGTGAGTCCTGTATGATTCACTGTTGCGTTCAAATTACCAGTGCTGCTCCTGAGGTGGCGTATGGAGCTAGTAACACAAGCTTACTCAGAACCCATAGTGGCTAAGGATCATAGCAATCGATGCCACTATAAACACCCAAAGAAAAAATAAAGAAACTGTGGTTAGGAAGGTGTGGGTAACTTCACACTAATACAGGATATTCCTTTTTCAGGAAGCCAGAACATCTTCACAAAATGGCAAGCACAATTGCTTCAAGCTCACAAAATTCATTGATTCCAAATTAGTTATTCCAATTTCAATATTTGCGTCACAATGTTTTCAGTTCCCGGTAGATGTTTGACATATATTCTCCTTTCCCTTGATTTTATTTGTTTGGATCCTTCGAATTTGAATTTTTAATATCACACTAAAATTACCTCGGCATCCTATCCAAACCCAGTTCCACTGAATACCTTCTCCAAGAGTAATTTCGTCACATTATCCTGTAATGGAATTTTCGTGTACTTAACCTCCCCATATTCCTATATTTTTCCCGTCAAATATTTGCTCTGTTCCGATATAAAGGAAATGACTAAGCGCCGATTGCAATTTTCCGGATTTTCCGAAGGATGTTCAGCCGCTGGCTTTTGCTTTCCACCAGCATGTGGGCGAATTCTGCGGATTTGGGTCGTTTGTTCAAGAATGGTAATCATTTTTGTGTTTATACAATCTGTTTCATGTTTATTTTTAATCCAGAAACTCTTTCAACAGGACAATGAGGTTCTTATTTATTTTCCATCGTGGATTACTACGAGAACGAAAAATATTACATTATTAGTGATTATTCTGTTTGAAATGAATTCATAGAATGCTCAGTCTAAGTAATTGCTAAGAATTTCTTTATTTCAATGAGTACGTTTTCTATTCGTGCTGCATGGAGCTGGGTTGGGTTGAACCAACTCTTTTGTTGCTGCCTCTAGGATTCATTGCTGTATCTATTGAAATTTGATGATGGTTCATCAATCTCGAAACGTCGTATAATAAAACTCACCACGGGAAATCTTACAGAGGTTGCTGGTAAGTAGTGTTTCCAATTTAGTTACACTCTGACGACTACACCAGAAAAACAAAATAAAATAGGAAAAATAACTTGGAAATCATTATCTTGGACTCATTATATAGGGGGTTAATTTTCAAAACGTACCTTTTACATTTCGGTCCCTATAGAAAACTTAGAAATATGCAAAAACACGTTAAACTTATTTTCAAATGAAACATTTTAGAGGCTGATTTTCAATTGAATTATATCAACCCTCTAGCAGGGCCAGACACAATCCCTAAAATCTCAAATGAAAAGGGGGATTGAGTAATACCTCTTACACATACTTGACCTTTCTTGTCAGTATTTTTGAAGAAATCAAGTAAAACCTTGAAGAGTTTCAAGTGTCAAGTAGTTTGCAATAAAAAAATTAAATGTAATTTTTGTTATTTAATTTTCGAAATGTTGATTATTACTTGCTTAACAATGATAAGGTCTGCTCTCAAACTCCTCTTTAACATTCTTGAAATGTTCTGGCTAAAGTTTTATACTCGCAGCTGTTATACATCTTCCAAATGTAGGGGATGTGTACTATAAACAATCCATTGATGTCCCCATAAGAAAAAATCTATGGGCGATGAGTCAGGTGATCGTAGTGGCCATTCTATTGCTCCTTGCTGGTTGTTATTAAGGGATGTAGTATTTCTTGAAGAAGATTCAAGTAGAGCTTACCAGTTAGATTATCCTTAAAGAATGAAGGTCCAATAATAGCATTCCTAAGAACACCAGCCCAAAATTTCATTTTCTCTGGATACTGTGTATAAACTTCCTTAAAAAGTCGCGAATTTTCATCGCTCCAGTAGCGCCATTTTTTTGTTTACATTTCCCTTGAGAAAAGAAGCTCACTTATCAGTAAAGCAAATATTGTGCAAAGTAATATGGTTTTCACTTATAAAATCCGTCATTGCTTCACAAAATTCAATTCTTCTGTCGAATTTGTCGTCAAAAAGCTGTTGAATAATTTGCAGGTGAAATAATGAGGTACTTCACTCAACCCCCCTTTTTCATTTAGGATTTTAGGGGTTGTGTCCGCCCGCTAGTGGGTTTATGTAATTTAATTGAAAACCAGCCTACAAAATGCACCCCTCGATAATAAGTTTTACGTGTTTTTGCATATTTTTAGATTTTTCATAGGGGCCGAAATAGAAAGGGTGGTACGTTTTTAAATTGACACCCTGTATACATTATTGTCGATTAAATGCGTTAACTGATGAATATCCTGACCAGTAATAAGATATGCTTGGTATGCAAGATTTGTGAAAGTGGGTCACTAATAATTACGATTCGTTGTTTGAATTCAATTTGTGTGTTTCGTCACTTTTCAATATGGCTGTTCAATGGTCTAGGGGTATTATTCTCGCTTTGGGTGCGAGAGGTCCCGGGTCCAAATTCCGGTTGAGCCCAATTTTTTGAAAATATTTTTAAAAATACCACCAAAAAATTCAGTGGTAGAGGAAAAACTTTTGCAACTTCATCTGCTGGAATGTCTGTAGTGAATTCAACTTTGCTGCGACTATTTGGAATTCTCAGTATAATGTTTACGTTTACGTTGATGTTTTTGTTGTTTTCCGGGTTTTGCCATGGTCGTCTTTGGTTTAACTCTCCAAACTTTTCTTGACGTATCAACTGAAATTCAGTAATTTATTGAACGGCAATTTTACCTCTCAACGATTCCTAATCATAAAGAATCCCAATTTTCCAGTAGATGGAGCTCTTCCACATGTTGGACGTGTGTTACGGTTGAAACTTCTCCTGATAAATGGATTGGACGCAGTGAGGCGACTGAATGGCCAGCTAGCTCTCCCGATATGACCCCACTTGACTTTTTCCCATGGGGTCACATAAAAACTGTAGAATACCAAAATTTTCGGCAATATATCGAAGAGTTGCAACGAAGGAGAAGACATGAAATACCCACCATTCCTCTCCAACATAAATTTACATTCACTAAAAAATTTTGTTTGGAGAATTCATTAATGTCCGGAGGTGAATGGTTAACACTTTGAGCACCTTATTGAATTCTGCAAAGGGATAATGAAGTTCACAATCTCAACCTAAGTGACTCTCATTTAGGTAATATCGATACTCACCACCACAATTGAATTCAATATCAAAATTGTATTGCATCTGTAGGGCATCAAATAATTGAAAACAAATCAAATATACAACTCGACATACATTTGTAAAATATTCATTGGCCTACAATATTCAAGAAAAAATTCGTTGATGAGTCAGTTGAAAGTTTTTACAATGTTCTTAATTCAACCATAGATAAATTTGTTACAAAATTTCTCAATAAAACAAAATACTCAGTATATTTCACAGACGCCAAAATTAACACAATAAAGCAAAAACGTTCTTTCCGAAAAAGAATCAGATTGTGTATCGTCAGTTTGTTTTTTTCGATTTATTTGAAATTTATAATGATTTCACACCACCCGAGTTTTAGTTTTCATAAACATTTCAAAATCGGCTAAAAATGAGTAATATATCATAATACAAAAAAAAATATTGTATTCCAATTCTACGTCGATCTATCGGAAAATATACAAAGTGTTCCATTTGCAAAATCTGAGAAAATTCGATTCCAAATTCTCAAACATTTATTCTGAAGACCCTGAATGATGCCGACCTTCAAAAATAATACGGTATCATCCTATAACCATCCTAAATGGACTTTACAGTTAATTTACAGTGAAATAGTTAATTCACAAAACATAAGAATTTGTTAATTGAGAGGTGTGAAGTAGGCATTTTTTTGAAAAATAAATAATTTATGTCAGAACGTTCCAAAGACTGGTACTGATATTGCGGTCATAAATATAAATATGGAAAAAATACAGGGTATTTTGTTTGAAAAAATTCAACTTCAATTTGTCACACACTTTTGAAACACTTTGTACATCTGAAAATATTTTTTTATAATGTGCCTTTGTCAACAGTTTGAGTTTACACTCAAACAAAATCGGTAATTTGTATGCTATGAGTGCTATGAAAGCCTGACGCACTGTTGCAGGACTTTGTATCCTGCCAGAAATACTCGATACACCTCTTTTCTCAATATTGATTATCGAAATACTAGTTAGATCTATTGTGTCCCATCTTCTTCTACTATTTCAAGGTTTTCTCTTTTACAGCAGCCCCTCAGGCCCCAATTCCTTGAGGAATTTAAGGATTTTGAGGGGGTGTATTTGTGATATTTCTCCCACAGTCAGCTGGTGTGATCCCAGTATATTCAATCTTTCGTGATGTACAACATTACACTCCATCAATATATGGTGTGGTGTTTCTGGATGTTCCCCACAGAATCTGCAGGTGCTGTCCTCCTCTAAGCCTAGCTTCCTTAGGTGTTCTTTGAGTCTGCAGTGCCCCGTAAGAAATCCTGTGATTGTCTTCAGACTAGTTTTGCTGAGGTTAATCAGGGTCTTCGATCTTGCTCGGTTGAAGTTGCCGAGGAGATCTTTGGCCTGCCTTAGCCCTGGAAGTTTTTGCCAGTAAGTTGCTCTCATTGCTTCTTGAGTTTTAATGAGTCTTGGAAGTAAGATTTTCCAAGTCCGCGAAATGGTTCTGGCCCGATCAGTGGCGTTGATGCCCCTTTTCGTGCCAGGGTGTCTGCTTGTTCATTGCCCTCCACTCCGACGTACCCCGGTACCCAGAGGAGGATCACCTTGTTCTTCCTACCTAGATCATTAAGTTTGTCTAGGCATTCCCAGAGCATTTGAGTTGATGTTATATGAGCTCAACGCTTTGGCTAAGTATCTATCTCCTTTAATATTTATTTTAACAATCTGAATATCTACAACTCATCTCCACTTTCATTCATAAAACAAAAAGAAGAAAACTTTTTCACCTATGTCATCATAATATTCTTGAAGTATGTATATTTTTATTTAAACTATTCGTATTTTATGGTATGTAACTTCAGATATCATCAGCGTACTATTGTAATAATTTTTTAATCAGCGCATATACTTTTTTGGGTTTATCACCTGTATGTATACCAAAGTTATGAAAGTAAATAAATTAAATAGAATTCTAAAGAAAATATTCATTATTTATTAAAACTTGTTTCCCCTTTTTCCTGGCAAAACTGTTGCTTCTATCTCAAACGTATTTGAATAACACCAAGTTGTAGTTGTGGATATAGTCTAGACACGCCGAAAAAAAATGCATGATGATATCGTGTGCCTATTATCATTGATATTATTAATATGTCGACAAGAACTACAGCATCTCACAGTGATCTCCCTCCAATTCAATTCCACACCAAAATGTTATTTAATATTTTTTTCCTTACACGGAACAAAGGAGACAACCAAACGCGGATTGAGACTTTCCAAAGACGCTGTCGCTTCCGGCCATTGTTGGACGCTTTCCACTTCCCTAGATGTCAGCCTCAGGGCACTGGCGCCCTTCATGCCCGTTCTGTCTCATCATTTGCATCTACATTTGCCGGAGTTTCCGGGTCGTGAGAAACGGCTCGATTTTCCGCAGGTGAGTTATGAGGAAAAGTGATTTTCATTGTCTTGGATTATAACAAGTAGGTATTCTTAGGGGATTGAGATCATTGGGGAAATTGATATTTTCTGTGATTGGCGAAATAGGAGGTTTGAGTCATGATGACGTATTTAGGCACATTCATTACGAAGAAAATAAATACAAATGGATTTTTTTCACTCATGTATTTTTTTATAAAAACTTATACATAACTTTTTCATTCATCTATTATCAGCTCTAAATGGTATCCGTTTTATTATAAATGAAGATATCTTGTTACTACCGATTGAATCTCTTGGATACCATTGAAGCATCTCTCTGTGTCTTCATAGATCTGTCTAAAGCTTTTGACACCGTTAGTCGCCCACTTCTTCCAAAATCTCTCGAAAATATCGGCATGAGAGGAACTGTCAATGAGTTGAAAATTGAAGACTTCAAAAGCGACTTCAAAAAATAGAATATGGTGTACCACAGGAAACTATTTTGGGACCAATATCATTCAATATAATATATCTAAATGATTTAGTCCTGAACGTAGCGCGGAAATATAAAATAGACCTTAAATATCATTTCATTTAATTTCATTTGATTTCATTTAATTTTTTGTTAGTCACGAAAGAGTACAATACAGTAAGCTTTACAGTACAATACACTACTGTGACATTGCCAACATAAACATAAAAGCGATAGCACATACAATTAAAATCAAATGATAATAGATTTGAAATACGACATATAGGTATGAATAGAAAACAGAGTTGAAATGAATAGGAATCGTCTACTGCACATTATTCTTGTCTAACGATATTTCTGCTGCATTGTTTAGATGAAACGCAAGTTTCGAGGACAAATTATCGATGAGAGTGTCCCATTTTGAATTATATTGAATGGTGAGAGATCTCAGTGTTGTTCAGAGCGATAGCATTGGGAGCATCAATCTGAGAATGACCACTTCTGAAGGCAATGAATACGGATTTGTCATGATTGAGACACAGGTAATACTTTTTGACCCATTCACTCACACAGGGATACATGTGATCTACTTGGATTATCGCATTGTCGATGTTATCAGTTACGAAGTGAAAATCGATGTCATCAGCATAAGCTACAAGTCGCGTAGTGGCATACCTCGTTTGTTCTAGAAGATCATTGATATAAATGGAAAATAGCGTAGGTCCCAATATGGATCCTTGTGGTAATCCAACGCCCACCCGAATTGAATCGGAAAAAAGGCCATTACATTATACCTGTTGGTATCTCTCACTAAGATAGGAATTAATCCGTATCTCTGCAATTTGTATAGGAAAACTTCTTGATTCACGTGTTCAATAGCTTTAGAGAAATCAATAAACGATCCTAACATAGTTTTTTTTTTGTCCAAAGCCTTAGTGTGTTAGTGTGATAGTATCAAACATGACTATAAAGTACCTTTCATGAATTGAATTGGACAAAAATGCCACAGATATCAGAGTTTGAAACCATACAATAATCTACCGGACAGCTTGAAAAACGTCAAAAACATAAATGCATTCAGAAAAAAACTGAAAAGATATATTTTCTCTAAATCCCGTACTGAATAAAATATAGTGTGTAATTTTTCATTCATAACTTCACTCGGACTCTTCTCGTTAAATAAAAATAAAGTGAGATCCATATCAAGGTATTTTGTATACAACTATTCTGCACAAATGGTGTCATCCTACGTAATATACACTGCACGCCAACAGTGATGGAACCGAAAATATCAGACAAAGTCTGATGGCTTCAGGAGAGAGACAGAACTTCAGTAGAAACCCCTTGTGCTCTCCTCAATTTAGGCAGATATCTGACAGAAAACAACTATTTCCCTGGCTTATACCACGACGGACGTTGAATTAAATCTGACAGATATCTATGCAGCGTTCTCCCTAGAATGTGGGAGACAGCCACAAATGCTTTCTGTATCAAGTAGCATAATCCTGCTTGACCTGATCAAGGACTTGACCACTTACATACCGGTTTCAGGTGTATTGCCTCTCTTCAGTGCAAGGTAGGTCCGACAACATTTACAGTCGTCGACGTCCTTGGTCATGCCATGCAATTCACTGATACTTGAAATGATTCTCTGAAGTGGATGCGGAGTCTCGTAAGAAGACAGTCGCAGCGCCACCTCTAGAAAACCTCAGAAAGCACTCCAAAGTAACTCGGGGTAGAGATTGTTTGAAAATATCAGACAAAGTCGGATTCGTGTTCAGGATCTCCAAATTACTACTAATTACTACTGATAAATTTAGAGTCCTGAAAAATTCTAATTTGTTTCAGTTCTCATGGACACGCCTCCGTATCTTCCGTAATATTCGACGAAGAACCATGAAATTTTCGGTATGGACTAGAAATAGTCTAACTGCACTAAAAGTCATCATACGTGATATACACAATTGGAATTTTTCGAACCGATTTTTTTTCAGGAGACAGGTGTATTAGTAGTAATTTTGGGAATACTGAACACAAATCTGAAAGAATTTCGGAGCTGCTGGAATGCAGTGTATATCACATAGGATGACCCCTTTCGTGTAGAGAGTTCACCTCTAGTGTCTATCGATCCTGAAAATATCATGAGTGAGACACACTGTATATTATTGCAATGTATTGTTTGTGGGTAGTCGTTTCCATCAGTTTCAACTATTTGATTCACGGAAACTGACACAAACTTGAAAAAAATATTAGTTTTACGAGTAAAATCACTGATGGAAAATTTTTTCAGTTGAATAAAATTTATGCATTAAAAATATTCGAGTGTTTTATGAAGATTAATCAACGACAATATATAAAGTGATTCAAAATCATTTTGCCAATCTACATTTTCACGAGAAAAACTGAGAAAATGAGAAAAACTTGAAGTTAGAATTCTTCAAGACAATCTCATCCCTTATTTTTTATCACGAATTGTTTTTCGAAAACTGTTGTAGAAGCTTCGCAAAATTGATATTGATTCGGATGATTATATAGTTGGTCAGTTCTTTATTAGTTCTTTAGTACCACTGTACTAGTACGGAACTGAATCGTTTTTTAAAGTGTAGTTCATGTTGTGAACAAATCCAATCCAGTATCCAGAGATATGATCAGAACGTTGTTCTTGGGAGGGGGCAAATGATATCTTTATTACAAAATTGCGATGAAGTATTTCTCTGAAAAACTCACCCTCATTTCATTTTAAATATTTTCCACAGAACTTGAACATGCGAAATCTCAACATAGAAAGCGATGTGGAGGAATCGTTGAAAGTTGTGATTGCCATAAGAAGATTGAAGAAGATATTCAATGTATCTTCGAAGCATAAGCCATCTGGTGAGTTTACAAGCAGTTTTCATCTGATACACTGTGTCGAAAGTTCAGCTTAGGTTGGAAGTGTCTGATCTGCTGTTATTATTTTCTCAGGGTTGTGAATGACAGTATATATGTACATTACTTTGTCATGGTAAATTATTGAACAATTGATATTGGTCATTTATGTTTTGTTGCTAAGCACTTATGCTTCTTACATTGTATGCAGCGGAAAAGAATTTTCAAGTCACGAAAATAAACGCCAAAAGAATCCCAGATTTGATACTGTGCGAACGGTTGAAACACTAAAAATTTCAGTAGAATTCCATCAAGAAAATCTGACCAATTCGATTAATATAATGAATGAGACTGTTAATTTCAGTTACAATACTAACAAGTTCGTCTTCAATGGAAAACTATTCCGATGCCATTCAAGACCTCACTGCATGCCATTCGTTGGTCATTGGTAGTCAAACAGACGAAGTATCGTACGCCAATAGTGTCAGGGACGTAGCAGGAGGCTCCACCATTCACCTCGCGGTTCCGGAAGATCTTCTCAAGAACCTGCAGGCAGACCTGCCGAAAATGCATAAGAAGAAGGAGAAGCTGTTGATGGAGCTGGACAAAATGAAGAAGATGGTGTCGGGGACGAGCTATGAAATCAAAGTTAGTGCTGAATCCCAAGAAGGTCACTCAAAAAAAGTAAGAAGAGTTCAGTTTTCATAGAAACCAGATCTCTTATTATTCACATTTCTTTTCAATGAGATTATGATATATCACATAGAATATTCATGGAGTTTTGCTACACCACACCTGAAATCACCACATATCTGTATTTTGATAAGAAATTTTTATTACTATTTTTGTGCCAGTTTAAAAAATGTGAACTTGTCAGGAAAAATTCCATCAGTCGAAGAATTTTGATAATAATCATTGAATGTCTTGATTGATAACACGAAATCGGGTCAGGACCAGCTGTTTGGTTTGGTTCGCTTGGGTCGTAATCAGGAAAATGAACAGGAAACTTGATTCTGCTTGGTTCAATAATAAATGAAACAAGTCACAGGTTCACTATATTCCAAAAGGCATATATTGAAGGACGATATACCCAGGACACAACAAAGTTCTATGGAAATACTCAACAGGGACGAATCAACAAGTTCGTAATAACTAATAGTCAAGGTAAAAGTGGTAAGCTTGCTGGAGGATATCTTTGACCGCCAATTTGTACCATTAACTTCACTGTTATATCCATCGTCCTTTGTCATAAGCATTTATTCAATTTTCTTTTTGTTGTTACGTGCATTATCAGTCACTGAGAAAATGCTTTTGAATATTCATGGTAGTACCAATGACACACGAAGTACGTTCTTGTTATGAATCAGATCATATATATACAGGGTGTTCCAAATTAAGTCGGCACCATTGCCAACTCCGTTATTATTGATGCTACGAATTCGGTTAAATGGGGAAACTAGTGGCATTTTTAATGGCCTTCTCGATGCCGAAAACAAAACAAAAATCAACAGAAGGCCATTAAAAATGCTACTAGTTTTCCCAGTCAACCGAATTCGTAGCATCAATAATAACGGAGTTGGCAATGGTGCCGACTTAATTTGGAACACCCTGTATATATTTATGGAGTATGAATAATGACAGAGGAATTTGGTAACATATAAAATGAATAAATTTTTTAATTAGATCCATTCTTAACGGTATTTCGCTGAAGGAGAGGAATTTTTTCAGATATTTGGATTGTTCTGGATTTAGTTACGTTAATGTCATAAATTGAGGTGTCATCATAGAAAGATCTAAAAGGCGGAACCATGAGAGTGACTTGTAATCACACCATTTGATTTGAACTCATCATCAAAACTGAGAATTATCATTTTGTTTTCTAAGTCATTTAATGTTGTGATATATCAGCCCCCCTTTTGTCTAGTTCAAACTCTTTTACCTATACTTGGTCTCAATAACTCTTGGCGTCTTTCAGATGTGGGTGTTATAATTTTAACGTAATATATTGAACAAATCATAACCAAGGTACCAATATATAGTTTTTTTTACAGATTGCTACCATTCAGGAAAAGTTGGCGCGGATAGAATATATCCAGAATCTAATCCAGCGATAGTGAATCTGTATTGTTTTTAATAAAATTAATATAATGAAAAACCGATTCTTTATTTTTCTCCTGTCGCTTGAGCATTGAAATAAATATCGGAGGGATAATGAATGTCTAATATCTTGAATATCACCATGTTAACATAACTTTTATTAATAATGATTTACTCTTCCCCAAGAGACCTATAATCTAATAATAATAATAATAATAATACTCCCTCATAAACACTCGTTGAGTGTACCCAATGGCATAGCCTGTGCGGGTAGAGGACGGCTATTATTATTATTTGCCGTGGCGCTCCGGGGCGACTTACTTATGTTTTTAGGTGATGTATTCACTTTTCAGCTGTAGGAAAACCCGGAAAACCTACAGCACCACCTCTCGTGGTCGGTTTGCACTTTATCGGCAAGTACCCAAAAAAAAAAAAACAACAATTCATTCAATATATTTGATACTTCCAAAATCTGCAATATACAATTTGGCATATGAAATCTCAGAGGTACTTCCGAACGAATGAATTTTTCCGGTTTTAAGTAGGAATGAAAATCATTATATGGCGTAAGAAACCAACGACGCTAATATCTCAAGAAATGCAGTTTTGCTCTAACTAATTGGCAACATTCATAATTTTTATGGGCCATTCAGTTCGCGTAGTTGAATATGATGACTGCCATCAATATCGTCAAGAAATAACATTCTACTGGGACATTCCCGAAAATTGATTCATGACGCCCTGGGGTATTTTCGAAGTTTGAATAACTTTCTACTTTAAGAAAGTGGCATTGTTTAATATTGTTTTATGAATAATTTTCTACTAAGTTTTCGTATCGTGATGTTTTGTAATGATTCTCCTAGAATAGCTACTATTCAGATAAAAAGGCACTTGACGTAGAAATTGTAAATTTTCAGTGATTTTAAATTGTCAATCAACATTGTACAAGTGAAACTAGTGACTTATTTCAAAATTATACTATTCGATAAACTCTTCATGATAGTTCCAACTCCTAATTTTTATTTTAGTTCCATAATTTTTTGCTACGAAATCCCCTCCCTTAAATAACAGTGACTCTTATTACAGAACCAAATATTATCATTTGAAAAAACAAAAGATTATATTGAGAGCTTCCACGCATATGTACTTATAAACGCTTATGATACGTTAAAGAGTGAAATTAGATCGTATTTTCCACCACTCCAATCCACTATCGCATCGCATCGCATCGCATCGCATCGCATCGAATCGCATCGCATCGCATCGCATCGCATCGCATCGCATCGCATCGCATCGCATCGAATCTTATCGCATCGAATCGAATCAAATCGCATCGTATCATTTCATTTCATTTATTTTCAGTCACGAAAGAATAAAATACAGTAACATAACTATACAATTCACTAATGTTACAATGTCAGATAATTCTAAAAGACTAAAAAATGCAAAAAAAACAGGTTTGAATGGAAACGTACAAAATATAAATGTTCAACAATATTCTTGCTACATTTTTGAGATGATATACAGAGTGCATAGCAGGTTTTAGCAAGTTTCGAGGCCAAATTATTGATATGTGTGTCCCATCTCAAGTTACAGAGGGCGAGTCCTAAAAGCTGTGTTGTGTCAGAGCAAATAATATCAGTGTTGTTCAGAGCAATAGTATTGGGAGTTTCAACCTGAGAATGACCAGTTCTAAAAGTAATCAATACTGATTTTTCATTATTGAGTCACAGACAATTTTTCTCAACCCATTCACCCACATTCTGAGACACGTTTATAACATCATCAATGTTATCGAATACAAAAAGAAAATTAGTATCGTCAGCATAAGCTACGAGTCGAGTAGTAACATGGCTCATTTGTTCTAGTAAATCATTGATATAAATAAGAAACAAGAGTGGACCCCAATATGGATCCTTGTGGTACTCCAACTCTAACTGGAACAGAATCAGAGACAAAGCTATTGCATTTGACCTGTTGGTATCTATTCCCAAGATAAAAATCAAACCAGATATGGATAAGTTGTTCATTAATTACTTCGCCTATTTTTTAAGTATTTTATTTGATATTTCATCACAGCCTGATGAATTGGAGTTTTTTTTATATTTTTTATTACGTCTTCAATCTCATAAGATTGAGCTGGACCAAAGAGCATCGCATTGCAGGAGAAACACGTGTATTTTCGCAGAGAGAAAAACTCAACTTTTATGAAAAGGCTTATAAAAAACGCCATTTTCAAAGGTCATGAAACAATTTTATTTCCAAAATATATGTCTAACATCAATCCTCATTTATTAACACAACTGAGTATGCTTTCGTTCCACACGGTTCCCTGTGGACACGTGAAGGGGATAGGCCTGCCATTCACACACTCATAGAACATGGTGGGATCGGTTGGATGCTCAAAGTAGGTACCATCTTTAACACCGGTACAATCAATCGCTGAAAAATTAATGATTTGATTAAATGTTGTGAATTATCCAAAATAGAAGTGACTTTAATGAAGTTTGTCATTCTGTGTATGGTGAACTGAGCGCAAAGTGCAAAAACGTGAAACTGGTCACTTGTTTTGACTATCATCAGGAGGGGGACACAACCCGAAAGGGAAAGGAAAGAGAACCCTATTTGATTGTCCCACAACTGATTGGTAGGACTAGATGAATGAGAAAACGGTCGTCACAACACAATTAGCGGAGTGTGACATGGAACAGGAAACTCAGAGGTGAATAAATAATGTAAAAAGAGCAAGGGAGATGACCACCAAGAAGAGTTGAATAGTCGCCGCTCCCACACTTCATACGGGACTCAATGAGACCCAATCACAAAGAGAGGAAGAAATGGCAAACTACCCGCAACCTTGTGCCTTGATGGTAGAGCGCCCGTCTCTCAACCATAAAGGCGTGGGTTTGATTCCCAGCCTGGTCACTGGTCTCGTGCATGGCATTACAATGGTAAAAGATAAGGGGTACGTCTTTCTGGGCTCGCACAAGTCTTTCGAAGACTTCTGAGCGTTGTGCTCGTAATGGTACAGCCTGTTGACGGAAAAAACAATTTCAACCACTTTTTTTTCAACTATTCACACACCATACAGGGTGTTCCAAATTAAGTCGGCACCATTGCCAACTCTGTCATTATTGATGTTACGAATTTGGGTAAATAGGCAAAAAGAATATTTCATAAAATGATATTCTTTCAATGGAAAACCCCATATTTTTTCATGCATTTTGATTCGTAATAACATTCTCAACAACAAAGCTTACATCACCTTTCTTCCTAAAGTGGAAAATGAGCGACTTATGTGGAAATATTCATTTCTTTCACTAATACAAAAAATTTCTTTGTTTTGGTGAATAAAACCTCATGATTGTCCAAACACCCAATTTTGGTACTTATACGAATGACAATATTTTGTTACTAATAGCAAAATAAGACAGTAAAAAGAAAAAATTGCGCTGGGATGTGAACTCGTGAAACACGTGATCATAATGTCGCACCACTCAATTGACACCACTGAGCTACTTGGTATTAATGTACAAAACGATAATTTCCATCTTAAAGCCATTCCGCTAGCCGCATTTATTGTGTGAATCAAAATATTTCTGCTGTAATGATAACTTTGAAGCCGTTTTTGTACAGAACAGAAAATACTGGAGGGTCATATGAATGTGGTTGGAAAAAATGTGTTTGATTCGATAAAACATAATTATTATGAGCAATCAAGTTGCCTTGAAACTTTGTTGAACTACTATTTGTCAAATAATCTCAAGTATATCATGGCAATGTCATAAATTGTTGTAACTGTCAACTACTGTACGAATATTTTTCGAAATGTCGTTTTCCCATCAAGAAAAATGTGATATGTTAGAATCCTACTTAGTTTGCCAGAAAAATAGCGTAAGAGCACTCCAACACTACAGCAATTCGTTCACCGAACGTGAATTACCTAATCGGCGTTATTTTGCTGCGCTTCATCGTCGATTCAGGAACAATGAAAAAGATTTCGAGAAGAGGAGAACTAAAAACCATTTTGTAATATCTGAAGATACAGAAATTGACGTTTTATCCTTCTTTGAGGTATATCCAAATAATTCCATCAGAGATTCATCTAGAGAAATAATTGTTCCACTGTCTGGTATTCAACGAATTCTGAAGAAACATAAGATTTCTTCTTATGAGTTAAGACCAGTGCAAACACTAGAACCTGGTGATCCTGAGAGACGATTGGGGTTTTGTCGGTGGTTTATGAATAAATGCAGAAAAGATCCAAACTTCTATAGAAATATTATATGGAGCGTAATTTTTCAAATAGTGGGATGTAAAATAGAAAGAATTTCCATTATTGGAGTAGACATAATCCAATTCTAGTCCATCCTCACAATCCGCGAAGACGATTTAGCATCAATGTTTGGTGTAGTCTATTTATAGGCAAAATTATTGGACCATTTTCCTACCATGGTTCTTTGAACGGACCCCGTTACATTAATTTATTAACAAAAGTTGGAAGAGTTTTTCAATGATCTTGATCTGGAGGCTCGTCAGATGATCTATTTTCAGCAGAATGGAGCACCAGCACATAATGTCAGTGGCGTAAAAAGAATACGGCGAGGCTGTTTTGGAAACAGATGGATTGCTACAAATGGTCCTGTTAAGTGGCTCCCTCGTTCACCAGACATAACACCTCTAGATTTTTAGATAATAACGGAGTTGGCAATGGTGCCGACTCAATTTGGAACACCGTATATATGATACGCTGTCTTTGATAACGTCTTACAGAGTCTGTACTGCTTTTGAAGTACCATTTCGAACATGTTTCTTGCCTAAGGAGCAGATCTGGAAATGATTTCACCTAATACTCTAATATTCTGCGATATAAGCACCAATCAGAATGGTGTGGCTTGATAGAACACAGCTCCCTCCTTTTGAGTCGTCATGGAAAACCACGGACACGAACAGAAATTTTAGTATACTTTAGCAAAACTATCTGAAACTCTCAATTTGAGTAAGTTACACCTTTGGTCTTGAGAAGGACAGAACCCCCGGCCCCTCCCCGATGGATATGCCCTTAAACAAAACAATGAAGGGTACTATTTGTCAACTAGTATTACATAATTGTCACTCTGGCAGGCTTTATCATTTATAAGACGTAACCCTTGAAAAATTCACGACAATGAACGACATCAGGATCGTGTTGGTAATATAGGTACTCTAGTGAATGAAATAGACAAAAAAAAACAAATAAATTTTTGCGCAATTCTTGAATACTCACTTGGTGGTAGTGTTGGTGCTGGTCGAACTGGAAAAAAAAGAGTTGGATCATATCACGTGCTTAAAATTGACAAGAAATTCCTTTTTTATTTTGTTCACTATGTATTTGATAATTTTAATCATTCTGATTGAAACGACGTGACATTAATGATGAACATACAGGGGTTGTTTTGCAAAGTCTTATACCAGGTAATTAAAATTCGAGGGCTACCATTGGAATTTTGGAAACTATGAGAGATACAAAGATGGTTGAATTATGGCAAATTTGCACATGTATGTGACGAACACTATGCTGTTAAGAAAGATTTAAAACTCTGAGTATATCCGGAGATATCCGAAAAAAACTGAAATTTTGAAAAACCATTTAATTTTTTTTTTGGCGTTAGTTGAGGATGGATATCAAAATAAACAGCACATTTGTATTGCCATTTTGTCCCCGCTATACGACGGTATTTTTTAATTTTTCATCTGACGTTTCCTCTCTTGGCCGTCATCATCAACTTTATTTTCACATGTTACAAATTGAAATAGAGTTTTTAATTTTGATGTATAATTTTGATAGCCTTCATGAAATAACTCCAGAAAAAATTGAAAATGGTTTTTTAAAATTTTGTTTTTTTACGGATATTTCCGGATATACTAGGAATTTTAAAACTTTCTCAACGGCATATTGAGGGTCACATAGATACGCAAATTTTCCCCAATTCAACCATCTTCGTATCTCATAAAGTTTCCGAAATCCCAATGGTGGCACTAGAATTTAAATTACCCGGTATAGATTTTCTTCAATTTCTTCAAATTTTCTCTTTTGTTGGTATAATTTTTTATTTCTATCCCATTTTTTTATTTCTACGCAGTCCGCGATACTACTTGATTAACATAAATCATAAAAATTCTGAAAACTATCAAACAATCAAATTGAATTGCGAACGGGACATTTGTTTAGCAATGGTCTTATCAAACAGGCCTAGTAGATTTTATGGAATAGGGGATCATATTTAACAGACTGAGTTTTGAGAAACCATGAATGGTTCGATAATGGTGTCTCTTTCATTTTGAAATATTCAATTTCCTACTATTCAATAATTTGGAGACACTTCCAAATTTGTATTTCGGTAAATTTCCTTTAATTTCAGCTCACCTGTAGTATCGTGGCCTCGATCTGAAACACAAAAAAATAAGTTATATACAAGCTCGAAAAAATAATTTAATGAACTGTTCATTAAAGTTTTTGCTTTGAAAATACTTTCAAATGACGTTAATCATTTCTGTGTAAAGTCGCTAAATTTCAAAAAATTCCAAATATAAAGGAGTTTTTTAGTTTGACTTTTTATCCACCTTCCAAATTTGAACAATTTTGATATTTTTGACAAACTTGAAATGGAAAAGTAGGTGTGTCATATTTGATGCAAAGTGACTCTAGTTTCAATATACCATAGCAAACGTTGCATTATTATAATAATTATCAAAGTCAAATTTCTACCTATCTTCAAGTAGATCATGACCTCAGGAGAGTGTTATAGAAATAAAAGAACTGAATGTCATGAAAATTACAATGAAGTGTTTTACACTTTCTCAATTATTTTCAATGCACGATATCTTTCCAAATTTGTAAACAGTAAACTATAATTTTCTACTCACTACAATCGACATTTTTCAGGTCATCACAGTAGTCCTTTTTATGATTCCAGTACAAATTTCCAGGACATGTCATCGAATATCTGATTCCTAGGTAGCACTCGTAGAACATTCTGCAGTTGTAGGGATTGATCTCGTATACTATCGTGTCAGGAGAATAGGGACATTGTGTACCAGGAGTGTAACCTAAACAAGAGAAAACAAATTGAAAAATATGATAAATTATTGAAGAATTTTAATTGCTTCAAAGTAATCACATTGTTCAGGATATCGTTCAAAATATTTCAATTTGTATCTGTTCTGAAGTGACGTATGCAGCCATATACAGTGGAAGTCAGAAAGTATGCAACAAATGGAAAAAAATTTAAATATGATTTGTCAAATGAAAATAAAGAAGTCGTGAACTAAGTTCGTTTTGAAACCAACTTAGCCCCTATGAGATAAACTAAGTGATTTTCAGATTCTTGGAAAGAAAGCAATTCAAAATTAGCAAAATCTCAAAAGTTACATTTTTTGGAAAATATTCACATTTGGATTAAATTTTTCAAGAAGATCTTTGTTGAAGATTTTTAAATAACGTGAGAATTTTCAAATAGTACTTATTTTCATTTACCGAAAAATATTTATTTTGGGATTTCGCTAATTTTGAAAAATACGTTATTCCACGAAAGTCAAAATCAGTCAGTATATCTTAAAGGGGCTAAGTTGGATTTAAGACGAGCCTAAAGTAGATGACAAGTAATTTTCTTGAAAAATCACAAATGGAGATTTTTTTCATTTGTTGGGATGGAATGTTTTTCGGGTGAATTTCATCGCTGTTTCGTTTTTAATGGCCCACTCTGTATAGTACGGGACCAAAATGGATATTTCAATCCCGTGAGTGGAGTTTTTTTACCGATATCGACGTGACTTAACCATGAAATTGAACTTTTTTTAGCACCTACTAACATTTTGTACTTATTTCCTCAATTATTGCCTTTTTGTTAAGAATGGACAAGGTTATTTCTTATAGTAATGAAGGACACTCACCTGTGGGACTTGGAGTTGTACCTGAAAAAGAAAAAATCATTTAATTTTCTGGAAAATTCTTGCAGGTGTAAAATTGACTCCGGTACCAGCAAGTAAGTGGCTCTGGTACAAATCTACTCTATCCTATCTAGAAGGCAATGAATGAGTAAGTCATCATCATTCATCTCTTTGAATATACAAGATGTTTCAAAATTCAGTATCAAGATCTCAGGGGCACATTTTTCATATCAAAATTAGGCTTTTTTTGCTGTAAACATGTGTTGCAAACGCTTAATACTGAATATTGAAACACCTTGTATAGTTAAATATGCAGTTGTGAACTATCTACAACTATTAATGTGCTTGTTTGCATACATAATGTACATTAAGAGGATTGGGTATTAGTTACAGTTGGTTAAGTAGCTTAAAACTGCTCTACATGTTGGGAATAACATCAGCAGAATATCGAGGATGCTTCTTCTATACTATATTTTTTTCCAAAGACGAAAGATCCCTTATCGCGTTGTATAAAAATATGCGAGAGTCAATCCTCACTAGTTTTTCTCTTAGAATCAGTGAACGAAATCAAATATGAACATATTAACTCTTTGACCCGCAGAAAATATTTCACTAGTTTTGATAATCTACGTTCTTTTCTTATCATCCTGAGAATTGTGAGAGAGGACCTTCAGCATAATGAGTGAAACTAGATGATATAGTGAATCTCCTCTAAACGTTGAGGATTCCTTGTAGAAGATAATTCAGGTGTATGGATGTCGATAAAAGTTATTTTTCCATTACTTAAGTCACAGCAAATATGTTATTTCCTTCTTCCTGGGTGACTGTGACTGTGGTTAAATTCCCTGAATTTTTGGTATGTTGTAGATTCTGACTTCCCAGACAAAAGTGTCCATGGGCAAAAAATCGGGAGATAAGTTTTCGGGATACAGGATCTTGATCTCGCATCCATCACACTTTTTTGTTTTGTCCTCTACAACAGGGTGAACAAAGAAAAATCCAATAAGATTAATTACAAACCAACAAGTGTGAGTTCTGTGATGAGAATTGAAGATCCAATATAGCCTGGATTTACGAATCTAGGGGAAAGAAAACGGAAAGAATACCCCCGAAAAAAAAACGGAAAAAACCGGAAAAAAAACGGAAAAAATACCACCGGGAAAAAAACGAAAAAAAAAAAACGGAAAAAATCGCTTTATGCGATATCAATGGCCAGTTCACAAAAAGTAATGAAATTTCTTATATTTGATTCATTTTACAATACCAATAAAAGTTTTAACCTATCCTGTGGAATTTTCATCGTCGACGACCAAAAAAGACGATTTTTTATATTTATATGACTCGATTGTTCCTGAACCTGGTGACAGATTCGCCTTTTTGCAAGGCTGGAAAATCTGTTGTTCCACCCCTCTGTATTGTAAAATGAATCAAATATGGTCTAGTTTCTTCAACATGACACTCAGTTGAAATTTCATTACTTTTTGTGTACTGGCCATTGTTATTGCATATAGGGGTATTTTTTTCGTTTTTTTTCGGGGGGTTTTTTCCCGTTTTTTTTTCGGGGGGAATTTTTTCCAGTGTTTTTTTCAGTTTTTTTTCTGAGGGTATTTTTTCCGGGGTTTTTATCCATTTTTTCCGTTTACCGGATTAACCCCCCTAATCTTGATCGAAGTAAAGTGACAATATATATCTTTATACAAGGTGGATCGAAAATAGGGCTACGTCAACCCCTAGATCATTAGTTCAGATAGGAAAGAATATGTCAAGTATATATCGAACACTCTTCATTGTTGAGAACGCCGCATAATCATTTCATGTATACAGGGCGAGTAAAAAGAGTCCAATCAATCATTTATTTCGAAATATAATCGGTTAATCTTATAAAATATTTCTCTATCTGAATTGAATAAGCTTTTGAAAAATGAAGAATTAGTCCTAACCTGAGAGGGTTATTGCTTCTGAAACATTTGATTTTTCTCTAGTTTCTTGAAATGAATGGAATATCAATAAAATCCGTACATTAAAAACTATGTAGCTGACAAACGAGTCCAGAGACCCATACTGATATCGATGATAATATGTCGGACTCCTCAAACCGTACATTACATCAAAAATGCATGAAAATTAACTGACTCTTTTTCGAAATACAGGGTATTCATTGAAAAAAGCGCCATTTTCTATCCAAGAAACTCTGATTGTTCATTTTACTCGCTCTCGGAAAGTAAAATTTCTATTTTTTTTGTTACATAGGTAGGTTACAAAAAGAGCCCAAGTATCGACTCTTGAGGGATATCATTTTGTGTGAACATTTTTTAGTCTGGTAATGCCCTTTGAGAGCGACTAAATAGATAATTTCTAATGAGTTCTACAGTATCATTGTATTCGAAACATTCAATTCAATTTTGAGAACTCTAAAAAGTTACTCAGTCAGATACTCACCTTGGGGATTGCAATCCACATTGGATCGATAATCGCACACGCTGGCAGCATCATTCCAATAGAGGTCGTCTGGACAATGCATGATGTATTTGTTTCCCTCGAAACATTCGTAGAAGTTGGAACAGTTGTAAGGATCCGGATAGTATGTTATGTCATGAGAAGGATAAGGACAAGAAGGATCTCGCTCGGCATCCACCAGAAGCAGACCTTGAAGAGATAGAGATATATCGTTTCATTAAGCTAAGAGCTAACAAAAACAAGAAAACCAAGAAATAGTACATATAAGTAAAAAAAAAAATAGTTATTGCTATAACTCGACTGAATGAATGACTGAATACATGTATTCAGTCATTCATTAAGAAAAATCCCCTTAAAGGTTACTCATATAATGTTTATGGAAAACTCCCCCACACAAACCGATATTTCACCTCAAAGTCCCACCATCATCCATCGCAACTCAACTCCGTCGTAAATACTCTGAAAACTCGCTCCATTCGACTAACTGACGATCACAACACAACAGCCAATCCAAACTCCACAACGTGAAACAAGCTCTTTTAAAACGGCTACAGACCAGACCACATAGACAGAAACATTCAAAAACAGCTTCAGAAATCATCAGGAAACAAAATCGACCGCTAGTTAAAGACCGTCCATCCAAAGTTTTCTTCCCTTACATCAAAGTGGTAACAGACAAAATCTGCCAAGTTTTTATATACTACAGAGCAAGAGCTGGCACACCTCATCAGGTCAACGAAGGACAGAATCCCCAACGAAGACCATGGTATTAACGAAATTCCCTGTTCTACCTGCCCTCATTCTTATACCGGGTGGTCCACTTCAGACTATCCACCCTCAAAAACTCCCAGAAAAATTATTTAACAAAAAATCGCCAAGATACGTCGACTTTTGTTTGGAGCGGGCCATGTGACGTGAAGTAGGTATTTGAAACTCCAACCCCCTACTCCCCAGAACAACCCCCTCTATAATTTTAATATGGAAGGAAGGTCATGTCATACATCATTGTGAAGGTAATTCAATTCTGATACTAGCAGTGCAAAACTTTCTAAATTTGAAGAAGGCGTTCTCGAGATATTCGAGTTCAAATGGTACATTGTTGAATTGTGAGTACATAAATTATACGAAATAGATTATCAAAAATGTATACACAAAAAATGTTCAAAATGACTTCCATTAACTCCCAGAAAGTAGTAGTGTCTATTTGCAAATTCTTCTTGAACCTTTGAAAATGTTTCTCTTGTAATTGCCTGGCATTCAGATATAATTCTTCTTTCCAAATCGTTCAGGTCAGTAGGTTGAGTTTTATAAATAATGGATTCCAAATGACCCCACAAGAAAAAATCATTGGGTGTCAAGTCCGGCGAGCGTGCTGGCCATTCTATTGGACCTCGACGACCTATCCATTGATTTGGAAAAGTTTGGGATAGCCATTCTCGCACCTATAATGAGAAATGAGGTGGTGCCCCATCCTGCTGAAAATAAATGTTATCTGCCAATAGATTTGGATTACCATCATCATCAAGGTCCGTGTTAACAGCATCCGAAATAAGTGGTTCAATCTGATTCTGCAGCATATCCAAATAAACCGCACCATTTAAAGCACCTTGGATAAATATACAAAGGGGGTTGCTTTGAGGAGTAGGGGGTTGAACTTTAAAATACCTACTTCACGTCACATGGTGTCCAATCAAAAATCGACGTGTCTCGGCGATTTTTTGTAAAATCAATTTTCGGGGAGTTATTGAGGGTGGATAGTCTTAAGTGGACCACCCGGTATAGAAGAAACTCCAAAACAGATCCATTTCCGATCTTATCAACACTCTTTTTCAGTTAGGAATCGAGACACCAGCTCCGCCTCAGCCCTTTATTTCATCCAAATAGGCCATCTCTACGATATTGATAACATTCAGTAGGAGATATTACCAAAAAAATTTTTAAAACAGTTTGAAGTTGATTCCATCTTCAGAATGTTTTGGGCATCTATAATTTCACGTGAGTTTGACAGGTCTTAATTCCTCAACGTAAATAGTTCTTTTTCAGTTGAATTGCAAGGATTTAAATATAGAGCTTCTATACTAAAATATAACAATAATGTAATAGATAGTGAACATCTGGATAGAACACGAAAAACATTCAGTTGAGAGCATGTTGATTTGAAATTTTTTTTGCCATTATTAACGCCATTTTCATGTTCATTTGTTTGTTATAGATAGGTATGGTAATCTCGATTTCGAAAGCAAAATAATTTTCCTAATTATTTAATATGATACCTGTTCACACCCATCCAAACATGATATCATTGATTCGACAAAAAAACTTCAGTAAATAATACAATTTCAACACATTCAAAAGATATGCAATCTGCCAGAGATATCAACAAACAATACTATCAACAAAGTTTTTGTACATACCTCCAATCAATGGAATGAGCACTAAGATGAACTCTGAAAAAAAAAGGAAATTAGGGTTGCGAACTAGTTATATTACTAAAAAGTGCAAAAGGGGTTAATTTGTCGGAGGCAAATACAGTAAGACGTAGGAAAAATGTGAATATTAATTCTTCACGAATGTAAATATTCCTCAAATCCGTACACAACAAATGGTATTCAGTTCTATTTCGAAGTTATTTATTTTTCTCGGTGCAATTTTGATGGAAATGTATTTTATAATGCTTCGAATGTACCAACTCACAAAGACAACTTCTGTCACCATTCACAAAAAAAAATTACAACTTATTTGAAAAAAACAGGTGGACAGGTGAAATAATGTGGATGATTGGAATCTGTCACTCAATTGCCGTCAATGAACCATTCCTAAACTATATAGGGTAATATATGATTTCTATTCAAAATAAAGAAGTTACAAGGCAGCGAGTACCTCTGAATCATTCCATGAAGTGAGCGGAAATTAGGGCAATTATCTGACAGAAAACAACAACTTTCCCCTACGGACATTGAATTATATCTGTCGTCCATTTGTGCAACGTTCCTCACGGACACATAATTGCAAGTGCTAATTGTTTCAAAGCGATTTAATATTATCCTTCATTTTGTTGGATATGACCATCTGCATACATGCATGTTTCGAGGTTTTTTCCTTTCATCAGTACAAGGATAGATTAGACGACACTGTAGTCGTCTTGTTCCATAATATTAATGAAAACATTCAAAATCTTTATGTAACACTCCTTGTAGCACTGTCTCCAGGCAGAGGTTAAATGCAAATAAATCGAACAAAGTTCGAATGTGTATATTGGAGAGTCCAATTCAATGAAACAGATATTTTGTGAAACAGAAAAATATATCTCTCCACACGATTACACCAAAGTATAATTACCAGCTAAACGAATACATGTAAAGTATACTGGTTGCACTCTTCAAAATGCAGTTCTTGAAATCCCTTTACGCCTACCAAAAATCTATTTTATTCTCATAGCACAAGAATTCTAATAATGATTGAAAATATATCGTTTTACTTACGTTTCATAGTGTATGTTCGCTAGACAAATATCAGTGACACCAATCTTGACTTAGTTAATTTAATTTCGTTTATATATCAGCTTCTTAAAGATTACCCTTATCTATACTTCACCTTCTTAGAATGCACAGATTTGCAGGAATTATCGACATCGCAGAATCCTTCTCTCCTAATAATCAGATCAAGTCCGCGATTTTGATAATATTTTTTCAATTGACTGATATGGATGAAATTCGTGCAATATCTAATTATTACAACTTTCAATATTGAATTCAAAAGAGAAAACTAGACTAGATATCAATTAATTGAATAATCTAGTGTTCGGTCTCAACTATATAAGTCCACAAAACAACTACTGTCCCATTGGAAACTGTTCGATTTTTGGCAAAGTTTTCGAAACAACGAAGAACATGTCAGCGTAGCTTATATGAGAAAAAGACAGCAAAGATCCACTCCAGTCATCAGAAGGTTTCATCATTTATACAAGAAGGAGCAATGGTATATCCAAACTCAGTTGAATATAACGTCATAATTCCCTATATGGAGAAAAAGTAGACCAGATTGAGTATATTATAAACCTGGAAACCAATCAGTAATGTGCCGAAGTAGGTAATTTGGGTCCAGTTGCTGGTCTGCAAGCTTTCAAACCAAAGTCCTTCAATCTTCGGCAAACTCTCCACACGCTAACATTTGTACCTCGGACCTCTTGAAGTTGATTTCTAGACTGCAATGAAGTTAAAGTACGAACCCGCAGAGTATTCACGTGAAGAAATCTGTCATCTATCTACTAATACCTGCCCCACGCTTATTTCTGCCAGTTTGTCAAAAACGTTCGACAACTCTTTTGATGGTAGAGCGATGAACAAGGAGTATTCCTGCAACATATTCATAATTACGTCCATCTTCAACAAGAGCAACAGCTTTTGCACAATTTTTCGAACTTAAAACCATGGTTGAAGTTCTTTTAGGTCTCTCACTGTCAAAATGACATTATGGCAATAACGAGCAAAGCCACCTCTATAAAAAATTATATTTATAAAAGTAAACCACAAGTTCATTTCTCTCTCAAATATGACCTAGTGCAGTTAGGGCATGAACTAAAAAACGAAGTGGTACAAAAGGAATGGCTCTTCACAAAAATTGGTATTTTAAAAGAATTTGACAACGAAATTATACCACAAGATTTTTTTAACTTAGGGTTCAACAACAAACTTCTGATTAACCTTGTATAATGACTGATAAGCCAGCATTTAACAAAAGGCCGAATGTGCAGGTTAAAACTAATAGTTTTATCTACAGTTTGATGAAGAAATTTTGAGAACTGAACTAAAAATAAATAAACCATGAGACCTCAAATTTTACCAAATATTGTTAGTGTATTTTTGTAAAATTTGTTTTTAGCGATATTGGTCTGTAGTTCATGGCCATCAAGACATTTCCAACTCTCTTGTAAATTGGTATGACAATTGTATCCTTGAAAACTAAAATCCAGGATCCTAAGGCCATACGTTTATTTATAATGTATGTTGGTGAAAGTTTTAGTGAACTCACAAATTTTTTTCTTGTACTATATTTATCATACTGAAATTATATTTTTGCTGACAAAATATCTACTAGTCTTTCTTCTTCTCTCTCATCTTGGGCCTTTTGTACCTGAGCAGGTTCATTTGTAAATGATAGTTTCATTGGAGTTTCTTTCACCCATGCCCATGAATGACGTGAAGTTTGATACACTGTCTATATATTTTCTTTATATTTTCACGTTCATCCAAGAATAACATCTTAATATAATTCGAGACAATCGTTATATATCGTCAATTACGAGGAAAATTCTGATATTAAAGATAAGATAGGAATACTTTGGAGGCGATAGAGAGAAGTGTTTACAGTAATGTTAAATTGGAAACAGATCAAATTTTCATTAATCTAACGATACTTGAAAACATGGGATTTTATTATCGTTTGTCTAATCATTCTCGAATATGGAGCTAGTTCTTCGTCGATATGAAACAACTTACAGCAGTTTTGAAAATAATGACGATCATTTTTATATATGAATTTCTTACTTCAAAATTATTTTCATTCCTTGTATTATAATTATGATCTCTGAATTTTATATCAGTTTAATGTTTATAGGTATAAATCATTATGTTGAATCCAAATAATAGTCTTCTGACCATTTTCTTTGGTTGTTTGTACAGATTTTCAGTTGGATATAAATAACTCTCCCTATATATGATTTTCAAAAACCATTTCTGAAGAAGCTCAAGATTCGTGAGTTTGGATTTCATGACTCCTTCCCAAGCCAGGATCCCATAATTCGATTTAAAATGAATTAATGAAAAATGGAGGATTACGAGAGATTTTAATATCCATGAATGTTTTGAGATACTTGAATTTTGATAATGAATTTCGTAATTTCCTCAACAAGCATAGCCCCTAGGTAAGGTAAGCTCGGGTAAGTGTGAATTTGGGGCAAGTGTGAGTTTGCTCGCTATCTTCGCTAAACCGGGCGACAGCCCAATGCCATCTATTGACGAATGGCCTACACTCATAATGAATCCATAACCATCATATAAAATACAAAAGAGATCTTGTGAAATTCAAATATTTTCCCCAATTTTCAATCCTACAATTCATCAACCCGAACGAGTATAACGAGTACCTATATTTCAAGCTTTGAGTGTATTGTTAAAATCTAACGTAAGAATCCATTTCATACACTTTTCTTCTGCCTAAACAATGAATCTGACTATAAATTGCAGTTTTTTCATGAAGTTGTTTTTTTTACATTTTTCCATTGCACACATGTCACACTTACCCCGAAATTGAATGTTATGTGTGACCTATCTGTCGGGGTAAGTGGGAACCTGGTTCATTTGGCCAATCTAAACAGTAATATTTTTTCAGCTATAGTACGAAATGATATACGGAAATCTTAGAGAGCCAAACAATATACCTGGCCAGATGTAGAAGACAATTCTCAGGATGAAATAACAACTGTGCTTCGATCACCACTCGTCAGAAGATGGGGATCAATGAAATTCTCATTCGATTTTTCAGATTTCTACCTGTAAATTTTTCTTTTCAACAAATGTTTACTTTCACGATTATTTTTTGTTTTTTTTCCAATGGGGCATTTCAAATTCAATATTAAAAAGTTCCTGACTATGTTTTGAATAAAGATATCTCGAAACAAATAAATTGTGGTGAAAGTTCCTTTACTGTTTACTCACACCTGCCCCAAAGAGAAATTTACGTGCATTAATATCTTTAAATTTGGCCAGAATCACACTTGCCCCAAATTTCCGGGGAAGTGTGACCTATGGAGATGTATATCTGAATATATAAATAAAATTCATAGAATACGTTTTGCAACAGTTTTCTGTTGCGTATTACAAAGACTGACCTTCGAAGTAAATACCTGCAAAAGTTCATTGTTATATTAGTTCAGGTTCATCAGATGGACTAAATTCAATGCGAACTAATGAAAATCACGGTCACACTTACCCGAGCTTACTGTACTTTATACTACCAGTTTCTTCAATTTTAGTATTATTATTATGAATTAGTGAAGCTGATTCTAGTAGGGTATTATTATAAACATTGAATGGCATATATTTCGTTTTTTTTTTCGTTTATTGTGAGTGGCTTATAATTAAACCATTTTTTCTCCATATAGTATTGCTATATCATCTGCAAAACTATGACTATGAAGGTCGTTGAGACATGTATTAAATAGAAATGGCCCCAAAACTGTCCCCTGTGGCACACCAAATTCAAAGACTTATTGTTCAGTTCTAGTTTTATCAATTTCAACATATTGAGTTCTATTTTCCATATAATTTTTGAGATCATAAATTCTACCGCGAAATCCAATATTCGATGATTTCATTAAAAGTCGTTTATGGTTAACTGCGTATCAAACTAGCTCCAAAAATATAACCATAACTGAATTTTGATTATCAAGATGTTGTTTACATCCCAGCGTAATTTTTTCTTTTTACTGTCCCATTTTGCTAGTAACAAAATATTGTCATTCGTATAAGAACCCAAATTAAGTGTTTGAAAGAAAGAAATAAATATTTACACATAAGTCGCTCATTTTCCACTTTAGGAAAAAGGTGATATGAGCTTTGTTGTTGAGAATGTTATTACGAATCAAAATGCATAAAAAATCTAGTGTGTTCCATTGAAAGAAATATCATTTTACGAAATATTCTGAAAACGCGACTGTATTTTTTTTTGTTTTCGACATCGAGAAGGTCATTACAAATGCTACATTTTGCCCATTCAACCGAATTCGTAGCACCAATAATAACGGAGTTGGCAATGGTGCCGACTTAATTTGGAACACCCTGTATATATTATTAGTCAGATGACAGATAGCATCCTGGGTCAAAATGTTTCTTCCTATATCCCAATTGTTTTTTCAAAAAACTTCCATTCTATATTTCAATTTTTTTTTAATTTCAACTGAAATTGATATCAGCGAAATAGGCCTGTTATTTTTAGCTTTCAATTTGTCACCACATTTATATAATGGTTTGGAAATGCCTTAAAGTTTGAAAGATTTTGGAATTTGACCTGTCATGACAAAATTTATCGTATGATTCAATGGTTCGATGGTAATTTTATATAAGAATATTAAAAATTGTGATTTTGTCAATAACTGGAATTTTTTTCAATTTTTACTATTTTATTTCTTGTATTTCAATTGGGTTTGTGTCTTCTAGATAAAATGTTTCCAATATTCTAGGTGGTTCAGATATGGGTGTTTTTTCAAACCGAATAATTTTTTATGTTTTTTTTCTGCTATTGCCGCGTAATAATCAATGAGGTGATCTGAAATAATCTTTTTATTGCCTGTTATTGAATTATCGCTTGATTTAATTTTTTCAACGACTTCATGTCATTGAGATATTTTTTATACATTTCTAGAAACTTCCCAAGTGAAACACTACTTTCTGTTATTTATTTTTGATGATACTGTCTTTTAACTTCTCTAATAACGCTGGTTCATTTGTTTTAATAAGTGTTTTAATCTAGTTATTTGCCACGGCAAATAATAATAATAGCCGTCCTCTACCCGCAAGGCTATGCATTTGGGTACGCTCTATGAGTGTTTATGAGGGAGTATTATTACTTTTATTATAGTTCCATTAGTACATTATCAGGATTTTCTTTGAGATATGTATGCAATACATTTTTTTCTTCTTACAGATATTAGTATTGTATTTTTTTTCTATCTCAATTTTTTATTCTGTCTTTCTTAGTGCATTCAACAGTAAATTATTTGACTTATTTTTATGAAATATTCTGCCAAATCATCCGAATTGTCAGTTTATAAAATTCGCTCTAATTTTCATTTTCAAACTTCTCTTGAAGCGTTTTTCAGTCAGTGATATCTCTATAGACGTTGATTTCTTTCTAAATGGCTGTCGACCCAATTGAGAATTCTTACAATTATCATCTGATTCCATAGCATTAACACATCAACAATTCCAAGTCTAAATATAACGTTTTATACCACTACTGATTTTTATGACACCATCTTAATTAATGGTCTCAAGAATGATGTCCTATTTTTGTTAATTGAACATGAATATATGGCCTCTAATTTAAACAGACGCAGGATATTAATGAACTTTGCTTGTCATTTCTACCGGAAATTTGCTAAATGATTTGACTTAACAGCGAAACTTCTATTTTTAGAATAATACCATGTAATTTGTTAATTGGAGAATATGCAGATTATTTATTCTAATCATTAGCAATGGAAAGAGTGAACTCCATCAATTTTTTTGAACGTTCATGTTAAAACAAAATTTCACTGGACTATATTTAGTGAGAAAACTGTTTTTTTATGGCATTTTAATAACATTTTTATTGCAATCAACTGTCAATCTACTCCTGCGTTTTTCTATCAAATCGAACATAAACATTCATACGTCTTAAACATTATATATTTCATATTGTTTTCAATCATATTTATTACATACTGAAAAAAAAATAGTTTCCTTCGAATATCAACTGAATTGAAAAAAAATATATTTGTATTCAGTGATGATACCTAGGTTACAAATTATGAACGCAAACGTAAAAATAAAATTTGAGTTGAATTGTTCCTAATATAGTAGTTCCTACGTTTGTTTGAAGGTTGTAGACGATGTAGTAACTCGATTACTCAGGTTTCGGAAGTCCATCATTCTAGTGGCTAGTGTTCCTCTTAGAGAGGAACATAGGTTCAAACGGAAATTCATATAAACCGCATATATCGAAGCCAATGGCGCTTTCAGTCAGCCGAGCGTGAAAGTTGATAACGTTTTGAGGCCTCCTGGTATGGATTAACACTGTAGTGTACTTGGGAGTTTGCTTATTTACATTGAATCGTGTACTTATATCATTAATTGTTCCATAGATCACGATTATTCCGATCATTCAATATTCATAATCGACATCTCTGACATCATTCCATGCAAGCTATCGATTTTTTGTATAGTTCTTAGTAATCACTTCGATTGATGGTGGGTTGGGAAGAAATAAGTATTCAAATGCGTATGTATTCAAAACAATTTTTATTTTTTTCAGAATGCAAAATGAAATTAAGTAGGCTTGACAAAACGGGTACAATGATCATATCTCACTTTCATATTGGCCATAAAAAATCATAAATAACAATGTAAAGCGTATACAATGTGTGTGATTTGAAATCGCAACACCCTGCTATTTTGGAATACATAGAACGATTTTTAAATATGCTTATTCTCCACGAGCTCGATTCAAAGATATTGACAGACATTATGAATTATTCTCATAATCAAGGACTGCTATGCTCTGGTAAATGGGTCGATTTCAAGAAGGACTATTATGCATTTCTTTTCGAAAAAGTGGATATCTTATTCGATTTGGGCATATTTTGAACACTTACATTTCAAGTTTCAGCCCAATATCTCAGAAAGGGTGTTAGATATATGATGACAAATTTCCAAATTTATGCTTTTTTGACTGACCCTGTATGAAAGTCTATGAATTTTACAGAAAAGATGCAGTAGCCATTCAACGGAAAAATGGAATAGTTTCCCCAAATATTGGTGTTTCCAGTATATCGCTCTTCACGCTCCGTACATTTTCCATAACGCCTTGTTGAATTTTGGCGGACGATTAACTAACAATTTACGAAATATACAATTTCATCATTCTGAATCGATTGGCGAACGCAGAATTGCTCTATCTTCAACCATTCTCTAGTTGACAAGTTCATCTAAAGTTAAGAGGGGTCATTTCCTCCAAAAAAAAATAATTATTTTCTGTGGTTGTATCCGTGAAATGTATACTTTTCTGAATATGCATACCGATTTTGAAATTGATTCCGAGCCAAATAAAGATTTCATAGGTATTTTACGTCACCTCCGCAATTTGGGTCATGCAAGGGAATTTTTAACGTTTTATCTCTTTTTTATGCCGAACCCTGTATCTTAGCATCCACAAACCATATTTTTTTGGAATCAGCGTGAAATTTTGCGTATATAGTGCGAATTTCAAGTGATACTGGCGATTTTGTATTTTTCACGATTTTTAGGGGTCAACCCCTTACCACTATCTTCGAATAATCTCTTTTGTCCTTCGATTGATTTTAAATTTACAATATATACTAATTTCATCATTCTGAATCGATCGGCGATCTCAGAATTGCTCTATCTTCAACCGTTCTCTGGTTGACAAGTTCATCTAGAGTTGAGAGGGGTCATTTCCCCCAAAATTTTTAACGTTTTGTCCCTTTTTTATGCCGAACCCTATATCTTAGCACCCACAAACCATATTTTTTTGGAATCAGCGTGACATTTTGCGTATATAGTGCGAATTTCAAGTGATACTGGCGATTTTGTATTTTTCACGATTTTTAGGGGTCTACCCCTTACCACTTTCTTTGAATAATCTCTTTTGTCCTTCGATCAATTTGAAACTCACGAGATAAACTAATTTCATCATTCTGAATCGATTGGCGATCTCAGAATTGCTCTATCTTCAACCGTTCTCTAGTTGACAAGTTCATCTAGAGTTGAGAGGGGTCATTTCCCCAAATTTTTTTAACGTTTTATCTCTTTTTTATGCCGAACCCTGTATGTTAGCATCCACAAACCATATTTTTTTGGAATCAGCGTGAAATTTTGCGTATATAGTGCGAATTTCAAGTGATATTGGCGATTTTGTATTTTTCACGATTTTTAGGGGTCTACCCCTTACCACTTTCTTTGAATAATCTCTTTTGTCCTTCGATCAATTTGAAACTCACGAGATAAACTAATTTCATCATTCTGAATCGATTGGCGATCTCAGAATTGCTCTATCTTCAACCGTTCTCTAGTTGACAAGTTCATCTAGAGTTGAGAGGGGTCATTTCCCCAAATTTTTTTAACGTTTTATCTCTTTTTTATGCCGCGTGAAATTTTGCGTATATAGTGCGAATTTCAAGTGATATTGGCGATTTTGTATTTTTCACGATTTTTAGGGGTCTACCCCTTACCACTTTCTTTGAATAATCTCTTTTGTCCTTCGATCAATTTGAAACTCACGAGATAAACTAATTCCATCATTCTAAATCGATTAGCTATCTCAGAATCGCTCTATCTTCAACCTAGTTGACCAGTTCATCTAGAGTTGAGAGGGGTCATTTCCCCCAAATTTTTTTTTAATTTTTTTTCTGTCTTCATATCCGTGAAATGTATACTTTTCTGAATATGCATGCCAATTTTGAAGTTGATTTCGAGCCAAATAAAGATTTCATAGGACTTTTACGTCACCTCCGCAATTTGGGTCATGCAAGGGAATTTTTACCGTTTTATCTCTTTTTTATGCCGAACCCTGTATCTTAGCATTCACAAATCATCTTTTTATTTGAAATCAGCGTGAAATTTTGCGTATATAGTGTGAATTTCAAGTGATACTGGCGATTTTGTATTTTTCACGATTTTTAGGGGTCTACCCCTTACCACTTCCTTCGAATAATCTCTTTTGTCCTTCGATTGATTTGAAACTCACGAGATATACTAATTTCATCATTCTGAATCGATTGGCGATCTCAGAATTGCTCTATCTTCAACCGTTCTCTAGTTGACAAGTTCATCTAGAGTTGAGAGTGGTCATTTCCCCCAAAAAATTTAATTTTTTTTTCTGTGGTCGTATCGGTGAAATGTATACTTTTCTGAATATGCATACCAATTTTGAAGTTGATTTCGAGCCAAATAAAGATTTCATAGGACTTTTACGTCACCTCCGCAATTTGGGACATGCAAGGGAATTTTTACCGTTTTATCTCTTTTTTATGCCGAACCCTGTATCTTAGCATTCACAAATCATCTTTTTATTTGAAATCAGCGTGAAATTTTGCGTATATAGTGTGAATTTCAAGTGATACTGGCGATTTTGTATTTTTCACGATTTTTAGGGGTCTACCCCTTACCACTTCCTTCGAATAATCTCTTTTGTCTTTCGATTGATTTGAAACTCACGAGATATACTAATTTCATCATTCTGAATCGAATGGCGATCTCAGAATTGCTCTATGTTCAACCGTTCTCTAGTTGACAAGTTCATCTAGAGTTGAGAGGGGTAATTTTCCCCAAAATTTTTAACGTTTTATTTTTTTTTTATGCCGAACCCTGTATGTTAGCATCCACAAACCATATTTTTTTGTAATCAGCGTGAAATTTTGCGTATATAGTGTGAATTTCAAGTGATACTGGCGATTTTGTATTTTTCACGATTTTTAGGGGTCTACCGCATACCACTTTCTTCGAATAATCTCTTTTGTCCTTCGATTGATCTGAAACTCACGAGATATACTAATTTCATCATTCTGAATCGATTGGCGATATCATAATTGCTCTATCTTCAACCGTTCTCTAGTTGACAAGTTCATCTAGAGTTGAGAGGGGTCATTTCCCCCAAAATTTTTAACGTTTTATCTTTTTTTTATGCCGAACCCTGTATCTTAGCATCAACAAACCATATTTTTTTGGAATCAGCGTGAAATTTTGCGTATATAGTGCGAATTTCAAGTGATATTGGCGATTTTGTATTTTTCACGATTTTTAGGGGTCTACCGCATACCACTTTCTTCGAATAATCTCTTTTGTCCTTCGATTGATCTGAAACTCACGAGATATACTAATTTCATCATTCTGAATCGATTGGCGATATCATAATTGCTCTATCTTCAACCGTTCTCTAGTTGACAAGTTCATCTAGAGTTGAGAGGGGTCATTTCCCCCAAAATTTTTAACGTTTTATCTTTTTTTTATGCCGAACCCTGTATCTTAGCATCAACAAACCATATTTTTTTGGAATCAGCGTGAAATTTTGCGTATATAGTGCGAATTTCAAGTGATATTGGCGATTTTGTATTTTTCACGATTTTTAGGGGTCTACCGCATACCACTTTCTTCGAATAATCTCTTTTGTCCTTCGATTGATCTGAAACTCACGAGATATACTAATTTCATCATTCTGAATCGATTGGCGATATCATAATTGCTCTATCTTCAACCGTTCTCTAGTTGACAAGTTCATCTAGAGTTGAGAGGGGTCATTTCCCCCAAAATTTTTAACGTTTTATCTTTTTTTTATGCCGAACCCTGTATCTTAGCATCAACAAACCATATTTTTTTGGAATCAGCGTGAAATTTTGCGTATATAGTGCGAATTTCAAGTGATATTGGCGATTTTGTATTTTTCACGATTTTTAGGGGTCTACCCCTTACCACTTTCTTTGAATAATCTCCTTTGTCCTTCGATTGATCTGAAACTCACGAGATATACTAATTTCATCATTCTGAATCGATTGGCGATCTCATAATTACTCTATCTTCAACCGTTCTCTAGTTGACAAGTTCATCTAGAGTTGAGAGGGGTCATTTCCTCCAAAAAAAAATAATTATTTTCTGTGGTTGTATCCGTGAAATGTATACTTTTCTGAATAAGCATACCGAATTTGAAATTGATTTCGAGCCAAATAAAGATTTCATAGGACTTTTACGTCTCCTCCGCAATTTGGATCATGCAAGGGAATTTTTAACGTTTTATCTCTTTTTTATGCCGAACCCTGTATCTTAGCATCCACAAACCATATTTTTTTGGAATCAGCATGAAATTTTGCGTATATAGTGCGAATTTCAAGTGATACTGGCGATTTTGTATTTTTCACGATTTTTAGGGGTCTACCCCTAAAATGTCTTCGAATAATTTCTTTTGTCCTTCGATTGATTTGAAATTTACGAGATATACTAATTTCATCATTCTGAATCGATTGGCGATCTCATAATTGCTCTATCTCTAACCGTTCTCGAGTTGAAAAGTTCATCTAGAGTTCAGAGGGGTCATTTCCCTCCAAAAACTTTTTTAATTCTTTTCTGTATACATATCCGTCAAATGTATACTTTTCTGAATATGCACACTGATTTTGATTTCACCACAGTATTGGCTTATCCCCCCTCCTTCAATTTGTTCAAAAATTCATCTGGAGTTGAGATTTGTCATTTCCCTCAATATATTTTTTTAAATAATGTTTCCAATGATTTTCCATATATTCAACTCTTTTTGAATATGCACACCAAATTTGAAGTCAATTCAAAGTCAGTTGAAGATTTCGTAGGCTTTTTACGGAATATCTGCATCTTCGAGTTGAAATTATCCGTTTTTTCGTTAGTTTTTTATGGTAAATGTCTTGTTTAACGGTGGTTTTTGTAGCGACTAAAAAAATTCTATAGAAAAGAGGCATTTTATGTGATTTTTTATAGAAAAATTTGTCTTTGAAAATAGCCTATTTCCAATATTCAGAAGGGTATAACTCTTCGGATTCGTGTTTATGAGACAAAAATACGTAAGTCATTTTTTTTTATTTGAGATGGAGCTTGATAAACTTATATTGACCTGGAAACATCCATTTTTTTTATCTGTTTATCACTTCAATTTATCAAAAACACAATATTTTTTTAACTTTTCACTTTCATTTATCTCAATACAAATATCCAATTTCTGTAATCCACCTGAGAGAGAGAGAGAGAGAGAGAGAGAGCAATTTAATGTCTCTATCTACTGAAAAGAAAAATATACCTTGGCAAAACAATTTTATTCTTGTGAAATTTAATACAATCGTAAAAATTGAACTTTTTGCAGAATTCATTTTATATGTTATTTCCGATACATTTTTAAATTTTTGTATCAATTCACAATATCAAAAACAAATGTAAAGAGAAACGTGGAGCAAAAACAGACTTTAATATCGTAAGATGTTCTTGAATGCCATGGTACACATATTTCACTGATTGAAATTTATTTCAATTAGATGTAATTAGTTATAGTTTATTTATATAGTTTGCTTTCAGAACAGAGGTATTTATCAATAGTTTAACTTTTTTTATATTGATTATTTCCGTAGATTGCGTATTTTGGTGTAAAATAGGAAAATCCATGCATCATTCAATAATGTCATCCGTCTTCAATTGTACCTGAATCATGCCACAACAGCTTATCCCACATTGAAAATTTACTTCCGAGTCGAAACCGGTTTGTCTCGGAATGCTATCCAATGATCGAGAAAAAATCCTCTTACCCTCGTATATATTTCCGCTTAATTCAACATTCGCTTTGATGTTCCAGACATTACATTGAACATCACCGTGGCGTTAAACATGTTTCAAATTCTTCAGCTATAAGTTTTTTTCGCTTTGATCAAATGTGTACGTATTCTTAATATAACTTCAATAAAGTTCAGCATACGTTCAGTAGTGGTTACATAATAAACTCGAGTATGGTTCGGGTGAAGTTCTTGAACTTGATTTTCGTAAGTGCGGTGGTAATTGTTCAAATAAAAGGATTGCCTACTACTGATAGAAGTAATGTTAAACAGCAGGTTAGTAGTATTAGTTCCTGATAATTAAGTGAACTTTTCAGAGATTGTCAAATGCTTTTGAAAGAAATTTTTCGTGTTCCTTGGTAATTAATTGTTGTGTTAAGTTTATTTTTAAAAAATTTTTGTTCTTATAAAGAGAAAACTCATGCACTGTATACGAATCATCGTGGGAACTAACGGAAAATATAAGGAAAGTAGTGTTTCTTCAATTTTTCTAAGCTGTGATAAACACCTCGCTAAACAATTAGTTGCAAAGCTTTACCGGTGAAGGAACGTTCGACAAGTCAGTGAATTGACTACAAAAGGGTGGGAAGAGTGAACGCATCAGGTTAATCTCAATGAAATGGCCAGATGTAGAACTATTTTCTGCGGTGATCCAGAGAAGTAAGAGAGTTCGTGAATTCACACAGCAAATTGATTGATTGAAATTGACTATTTATCTGAAACCAAAAGTGGTCAGAACTTTTCAAATGGTATTTCGACTGTACCTAACCCTCAGTTTAAGCTGTATATATATATCATTATTCGTATACAAAATATATTTTTGTCAACTAATTTCTATTCTATTATGGCATAAAAAGGAATTAAAGGTCAGAAATTCCCTCGTACGATTTAATTTTCGAAAGTTTTTGTTTGATTTCCATTTTTCATGAAATCGCAAAATTCCCTCAGAGATATTTCGACGAGTTGATTCCGAAGCATATAACAAAAATAAATATCAATGACAAATTGACATAGTTTCAGAAGTCTTCTAAGTATGAACTAATTTAACATTCTCAAGAGAACCACAGAAGACTGAAGTCAAGTAAAAAAATATTCGACATGCTTGGCTCTGCTCTGCTCTGCTCTGCTCTGCTCTGCTCTGCTCTGCTCTGCTCTGCTCTGCTCTGCTCTGCTCTGCTCTGCTCTGCTCTGCTCTGCTCTGCTCTGCTCTGCTCTGCTCTGCTCTGCTCTGCTCTGCTCTGCTCTGCTCTGCTCTGCTCTGCTCTGCTCTGCTCTGCTCTGCTCTGCTCTGCTCTGCTCTGCTCTGCTCTGCTCTGCTCTGCTCTGCTCTGCTCTGCTCTGCTCTGCTCTGCTCTGCTCTGCTCTGCTCTGCTCTGCTCTGCTCTGCTCTGCTCTGCTCTGCTCTGCTCTGCTCTGCTCTGCTCTGCTCTGCTCTGCTCTGCTCTGCTCTGCTCTGCTCTGCTCTGCTCTGCTCTGCTCTGCTCTGCTCTGCTCTGCTCTGCTCTGCTCTGCTCTGCTCTGCTCTGCTCTGCTCTGCTCTGCTCTGCTCTGCTCTGCTCTGCTCTGCTCTGCTCTGCTCTGCTCTGCTCTGCTCTGCTCTGCTCTGCTCTGCTCTGCTCTGCTCTGCTCTGCTCTGCTCTGCTCTGCTCTGCTCTGCTCTGCTCTGCTCTGCTCTGCTCTGCTCTGCTCTGCTCTGCTCTGCTCTGCTCTGCTCTGCTCTGCTCTGCTCTGCTCTGCTCTGCTCTGCTCTGCTCTGCTCTGCTCTGCTCTGCTCTGCTCTGCTCTGCTCTGCTCTGCTCTGCTCTGCTCTGCTCTGCTCTGCTCTGCTCTGCTCTGCTCTGCTCTGCTCTGCTCTGCTCTGCTCTGCTCTGCTCTGCTCTGCTCTGCTCTGCTCTGCTCTGCTCTGCTCTGCTCTGCTCTGCTCTGCTCTGCTCTGCTCTGCTCTGCTCTGCTCTGCTCTGCTCTGCTCTGCTCTGCTCTGCTCTGCTCTGCTCTGCTCTGCTCTGCTCTGCTCTGCTCTGCTCTGCTCTGCTCTGCTCTGCTCTGCTCTGCTCTGCTCTGCTCTGCTCTGCTCTGCTCTGCTCTGCTCTGCTCTGCTCTGCTCTGCTCTGCTCTGCTCTGCTCTGCTCTGCTCTGCTCTGCTCTGCTCTGCTCTGCTCTGCTCTGCTCTGCTCTGCTCTGCTCTGCTCTGCTCTGCTCTGCTCTGCTCTGCTCTGCTCTGCTCTGCTCTGCTCTGCTCTGCTCTGCTCTGCTCTGCTCTGCTCTGCTCTGCTCTGCTCTGCTCTGCTCTGCTCTGCTCTGCTCTGCTCTGCTCTGCTCTGCTCTGCTCTGCTCTGCTCTGCTCTGCTCTGCTCTGCTCTGCTCTGCTCTGCTCTGCTCTGCTCTGCTCTGCTCTGCTCTGCTCTGCTCTGCTCTGCTCTGCTCTGCTCTGCTCTGCTCTGCTCTGCTCTGCTCTGCTCTGCTCTGCTCTGCTCTGCTCTGCTCTGCTCTGCTCTGCTCTGCTCTGCTCTGCTCTGCTCTGCTCTGCTCTGCTCTGCTCTGCTCTGCTCTGCTCTGCTCTGCTCTGCTCTGCTCTGCTCTGCTCTGCTCTGCTCTGCTCTGCTCTGCTCTGCTCTGCTCTGCTCTGCTCTGCTCTGCTCTGCTTTGCTCTGCTTTGCTCTGCTCTGCTCTGCTCTGCTCTGCTCTGCTCTGCTCTTCTCCAGTTGAAACGTAAAGAAGAGTACTTCGGCCATGCCACTGAAGATGCTTGCTGCAGATGCAGTCGAACCGTTTGGAAATTCAGAACAAAGACGACCACGACAAAACTCTGAAAACAACCAAAACAGAAAGATTGCCCTTGCAAGTTTTTTATTCAGTGTGTTTATATTCCTAATCCAGCTCAGATTTTCATAAAGAGTTATGTATGCCCAGTAGTTTCACGCTCTAGCCAGTTTGGATGGTTTAATTGGTGGAAAAACATATATTTTGTGTCTTATCAATATTTAAGACTGGATTTTATGTTGACAATTTGTATATTCAATATATCAATGTTTCTGTCTGAAACAATTAGGGAGGTATCGTCAGCAAATAAGATACATTTATCCGGACCAACAAAATGATCCAACTAGTTCATATAAATTATAAACGATAGTGGACCCAGAGTAGACCCTTGTGGAACTCCATAGCCTTTCACAATTTATCATATATCAACCTGACTACGCTAAAAATCATTATATTCCATTCCCATGAAACGCACTGTAGCTACCTGACTAAAATAACTATTGATGATGATATATTATTTGCAGTCGCCTTATGAAGACCTGGATTTCTACCCCCGTCACAGGAACGGCGCAGGACGAATTTGTGACGCGGAACAAATGGAATATAGGCTTACTAGATTTGAAGTGAAATTGGACGAAAAATCCGACCGATTGATTTCTGAGTTGAGGGAAACCAACCGGAGGCTACGTGCTCTCGAGTATCAGGACTCCGGAGTTGAAACAGCTCTCGAGGGTAATAATTCCATACTTTTTTACATGTGAAATATGTAGTAGACCGATAATGGTAATGAGATGGTGAAATTGCTAAAGAAAACAGTTTAGAATTTGAACAACACCAATGACATTTTACCGTAGATTACGGATTAAACAACAATAAACAATTTCCTTAAGTTTTTTAACACATTTCTTCGGCATGCTTCACTTATACCCTATTATCATTGACACTTTTAATAGCAAGTATGTTTCGTTATCTGCCTCTTGTAAAAACTTTGCAACAATTTCTTTTCCTGGATTTTTTGGGTGTGTAAAAATCAGATTTTCGTTTTAGAAAAGCTACCAGTTGAAGGAACTTACTTTTGTCGACGTTTTTTTGAATATAATAGTGTACTCCTTATCATTGATCCTTCCTTGAAATATGCCAAAAGTACCTTTCCGTGTACGATATTGACAAACTTTTCCTGGGAACACCATTTTGTTATTTATATCCAGATGATGAGTGGGATCCATTTGAAGATATGGTTTAATAGAAGATGCGCTATTATGTCCTAAGATTTTGATTAGTTGCTGATCTTGAACTCAAATTTTAGCTAGCTTATTAACTGCTGTTGATCGGTTGAAGGGTTGGTTATTTTTGTTTTCCTGATTCCGATTGTCTGTGCTGCTTCTCGGGTCCATTTCGATAATTGATTTATTCCTATCGGGCAATTTGTATCAGGTACCTAGTAGATTCGGGTCTTATCCAAAAAGGTTTCGGGGTTAAGAATAACCTATCCGATTTAATATTATTGCATCTTTTGCTGAGGAGCTTTATAAATAATCTCACAGGGCACATTTTTGTTTCTGTAGTATTCTGAACCAACTATTTCCTGTCCGTAAGCTTTCTATCGCCCCCTTGTGCAGTTTTAGTGAATATGGGGTTGTATTCTATTCAACCTACAACAAGAACAAAATTATACTCCTGACATTTTACCTGAAAATTTCCTTTATGGTCGACTTTTTTTTAAAGTAACTTATTAGACAAAAAGTCGCTTCGCTACCTCTCCACGCTAATTCAACGGCTATTATATGGTAACGTTTTTTTTTGCAATCCTTCTGGAGTATTCTCGTCCCATAACTCAACTATTTTCATATGTTCTTCATCATTTGAAGCAGAAGAGCTCTCCTTTGTTTTAATTGGGTTTTGTTGAAGAATTCTGCGTTTCGCATTTCTTGCCTTTCTGGCAGTTTTGAAAACTATATCTTTAAATGGATTTTCGTAGTGTTGACTACCATGAATTGCCAAATCGATATTTTCACACGAAATATTACTGAAACGTGAATTCATTATTGCTTAAGCTTCAAATACGAGACGTTTCGGAATCAAACACTTCGTTGATGATGTTTGTTTATACCGGGTGGCTACGGAAGTATTGCCTACGGAATATCTCAGTTATTGTATGAAGTAGGTTTGTGAAATTTGGAGCGTCGATATAATGACATAAGAGCTAGAATTTGAGCATATTGACATGTCGAAGTTAACTTCCGGTCTGACCGGAAGTAACATCAACTTTCTTATTTTAAATGGAAACCCTATTTTTTTTTCTTTTCGCTTTATTCAGCATTCAATTCCCTTTCTAATGACATATCACAAGTTGGTATCTAACCAGAAACTAGATCAGAAAAAAAATTATTATTGAACTTCACCGAGTAAACCGTGGAAGCAAAATGAAAGCCAAAAATTGAAAAGCTGTCTATGGAAAGCATACGTCACTTGATAACAGTTGCTACTACTGTGATATTTCATTTTCATTCGTCGGCGTTATAAAAAGCCGCCAAAAAAAATATTGGAAAAATTGGGAAAAAACTATACTCTGTAGGTCCATAACTTAAATAGGAACATACAACTTTTTCTTGCCTGTTCTATTCAGCATAACCATTCCTTTCTAATGATATAATAGAAAGTAATTTTTTGAAATGAAATACCAAAATATCCAATTATTATTATTGAAATAACAAAAAAACAGATTTATCGAAAAAAAAAAATCAAATTGATAGGATTAAAGATAAAATAAATTCAAAACAAATGTTCGAAATGCATTCCCTCAGCGTCAATACATTTATTGACTCTGGTGATATTTTCATGTAAAACGTTTCTCAACATTTGGGGCGTGATATCTTGGAAAGCTCTACGAATTTTTACTTCTAGCTCATTTACAGTTGTAGGCTGTGTGGAATACACCCTATTTTTAAGATGCCCCCATAGAAAAAAGTCGCACGGAGTAAGATCAGGTGACCTTGGTGGCCACCTGACTGGACCATGGGTTGTTATAAGTCTCTCTTGAAAGCGATTTTGAAGATAATTTCTCGCTATTCTTGAATTATGCAGAGGGGCGCCATCTTGCTGGAAGTACATTCTCTCAGTTATTTCCGCTGGTAGGTTGTTAATGGATTCCGAAATTTCATTCGTTAAAAAATTAAAGTATCTCTCTCCGGTTAGTTGGCCTTGAAAAAGAATGGGGCCAACAATATGAGTTCCAACTATTCCTGCCCAAACATTCACACCAAATCTCTCCTGGAAACCACCTTGTCGAAACCGGTGCTCGTTTTCTATCGCCCAGTACCTGAAACAAAAGACCGTTCACACTTTTAGCACTTTACACTTCGACTATCGACAATAATCCAAATAAAGTACAGTACCTACCTTGTATTATTCCTGTTTAATAATCCATTGTTTTTAAATCTTGACTCGTCCGTAAACAAGATATAATAGTTAAATAGGTGATTCTCAGCATTTTGTCGAAGAAACCAATTGCAATATTCCAGGCGCCTTTCACCGTCATTTTCATACACATGTTGATGCAACTGATACTTGAAGGATTTAAATCGATGATTTTTCAATATTTTCCTAGCAGAGTCCTTACTTATAGCTAATTCGGCGCCAATCTGCCTTGAGGAAATTGTGCTCTCATATTGTACTAAAGCTAATACATTAATTTCAGTTTCCTCATTAATAACAAATGCTTCTTGGTCTTCGTGAACATCAGGCTCAGTTCTTAATTTTTCTTCAAGCCACTGGAAATACCTTCTTGACGGTTGCTGCCTCCCTGGATATCGCTCTAAATACAATCGTTCAGCGGCATAAGAATTTTTTAAACATTCACCATAAATGAGAAGCATGTCAATTTGTTCGGTTCGTGAATAACGGGGAATTTTTTGAATATTCCACTAACTGATTTCGATTTCCAAACCCTTTTAAAATGGCAGAATCAAAAACACTACTTCGAACGTCAAAATAATATGGATAGCAGCGTTCGTGAGAGCTCTCGTTTCTTTTTTGTTTCATTCCAAAATACATCTTAATCAGCCTACTTGTTAATATTTTGGTTCGAATGATTATTGCAATGGAATGATTATTCTGAATAGCACAAACATCGTCTATAGGTAGATATTAGAATATCTATGGACGATGGCACAGACCAAGTACGTTTATGTTCCTATTTAACCTAGAACCTACAGGATATAATTTATCATTCCACATTATTTTTAATGTTATTTTTGCGTATGGCGATAATAGAGCAAGAGCAACTGTTATCAAGTGACGTATGGTTTCCATAGCCAACATTTCAATTTTTGGCTTTCATTTTGCTTCCACGGCCTACTCGGTGAATTTCAATAATAATTTTTTTCTGATCTAGATTCTGGTTAGATACCAACTTTTGATATGTCATTAGAAAGGGAATTGAATGCTGAATAAAGCGAAGAGAAAAAAAAATAGGGTTTCCATTTAAAATAAGAAAGTTGATGTTACTTCCGGTCAGACCGGAAGTTAATTTCGACATGTCAATATGCTCAAATTCTAGCTCTTATGTCATTATATCGACGCTCCAAATTTCACAAACCTACTCCATACAATAACTAAGATATTCCGTAGGCAATACTTCCGTAGCCACCCGGTATATTACTTTGGTTACGCATCTCAACAATGCATTGAAGAAGCCTTTGCTGCGAATTTTGCATGTAAACATTTCAAATTCTGACGTATTTTCGTTACCTTATGTCAAAGTATTTATCTGGAAATCCTATCGGAAATGGAGTTTTCACTGATGAAAATCAATATTAAGTCATTCAAACGATTAAGAAATTATTGGTTTTTCACAAAATGTTGCCAAGAATTGTAAGAATCGCGATTAAACAGCTCTTGTGAAATAATCACTTATTTGATAGCTAACTTTTACCGCTGTCAAAGTGACAATTGTACTGTGGTACATGCAATTTTTTGTACAATTGTCATAAGTAAAAGAACTATACTGAATAATAATCTTTTTCGTTGAATCCAACAATATATCACCCTTTATCGTAGTGAATCAATTCAATTCAAATACAGCAATAAATACAACGATTATAAATAATGAATTTAGTCATCCCAAGACAAATTGATTCACACACTAGTAGAGTTTTATGAACAGTTATAAGAATGAATGATCTATCTCACATGAAGTGGGTATTTCGCCTTGACACTCCTCTAAAATCTAATAAGGGAACACCTTGTCAACCATATAGATCATAAAGGATGATGAAGGTCCAACCGATGCCGGACTATTCCCAAGAGATGAAAAATATGATGAATAAGAAATTTAATGGGAACCAGCGGATCATTTAATTTTGCAGCGACGGAAAACGGTATTTGTAAATCAATATATGCAGTGCATTTCAAAGAAAAGTAGCCAGCCTAAACAACCTTCAGAAAACACATAAATCATCAAAAAGAAGTTTTATCTCTGCTTTTCTGCGGCTACATTTTCAAACGTTTCGAGTGGATCACCCTATATATTCTTTGCTAAAGTTGTTTAGAGTTCACTTGTACGTAAACTATTGGTCCCGGATCTCTAAATCCTGGATCTCCGGGGCTTTCTTCAAATATCTGAGTGATTAGAAAAAAAAAAAACAAATATGTCACATTGAATAGGTATCAAAAACGTGATGGTTTAAATCTTCCATTGCATCTTCTGTTAAGTTTTCCCTCTATATCAAAGATGTTTGAAAAAAAATAAGGCGTAAGTCGCTGTGAGTAACGATTTCTTCAGGGGTATTATAAACTATTCAACACTAATTTTGTCGCATCACAAAATTTTGCTTCTGTTGAAATCTGAATAACTTTTTTATGCTTTCAACAATTCGAATTCTGTTCACACTGTTCGCTAGCCCAATTCATCATCTATAATGAAGATGATCTCATTATATCAACAGAGCTCATAATATGACTTATTTTCCTAAAGTTGAGAATGAGCGACTTATGTGGAAATATTCATTACTTTCACTAGTACAAAAAAATTGTTTTTATTTTTGGGAATTCCTGAAAAATGCGGAGTACGAAATAGAACATAATGATGTAGCTGAATTGAGGAGAAACTATCTGAAGATAAACTTTCTCTGTCTTATTCAGCCCAAAAAGCGTTTTTCAAAAAGATGGAATTTCTTTCAAGTTATTCACCTGTGATAATTATGGTCAATCCTTCAGATAACATAAATGATTCGACCTTCTGGAAATTTAGACATTTACTGAAAGGTTTTTTATGTTCTTCAGTTCGTCCGTGACATTAGTCATAAATTCAAACTTAATTGTTTAACAATGGAGGTAGGTAATTAGTATTCAAATGTTGAGTAAACGTTAGTTTATCGGAGAATAAATGTTATGTTTGAGATCATTCATTTAACCGTAATTCTATGAAATGTACTGGTTCTCGCTAGCTACATGTCAGAAAATATGGAATCAGAGTGATTCAAAAGTATGACATTTGACATTATTATGAAAGGTGAATCCATGGTCATATTGCAGTTTATTTTCGCGCATACTGTGGCTGGTAATAATTATGATAATTCACTTAAATTAAATTAGTGTAAATATAAATTATTGTGGTGTTCCTCAAGGGACGGTGTTTGGTCCATTGGTGTTCACAATCTACAAGAACTAATTATATCTTTTGGAAAAAGATGGTCGGACCATCAGCTTCGCCGATGATACTGTGATTACTTATAGAGAAACCAACTGGTACAAACTGAAAATTAAAATTGAATGGGATTTTGTTAATATAAGAACATGGTTGGTTAACAGGGTATTATCGGTGAACTAAAAAATAAAAAAATTGCTATTATTCAGTAACCGTAAGACGTCTCTGCCAAACTATGATATAACCATACAACATTCTTTTGCAATAAGTCCAACAGATGAAATCAATTATTAAGGAATTATTTTGCATCGTTCGTTCATATGGAAAACTTATGTTGACTACTTGATACGAAAATTGAGATTTATTATATTGTTAGTTTTGCGAAACAAGACGACTCTATTGTTGTCTGACCTATCCTTGCACTGTCAAAATGAAGGATGATATTCAATGGCTTTATAACAATCAGCACTTGTAAATAGTGTCCTCCTTGAGGAGCACTTCGCAGATGGATGACAGATGTAATTCAATATCCGTAGGGGGAAGTGGTTGTTTTCTGTCAGACATTTGCCCCATTTTTCTACTTTGTGGAAATGTGTGGAAAGAAAGGAATTTTCGGCCGTAGTAGCAATAATTTCCTTTGATTTCGTTGATCTTCTCCGAACACACTTTTCAAACTTATATTTATCATAACAGGGTGAACAAAAATTCAAATAATTTCAAACCAACCAGTGTGAGTTCTCTGATGAGAATTGAAGATTTAATTTATCCTGGATCAACTCCCTCAATCTTGATCAGAATTTACTAATATTATTTCATTTTATACAGTATGGTTCGAAAATAGGGATACGTCAAACCATTGTATTTTAGATCGGATAGGAGAAAGCATGTCATATACATATCAAACATTCTTCAATGTTGAGGACGTCGCATAGTCATTTCATGTATACAGGGCGAGTAAAATTAAACAGTCAAAGTTTCATAGAAAAATTCAGTTTTTTTTCGCTGAACACCCTGTATTTCGAAAAATGATCAGTTATTTTTCATGAATTTTGATATAATGTGCGGTTTGAGGAGTCATCAATATCAGCATAGGTCTCCGCACTCGTTTTTTGGCTACATACTTTCAAATGTGAGGATTTTATTGATATCACATATCATCGGCTATTTTTAAGCAATTCTTCTTGTTGAAAAATACTCGGAACAGATTAGTGGTGAATAAAATGCCATTCATTAAAAAGCTCTGTTTCCGAAGAAACTAGAGAAAATGATAACCCAGTCACGGATGCTTCGATGAAATGCAGAACGAGGTACTCCGTATGATCACCGATAGTGACAGATACATTCGGTTGGATGGGATGCAAGATCTTGCCAGCGTCGATGCCATATTATATATAAACAAAGTTTCTTGCATACAAATTTTACAAGAATTTTCTTCTAAAAAGCCTCGTGACTTCTCGGTAGCATTGGGCAAACAAAGCCTAACTCTCTCACCCAGTTTTTTGCCATGAGCCTTTCAAGTGTTCAATGTATATTTGGCACAACTTGGTAAGATATTTATGGCAGGTTCTGTTCCAATGAAGCTACTTCAAGAAGGTCCGCCGTTTCATTGCCCTCGTGGATGACTTGCGCGAGCTCCGTCTTTTTGAGTATGTTCAAGATCCCTGACAGTAGCTTTATTGAAGTTGTATTTGGTCATCATGGCGTCGCGGCGAATTCATAGGGTTGGCTTAGTTCTCTTCTAGCCTTCGGTATTTTGTCCCGTGGAGTTTGATGATAAGTCTATAAGTGACAGCTCTTGCTTCCCCGTCTATGTGAATATGTAATGGTGGTAGGTTCAGGATGACCCCCATCGCGGTCGTGGAGGTGGTTTTCATGACCTCTGTGGTACTGAAACACGCTTGTCTTTGTATGCCAGTTAACAGCCCTATGAGTCCTGACTGAAAAGTCTTTGGCCACCACGGTATAAGGCAGGTCAAAATTTACTTTTGGAGGAATTATATTAGAGGTCATTCCCAGTATAAGTATAAGTCTGTATAAGTCTGTTGCATGCATGGGCCGCAGTGGTCATGATGGTAGAGCGCCAGTCTATCAGAGGGACGTGGGATCGATTTCCAGCAAGGTCACTGGTCTCGTGCTAGGAATCGCACGTTAAAATGTACAAGTTTCGACTTCTGAGGGCTGCAGTTCGTTGGGGGATGACGGCTGGTTAACGGAAAAAACAATATTAAACAACAACAATTTTAAACAATTGGCAATATGCATGATTCTATAGATTGTCTCATCATAACCTACACTAACAAATATGGTTCATCACTAAATTTTGCGGGAAATATAATCGTTAAACACAAGCCCATATAGCAATTCATATCAGATTTAACTCAGAGAAACATGGGTTCACTATGTCGCCACTGGCCAATCTAGGATCTCAGAAATTATTTATTCTCTAGTGACCATAAAACTATTCTCGGAAATTCTATCACACTTCCAACTCACCCTGTATATGAATTTTTGCAGCCTTCAGGTCTGAGCTGGGCAGATTCTCCGAATCAAGTCCGCCGGTGCGGTCTCGCCATGAAGAGGATCAGCGACAAGTTGACGAAAAGTTGGAGACAAGAGTGGATAATTTGGTGAAGGGACTACAGCTTGTGTTGGCGTCTATGAGGATATTGAATTCTGATATCGGTTGGGTCAAGAAGAATGTCTCGTCCATCGCCGCTGTAACAAGGTCGGTATTGAGTGTTATGTTATACAGGGTGGGTACTTTTTTAATGAGATTGTATTGTTAACTTTAAAATCGTAGGCGTTGGCAGGTCTCTTGAATGAAAGAAAGTTTTGTTTCTTGAAAAACCATCAAGGCGAGGAAACTAATTAAAAATATCGGTAACAGCTCTTGAGAATTGAAAGAAATTTCGATTTTTCGTTTTTCTTCATGTAGCCTCAGTAGAATCAAGTATTATTAGGGAGGTTTTCTATTCTTTAGTGACTCCTCCGAGCTTTGGCTATAACAGATTTTGATCCTAACGTATCGTATTCTTTCTGACACCCCCACCTATTTTTCCAAAAAATGGTCGTAAAGATTTATTTGACACTTTTTAAAACAACTCTTCGTTCTGAGTTCGATAGCTTTTCCGACTTGCTAACTTCTATGCTGATGCAGAAAGTGCAGCGGCTAGCTTGCCTGGAAACCACATGAGACAACTGGCAGCAAACAATCATGTAACCCTGATGTGGGTGCCAGGTCACAGGGGCATCAAAAGCAATTAGAAAGCAGACTGCCTAGCCAAAGAAAGACAAACACCACTTCTTGGCCCAGAACTCTTCTGCAGACTCTGAAAAGCCCCCTTAAAAGAAGATTTTTGACGGTGATGCTGGGAATTTGATTAAATGAACACCTCAAAAAGATGGGTAAGTCAAAGAGTTGTCTGTCTCAGAATCCTGGGATATTTATAAATATCAGAAGAGAGGACCCTGGGGAACTCAAAGCTTCATATTTCTTCACTTCGATGTCATTTTCTTGGAGTAAGTGATTGTTTTTTTTTTCTCTGAAGTATGTTCACACTATGGATACTCAATTCGTAGGGAGCGAGCTTTGATATTAATATTTCAGTTGAAACAAAATGAAACGTCTATGATAGGTCACAGAATGTGGTAGCCACAAATTGTTTCCGTTCAAAGCCCTTTGCTATTGTTTCAAGTAGCTCAAGGATGGCCAAACTCGTCGATTTGTCTTTCCTAAAACTATACTGAATACCAATAAAACAGGCTTGTACTGGACACCCTGACGAGGTGTACTAGATCTGCCCCTAACCCTAGTAGTATAGATTGGATTTTGTCTGGCCTTGATGATTCAAATGGACTGTTTCCTTTAGTCCATTCTACCTTCCTGTTGGTGATGTTCTCTTTTCCAGATTTCCCTTGAGGGCTTTCTGGGGCGCGACTGGGTCATTATTCTCCCGAGGTTCAAGAAACTGAGTATAAGGGAGTTACTCTAGGGATTATTTTCCCAATTTGCTGATTAATCCGCCATTGATTTCCCAACTGATAATGGGTTGCATATATCGCCACCTCAAACAATTGAACATTTAAGCATCACGCTTGATAGTAAACTGAAATGGATCGTACATAGAAGTAACACTAATAAAAAACTTAGATACCTAGTTAGTAAATCCAAAAAAGAATTTTATTTAGCTCAGACATCTGAAAATTATTTGGTATATATTATTGCAAACACATCTATCATATTGGTTGGAGAGGAGTCACAAATTTGCACTTGAACGATTTAGAAACACTCAAAATATGGATTACGAAAAAATGGTAATTTGTACTCACAAGCTTGGTCTTGAGCAATAATAATCCGATTATTATTACATTATAATCAAAATTGATAATTATTCATTTCAGCTCTATTATTCGCCAATTCGAAGATTTACCATCGAAGCAATTCTTAATGAATTCTTTATCAGAAATCAAACATGAGCAGAATTATCCTTCCATACCAAATGCCATATCAACTATATTCAGGAACGAATCATCAAAATACAGGATTCCTAGAAGCTGCAGAGATATCCAGAATAACGGTGAGTATTCCCGATATTCCAAGAGTACTTATAGGAAAACATTTTCACATGATTTGAATATATCACTTGTTGACGTTCTACTTCATCAAAAAAATTCTCCATGTCTGCGTTACTGAATGTACTGTACAGAATACAGAATGTTGAATAGTATCGTCAAAGTTTCATGATAAATTTGCCAAGTCTACTGATAGTTCACTGAATGTCAAACCGTTGAAACCAAATCATTCAAACCAATTGTTACAAAATTAAATAAACCCTGCGAAAACTCGTACGTCACAGTGAATTTTGAGAAGGCAGAGCAATAGATACACTTTTGATATTTCGGCAAAATAAGTCCCATTCCTGTTGAGATATCCATATTTTGAAAACGCTTGGGTCTCTACCGTATTGAAATAACGACTTCTAATACCCTACATATAACCCTGTAGTCTTTGATAAATGAATTTTACTTTTCATTTTAGGTCTGAGAGATTCGGGAATATACCAAATACAGCCAGAACATGCTCACAAGCCATTCATGGTTCTCTGCGATATGGAAACCAAGGACGGAGGATGGACTTACATCCACAACAGATACGACGGATCCCAAGACTTTTTTCTCAATTGGCACGAGTACAAAACTGGATTTGGAAACATCGGTGGTGAATTTTGGCTCGGTTTGGAACATATTTACCAACTCACGGGTACTTTTTTTATCCATTGACTGTTTTTCATTCATATTAGTTATTATTATCATTTTATGGAATCGGTTACTGAGAACATGGAGCTTAGTTAGTTATTATTGTATACTCGCGATACTTGAAGCCGTCCCCAAAAATTTAAGAAACTCAAAGAACTATTGCCTGAAAACGTTCTTAAACATTGTTTTCTTCCCTAGTTGAATTAATTTTTTCACAGAACTCCCGGTATCCAACAAATACTTCATACAATTGAATAAAAATATTGTATATCAGAACACTGTATAACCATTGCTCCTGTGTGCGACAAAATCAACATAGCTATTTTCCGAATACCGAAACAAAAACGTAAGACTCGAAAAAACACTATATCATACCATCCATGTCCGAAACAGCTACTCAACGGTTTTACTTTTATATCGCAACAAAACTATACATAGTCTCTGATTAATATTATAAATCAGTTCAAACGTCAACTGAGGAATCACGTAGTTGGAATATGTAGTTGAAAAAGACAAATATTTTACCTCGCTACTTTCGAATCTCTATTACTCAACATTTCACATCTTTCTTTTATTTTGATAAACTAACCCTATTTTTTAACATATACTAAGATATATTCAATACATTTGGAAATTTATTATTATATTTTAAATCTAGTTATTGTTGTTCAAATATTATCGGATTTTTGCTTTGTTTCACAAATATGATGAACGCATTTTGTATTCATCTATTTTCAGTTTTCATCTGTGGGAACCTCTTGGAAACGGCGTTCTTTCGCCTTTCACCCCTAGGAACGGGTGACCTCATGCCTCCGGTGGCTGGGGGTACCACAGTTGTATCCACGGATTTTCCATAGTGCAACGGTCGATGGCAGTAGTGAGATGCAGAAGAGAAGAGGGCTGTGGGAGTCTCCCTGAAACATGTCCTTTCTGAAGATAACCTGCTCTGTTCGAACTCTGACTTGACCAGATGTTATGGAGAAGCGAGTCCTCTGGAACGGCATCAGCTGTTCAATGCATCTCACTATTTAATCGATTAACGCAAGGCATTTGAGCAAATGCATGATGAGCTCATGCGATATTGTATTGAATTCCTTGCAATGATCGATCCAGGCCATTGAAAGGTCACGCGCGGAGTCCTGCGTAATGCATCTGTCGATCAGCAGGTTCTCCTTGCAGCCAGCGACCTTCTTGTTTGACCCTCTTTGCTCATGTATCTGAACATATACCGGACCAACTGCGGAGAGTATTCGCATGGTAAGATTATAACATGCATTCGAACATGTTATCGGTCTGTAGTTCTTGGCATCTAACAAATTTCCGTAATTGGGGATTCGCACGGTTCGACCCGCGGCAAACCAATCCGGAATCTGCTGCTCTCCATTTAGCCATGAGTTGAAAACTCTTGCTAGATGGTGGTGGGTACATGAACATTATTTCCACCAATACTTACTTAGGCCTGGAGCAGCAAAGTTCTTCGAGCCTTCGAGGGCCCGTCGAACTCCTTGCGGGGTTATCGGATTGCGCAGTTCATTGAGCTCAGGCTGACGTAGCCTCCTGCAGAAAGCTTCAAACTGCGCTAGAGCTGGAGTATCTACGTTGAGTGAATGCGGAAACACATTTATGTCCTTCCAGAAGGTTTCCACCTGATTAGCCGCCGGTGGGTTATCCACAACAGTTGGAGGATCTTGCAATAGGCGAAAAGGATTAAAGCGAAACTTCACATTTTCCACGATGCCCGCCTCACTAGTGACTCTTTTGCAGCCACCAGCCAAATCATATCAAGCTGTTTGATGATAAACAGCTCGCCTTGATTCAGTGTGTGGTGAGCTCGTCTTAAATTTGCGGCAATTCGAGACGCGTGTTGTCTCGCCCTCTTCCATCTAGTGAATGCGTCGCTAATGGCTCCCAATCAGAGAGTTGGTATCCCTCCTCTCCACTTGGGACTGGTTTTGAGTGGCGTCATACACGGCAGAACTGATCTGTCAGATGTCAGCCCATTGTGGCTTCAGAAGCTTGCTATTATGAAGCGCCCTGCGGGTTCTGATGCCTTCCGTTGGTGGTATAACGCAGACCTCCACTACAGCCAGACCGACACGTGGCATATCTGTCACTTCTGCCATAGCCTCGATCCCGAAGATGAGATACATAATCCCTTAGATTTTGTGCGGAAAAGGCAGCGTGCTCTGGGTGTATTTCACACTACAAAGCATGCATTATCGCCATGTATCCTCTTCGGGCTGGCTCACTGCTCTCATCGCAATGCAGAAGGCTGTCTTTTAGTTCATCCGTCCACTTAAAGCGTCCGTTTTTATAGCGGTCGTCATAAGGTTGCAATTCATCGTTTTGGACCCCACCACTTTGCCTATGACCCCTTTTCCGAGAGGGTCGGTTGTGGGGGCCTTTTCTTCGTGTATTCCGTACCAAGTAGTAGGGTATACCGAGAGGTTAGCCTAATATACCCACGGTCGACATCAGAATGAGTATTCCATCCAGGTGCGCCTTAGCTGCTGGTCCGGTTTTGCACCTGTTGCTCAGGAAAGTAGTGTCGCAACTCACCAAGGCATTGTATGATAGTTGCCCCCTCTCCTGTTTATTATTACTTTTTTCCCAACAGGAATTTACCAGTGAGGCCCTGTCATCGGAGCCCTGATATATCCGAAAGGCGCGCTGGTGTGTCACTCATTATTATTGAGGGTGCACCACATTGACGAACATAAAAATAATAATAAAGTTTGACAAAATGTTAGGTCAGCCAGTGTGTGAAAATAAATACGTTGTCGATACCTTCAAGAATTGCAATGTTTTGAAATTGGAGGCCGGTCTCTGCCTGAAAAGGTCTTCCGCGACTATTTTGGCCTGACTTCTTTGAAGCGTCACGGAGGATGGAAGTCCTTGATGGTGACAGAAGGATACCCAGAAGAATCGTTGGCGTCTTCCAGCACTTTCAGCAGCTGTACCGATATGGGAGCGTCTGGTTCCAATGAACCAACGAATTTTACAATGTCTTCACATTCGAATAAACCGTTAGCGTTTTTCTTCAATTTCAATATCAATGTGAATTCTGCTTGTTATAGTAATAAATAAATAAATAGAATACTACTTTAAAAATAAACTTAACTAAAGTAAAGTTACTTATAATCCATAACTCACTAGTGAGTAATGGATTATACTAGTGAGTTATTTGATAGTTTACTTGTCTAAAATGACATTCATAATGACAGTAATAACTGTCATATGTGTTGAAAAAAATTATTTTACCGTAACAACATCCATTAAACCTGTATGAAACTGCTATATATCTAAGGGGGGGCCACTCGTAAGGAATATTTTAAATGCCATCATAGAATCCTTCTTGTCTTATTTAAAATGGCTTTTTGAGTAAAGTTTGCTTGTATAAGTACCGAATTATATAGTGCTTCTGAAAAGTCCCCCTTTCCCCTCTTATCTTTGGAAGGAATATACATAAACAAGTGGAATTTGGAAACTGAATATTAAAGGTTGTAAAGTTCCCTACTAGTGATGATAGATGACGAAATCGTCGAAGATGACGTCACAAGAGCAATGTGACCAATAATTTTAAATAAAACCCTACGGCAAGCGACACCTCTTTTAGAAGGTATCAAAAAAACCTATTCAATGACACTAATTTTGTTTGTGTTCATGATAGTTTTAGTGGCTCATTAGTAAACATTGAAATAAAAATTCCATTCAGTATGATATTAATTATACATTTAAGAATCAGTATCTAGTAGGAAAGTTTACAACCTTTAATATTGTTTCCAAATTTCACTTGTTTATGTATAATCGTTCCAAAGATAAAAGGGGGGAAGGGGACTTTTGAGAAGCACTGTATACGACCAATATAGTCTAATATTCATACTCGCATGTTTCATACTCTTTGCTCGATACCTGACAAGTCCCGAATCATGGTTGCAGAAAAACAACGTATCTCCTGAAAAGGAGTTTCGCGTAATAACTCCTTTACAAACGTACAAAACTTCCCGGATCACCCACGCGTTTCCCGAGACACTACACAACTTAAAGTAAAGGATTTACACGCTGTTTTCAGGTCACGAAATTAACGAACTTCTGATAGAGTTAGTCGACGGGAATAATACAAGAGCTCACGCCCATTATGCGGCTTTCGGAGTCGGATCGGAAGTTGAGGGGTATGGTCTGAAAGTTTTGGGAGGGTACAGCGGCGATGCTGGAGACTCTCTGAAGTACCATGCTGGAAGCCGCTTCAGCACGAAGGACCTCGATCAAGACGGCTGGATTGAAGGGAATTGTGCACAGGCTCACAGTAAGTTGTTGACTAATCATTTTTATAATAATTCTTGTCCAATCAATGGAAAATTGCGCGAAACTTCACACTTGGAATACGACGTTGCTAACAAACATCTTCAATGACCAAAGGCTTTGTCTCATTTTTTGGTTATTACCGTACTGTGGGTAGTGTTACTGTATTATCCATGAAAGATACAGTTCAAATGTGTAAATATCAGGATATCATGATGGGATTCAGAGGCTAACGGATTCAAAGTAATTAGAAGACAGTGAGTCATGGTTTCCTAATTACGACAGCAATTTTGCCAGCAATTGAAGTTTGAACAAACAATAATAGAAATAGTTTATAATTATCGAGTTGAATTAAATGAATGTCATGTTTCAGCTGAGATTTAAAATGTGATTTCACTTCAAAACATAGTTGCTGATTGGTAATATTAGTCTGGCATGTTAGTTAAATCTTCAGAATACTGTATGTGCCTCTGTGAGTTTGAACTAGAATACTATTTCACTAAGATAATGTTGATTTGTTGAAGTGCATTCTGAAATTTCGTCAATCAGTCATAAAAAATTTTTTGTGGACCACAAATCGAATTAGTCAACTTTATACCGCCAAGAAAAAAAATATTTAAATTAAACATAGAGAAAATGTGATCCATCAATATAAATGAAATAAATTGGACACATCTGCTCAGAACACAAAATATAATTTGGTGGATGTAAATGTAATAAAATACTTGTGCAAAAATAGACAATGATGGAAATCAACTCGTCGAGATACATTTGAGAGAATTTTTCACGTTTTTTTTTTTTTTTTGATGAACCTTGTATCTAAGCGTATATAAGTAGTGCAAATTTCAAAATGATGATGATTTCGTATTTGTTGTTGTCTACCCCTTACGCCTTTTTAAAATAATTACTTTTTATTTCCTTATCAACTTGAAATTCACAAAGTATACCAATTTTCGAATTGAAAAATTCGTCTGAAGTTGAGAGGGGAACTCTTTTCGGTGTTTTTTCCAATGATTTTTCCAAAATATCAGCGTTTTTTCCAATGATTTTTCCAAAAAATCAGCGTTTTTTGAATATCTACAACAAATTTGAAATCGATTCCAAATCAGTTGAAGATTCCGTAGGCTTTTTACAGAACATCTGCAATTTCGAGTTGAAAATGTCCGTTTTTTTGTTAGTTCCTTTTTTATGGTAAACCTTGTACATATTTGGGCCTGGACATATTACGTTTTTTTCGGAATCAGCATGAATGTTTACGTATACAGTGCGAATTTCAAGTGGATCTGATGAATTTGTATTTTTCATGATTTTTAGGGGTCTACCCCTTACGACTTTTTGTGAATGATTACTTTTGTTTTTCGATCAACTTGGTATTCACAGAGTATACCAATTTCATCATTCTAAATCGACTGCCGTTCGCAGAATTGTTCTATTTTCAACCGTTCTCGAGTTGAAAAATTCATCTGAAGTTAGGAGGGGTCATTCCTCTCCAAAACTTTTTTTTCCATATTTTTTCCGTCAATTTTCCAAAAAATCAACCTTTCTCGAACATATACACCAAATTTTAAGTCGATTCCAAGTCAAATGAAGATTTCGTAGGCTTTTTACGGAACATCTGCAATTTCGTGTTGAAAATATCCGTTTTTTCGTTGTTTTTTTTAATGGTAAACCTTGTTTCAGATCATACACAAATCATACATTTTTGGAATCGGCATGAATTTTTGCGTGTACAGTGCGAATTTCAAGTAGATCTGATGAATTTGTATTTTTCATGATTTTTAGGGGTCTACCCTTACGACTTCTTGTGAATGATTACCTACTTTTGTTTTTTGATCAACTTGAAATTCACAGAGTATACCTATTTCACCATTCTAAATCGATTGCCGTTCGCAGAATTGTTCTATTTCAACCATTCTCGAATTGGAAAATTTATCTGAAGTTGGGAGGGATTCCAAAACTTTTTACCGTGTTTTTCCAAAAAATTAGCGTTTTTTCCAATAATTTTTCCAAAAAATCAGCGTTTTTTGAATATCTACAAATTTGAAATCGATTCCAAATCAGTTGAAGATTCCGTAGGCTTTTTACAGAACATCTGCAATTTCGAGTTGAAAATGTCCGTTTTTTTGTTAGTTCCTTTTTTATGGTAAACCTTGTACATATTTGGGCCTGGACATATTACGTTTTTTTCGGAATCAGCATGAATGTTTACGTATACAGTGCGAATTCCAAGTGGATCTGATGAATTTGTATTTTTCATGATTTTTAGGGGTCTACCCCTTACGACTTTTTGTGAATGATTACTTTTGTTTTTCGATCAACTTGGTATTCACAGAGTATACCAATTTCATCATTCTAAATCGACTGCCGTTCGCAGAATTGTTCTATTTTCAACCGCTCTCGAGTTGAAAAATTCATCTGAAGTTAGGAGGGGTCATTCCTCTCCAAAACTTTTTTTTCATAATATTTCCGACAATTTTCCAAAAAAATTAACTTTTTTCGAATATATGCACCAAATTTGAAGTCGATTCCAAGTCAAATGAAGATTTCGTAGGTTTTTCAAGGAACATCTGCAATTTCGAGTTAAACATATCCGTTTTTTCGTTGTTTTTTTTAATGGTCAACCTTGTATCTGAGCATATACAAATCATACATTCACGGAATCAGCATGAATTTTTGCGAATACAGTGCGATATTCAAGTGGATCTAATGAATTTGTATTTTTCATGATTTTTAGGGGTCTACCCCTTACGACTTTTTGTGAATGATTACTTTTGTTTTTCGATCAACTTGGTATTCACAGAGTATACCAATTTCATCATTCTAAATCGACTGCCGTTCGCAGAATTGTTCTATTTTCAACCGCTCTCGAGTTGAAAAATTCATCTGAAGTTAGGAGGGGTCATTCCTCTCCAAAACTTTTTTTTCATAATATTTCCGACAATTTTCCAAAAAAATTAACTTTTTTCGAATATATGCACCAAATTTGAAGTCGATTCCAAGTCAAATGAAGATTTCGTAGGTTTTTCAAGGAACATCTGCAATTTCGAGTTAAACATATCCGTTTTTTCGTTGTTTTTTTTAATGGTCAACCTTGTATCTGAGCATATACAAATCATACATTCACGGAATCAGCATGAATTTTTGCGAATACAGTGCGATATTCAAGTGGATCTAATGAATTTGTATTTTTCATGATTTTTAGGGGTCTACCCCTTACGACTTTTTGTGAATGATTACTTTTGTTTTTCGATCAACTTGGAATTCACAGAGTATACCAATTTCATCATTCTAAATCGACTGCCGTTCGCAGAATTGTTCTATTTTCAACCGTTCTCGAGTTGAAAAATTCATCTGAAGTTAGGAGGGGTCATTCCTCTCCAAAACTTTTTTTTCCATATTTTTTCCGTCAATTTTCCAAAAAATCAACCTTTCTCGAAAATATAAACCAAATTTGAAGTCGATTCCAAGTCAAATGAAGATTTCGTAGGCTTTTTACGGAACATCTGCAATTTCCAATTGAAAATATCCGTTTTTTTCGTTGTTTTTTTTTAATGGTAAACCTTGTTTCAGATCATACACAAATCATACATTTTTGGAATCGGCATGAATTTATGCGTGTACAGTGCGAATTTCAAGTGGATCTGACTTTTTGTGAAATATTACTTTTGTTTTTCGATCAACTTGGAATTCACAGAGTATACCAATTTCATCATTCTAAATCGACTGCCGTTCGCAGAATTGTTCTATTTTCAACCGTTCTCGAGTTGAAAAATTTATCTGAAGTTGGGAGGGATCATTCCTCTCCAAAACTTTTTATCGTGTTTTTTACAAAAAAAAAACGTTCAGAGGGGGAATTTATCGCCAATTTACTATTCGATTTTCTTCACACCATCCATTATTGCATTAAATGACTTTAATTGGCTGTAAATCTCTTAAAAATGCAAAATCAATCAGTATTTTTGAATTAGAACACTATTTCACCTGAAAAAAGTTGAGTTGTTGAATGTATTTTTGTAGTATCATTCGGATTAAGCTCATCAAGATAAATTTTAGGAAAGTTTGAGACTTTCAAAAATCAAAAACAATGCAAATTCTCAATGAAACTATGAAAATTTGGCCCCTCGATCAAGGCTGGCAGAAATTAAAAACAATTTTGCGATAAAAAATGCCAAAGAGTTGCAAAATATTAGAATTTGCAAGTCAAGTTATGCAACAAATTATTTTCCTGATATTGTGCTATATGGCAAAAATTCAGATCCATATTTAAGTATGATTTTTTCATTATCAAATAAATTTGCAAAAATTTGTATTATTTCTGAAAAAAAAATACATTCTACATCTTTAGTTGACAAGTTCCCAAATTCTATGGTGGTGGGCCAACTTTGTGTTATCTAGGAAATTAATCATCAAGAAAAGTTTTCATTATTTTCATGGTTAATTCAGATTGCAAACACAATTTTCCATTGTAAAAAAGGTATCCGTCATCGGCGGACATGGCAAAGTTTCGGTAAAACTTATCCCATAGAGAGAAACGTTTCTCTTCCTTTACCACCCTTGTAGATCATTTGATGCAGAGTTTGTAACAAATATATGAATAAGTTATTAATTTACTCTGGAAACTTGGAAATGGTCGCACAATTGGGGGACGATAACGGCTTATATTTTCTTTGTTTTCATTATTTTACACGTCTTATGCATTTTTTTCCTACAAAAATAACCACATGTGTTTATAATATACATTTTCAACAATGTTGCCGGCCTTGTACCTTGTACTTTTGTGAAAGTTCTCATTGCATCGCTATTTTTCCCTATTGTTGCTGAAGTGATTGCCCATTTCATCATCAAAGTTCCTCTGAGATATTTATTTTCCACTTCATCAGGATTCGTTCATTCGAATCCACCAAACATCCCCATAACAACCCCGTTAACCTCCAATAACGCTATCTGTTCTCCATTTAGGTGGCGCCTGGTGGTACAGGGGATGTGACACGAGCAATCTAAACGGCAAATACCTAAACGGCGAACTTCCGGAGAGCCACGTTTATCAGGGAATGTACTGGGCCGATTTCGGGGGATCGCTGTACAGTCTCGCCCAGGCCAGGATGATGATTCGACCAAGAGACGAGAACAGCCCTGCCGTTTTTCCCGGTGGGCTAGCAGGAAATCGGAAGGGTTGATGGATTGGGGATGGAAAATCAGAGACTTTATTTCCAGGAGGAGGTGTTCGCACTGTAAGTTTGAGTATAAAGGATATAACCGCTGATACCACTTCACGTTTACAAAGTGACCCATTTGAAACAGACCACCTCTCTAAAACTGTTATTTCTATCCGATTCAGATTTATTTTTCAATAGATAGAGCATCATTAGTTCTAGTAGATTGCTATAAATTCGAAATAGAGATAAAACTTTCAGGGTCTACCTCGAATTTTTTTCGAGATCAAAAATCCAAAAAACATACTAGCGATTTTTTTTTTAATTTGACGACGCCACTGGGTTTTCAATGCTTTCAAATGAGTGCGAATAAAATTTCACGATAAAATTATTTTTTTTTATCAGAAATATAGCATTAGTAAAATTCTTATCATTTTATCTGAATATTTTGAATAGTCATCATATAAATCTTTTAAAAAAATATCGTTTGAAACACTCTTTTTTTAGGTCTTTAGCAGTCGAGTTAGTAAACAGCAGTTATCCAACATGATGTGAAATTCTGGTTCTTCCAAACAAAAAAAAATTGAAAGATATTCCTTTCAATGGAACACCCTATATTTTTTCATGCATTTCGATTCGTAATAACATTCTCAACAACAAATCTCATCTGACTTCTTTTCGTAAAGGTGAAAATATCAATAGGGCACATTTATAACAAACGGATTTGATGAAGCGCTATAAAATATCGAGTAAATGTTCAAAAACACCGCCTTCTTATTGAACACATATTTGGGCCCTTCTATTGACACTACGTGTGGCATTCAACACAGTTCGGCCATCAATTCTATTAATTATAGTTTCAATATAATTTTTCTGCTCATCTACATTATTATGTTTCATTTTGTACACCTCATTTTTCAGAAATCCCCAAAAATAAAAATCTAGAGGTGTCATGTCTGGTGAACGAGGGGGCCACTTAACAGGACCATTTGTAGCAATCCATCTGTTTCCAAAACAGCCTCGCAGCATTTTTTTTACGCCACTGACATTATGTGCTTGTGCTCCATCTTGCTGAAAATAGATAATTTTACGAGCCTCCACATCAAGATCATCGAAAAACTCTTTCAACACTTTTTTTAATAAATTAATGTAACGTTCAAAGAACCATGGTAGAAAAATGGACCGATAATTCTGCCTATAAAAAGACCACACATTAATACTAAATCGTCTTTGCGGATTGTGGGGATGGACTAGAAATGGATTATGTCTACTCCAATAATGAAAATTATTTCTATTATACATCCCACGATTTGGAAAATTCGCCTCATCGCTCTATATAATATTTCTATAGAAGTTTGGATCTTGTCTGCATTTATTCATAAACCACCGGCAAAACCCCAATCGTCTCTCAGGATCACCAAGTTCTACTGTTTGCACTGGTCTTAACTTATAGGGAGAAATCCTATGTTTCTTCAGAATTCGTTGAATACCAGAAAGTGGAACAGCTATTTCTCTAGATAAATCTCTGATGGAATTATTTGGATATACCTCAAAGTAGGATAAAACGTCAATTTCTATATCTTCAGATATTACAAAATGTTTTTCAGTTCTCCTCTTCTCAAATACTTTTTCATTGTTCCTGAATCGACAATGAAGCACAGCAAAAAAAACGTCGATTAGGTAATTCACGATCGGGAAACGAATTGCTGTAGTGTTGGAGTGCTCTTACGATATTTTTCTGGCAAACCAAGTAGGATTTTAACATATCACATTTTTCTTGATGGAAAAACGGCATTTCGAAAAATATTCGAACTGTAGTTGACAGTTACAATAATTTATGACATTGTCATGATATACTTGAGAATATTTGACAAACAGTATTTCAACAAAGTTTCAAGGCAACTAGATTGCTCATAATAATTATGTTTTATCGAATCAAACACATTTTTTTCAATCACATTCATATGACCCTCCAGTATTTTCTGTTCTGTACAAAAACGGCTTCAAAGTTATCATTACAGCAGACATATTTTGATTCACAAATCAAATGGGGCTAGCGGAATGGCTTTAATATGGAAATTTTCGTTTTGTACATTAATACCAAATAGCTCAGTAGTGTCAATTGAGTGGTGTGACATGATGATCCCGGGTTTCACGAGTTCACATCCCAGCGCAATTTTTTCTTTTTACTGTCTTATTTTGCTATTAGTAACAGAATATTGTTATTCGTATGAGTACCAAAATTAGGTGTTTGGACAATCATGAGGTTTTATTCGCCAAAATAAAGACAATTTTTGCACTAGTGAAAGAAAGAAATATTTCCACATAAGTCGCTTATTTTCCACTTTTGGAAGAAAGGTGATATGAGCTTTGTTGTTGAAAATGGTATTATAGGGTGTTCCATTGAAAGAAATATGATTTAATGAAATATTCTGGAAACGCTACTGTAAATTTTTTTTTCGAGAAGGCCATTAAAAATGCTACTTGTTTGCCCATTCAACTGAATTCGTAACATCAACAATAACGGAGTTGGCAATGGTGCCGACTTTATTTTGGACACCCTGTACGTAAACAAGGAGAATGATAACGGGCCTAAAATCGATCCTTGAGGTACTCGAAGATTACAGATGATGCCTCCGACATTTTCCCATCTAAGATGACTTTTGTTCTGATTGTCATTCTGAAGTAGCCATCATTCAAGAACAAGAAGTATGTTTTGAGAACATCATTCTTATTATGTGAAGCTTAGGTGGGGTGTACCACAGGGATCGATGGCGGGACCATTGCTGTTCATCATGTATATATAGGGTTCTATAAACTCCCTAGGACAAGTGTTTTTACTATACATTTCGTTCTTGTGAGAAGATACTGCCTGCAAATTTGTTAATTAACCTTTATGATTTCATAAAATAATCATCACTGTCTGACTAAAAATGAACATCGTGATAACTGCTCAGGGGTGGAGTATGAAAGTTCACGTTGAAGAAGCTAAAATACTTGGTATTCCGGTAGTTGTTGTTTATTTTGATTCGAAAAAGATATCAATAGATTCGTATAGAGAGCTTACGCCATACTGAAAATTATATGGTAATACGCTCTATCAAAACCTTTTTGTGTGAAATACTAATTCTATTTGAATCAAAATTTTCACTGTACAAGGAAATATGTTACGAAAATGCCATTTCAGTATCATTAGATTTAGTTTACTGTTCATTTCAAACAATCATTCATATATTTTTCTTTCTCTTTCAGAAATCCTGGATATCCTATTCTTGAGGAAAAATACGCCGTGTTCATAAATTTCGTACTGCCACTAATACAATTTCGAATATTTCATATAGTTTTATTTTTATCTAAGAGTTAACAGAGTTTAGGCGTATAGCATTTAGTACTTCAGTTCAACAACACCATCCTTTATATTGATATGAAAATAAATATATTTTTTCAATGCCAGTGCCTGACTGCTAGGTAGCAAGTTCTCAAGCCACTGCACAGCAGTTTCTAGATTTTAATCTAGGTTACAGCTAGAATTATGTTAATAATTAAGGATATGAAGCTTCAAATATCATTTCATACCTCCCAGACATACTAGCTGAAGTTGATCTATAACGTGAAATACCGTATATTTCAATCATAAATCATGATCATATTATAATCTGCTGCTCGATAACTATGAAAATTATTAATTCGGTCCCATAGTGAAACCCCTGATTGATGTTTACGATGATCCATGCCAATGCAACACAATTCAATTCAAGATAGGGAAAGGGGTATTTGAAATGCATATTATTACCAATAATTGAATCTGACAGTATGCAGATTCTGCTTTGAATTTGTTCTAATTGAATATTGGAGTACACGTATCATGTCAATACAATCATCGATTGAAATTGACATTCACACGGGGGTAGACATTGGTGTCTGATTACAACAATCATTCAAAAACGAACTCTACATAGACTCTACATACAATTCTCTAACTCAGAATTTTTTTCCAAATACAATAAAGATGGGCACCGATATTTGACTGAGAGAAGTGATAAGCATGAGAGCATAATAATAATTCAAGTCTCCAAATATCTGAGAATAGTTGGTTTTGGTTAGAGCAGACTAAGAATTGCTTCAAGCAAAATGTCTGTTTGATTTTCTCGTGCCCAAATGTCAACGTAAAGTGGTTTCGTTCTAGCTGAAACAGAATAGAAAATTTCTACTCGACAAATACTATATAGGGCGAGTTTGTTCTGGTCAGAACAGAATAAAAAGTTACTCTACGGCGAAATTTAAGTCTTGAATTTTCCCGCGTCTGAGTGTCTGCGTAAAGTTAGTTCATTCTGGTTAGAGCGGACTGAAAAATTGTTCCTCGCAAACTGTTTCTGTTTGATTTCATTGCGAATAAGTGTCTGCGTAGGGTAACTTTGTTCTTGTTCGAGCAGACAAAGAAATTACTCCTTGCATAATTCTAGTATTCAATTTCACTGCACCCAAGTGTCTACGTAAGGTAACTTTGTTCTGGTTAGAACAAATCGAAAAATTACTCCTCGCGAAATTTAAGTACTGAATTTCCCCGCGCTCATGGGCCTGCGTAAAGTTAGTTCATTCTGAATGATCCAGACAAGAGAATAGCCTCTCGAATGTTTTTTTTTCACCGCAAGTGTCAACGTAGGGTAAGTTCGTTCTAGTCAGAACAGAATGAAAAATTACTCCTTCCAAAATTCAAGTCCTCAATTTACCCGCGCCCAAGTATCTTCGTAAGGTAAGTTCGTTCTGGTTAGAACATAATGAAAAATAGCTCTTCGCGAAATTTAAGTCCCCAATTCCTCCGTGCCCAAATGCCTGCGTGAAGTTAGTTCATTCTCATTAGAACAGACTTAACAATTGCTCCTCGCAAAATGCTTTTGTTTGATTTCATCGCGAACAAGAGTCTACAAAGGGAAAGTTCGTTCTTATTATAACAGAAAAATAAATTAGGTACTCCTTGCAAAATTTAAGTCCTCAATTGTATCACGCCCAAGTGTCTACGTATGGTAAGTTTTTTCTGATTGAAGCAGAATAAAAAATTTCCTCTTGCGAAATTTCACCGCGTTAAATTTCACCGCGCCCAAGTGCCTGCGTGAAGTTAGTTCATTCTGATTAAAGCAGACTGAAAAATTGCTCCTTGAAAAAATCTGTTTGTTTGATTTCATCGAAAATCAGTGTCTACGTGGGTACGTTCATTCTTGTTAGAACAGCTTAAGAGATTACTCTTGCAAAGTCCTAAATTTCCCCGCGCCCAAATGCCTGCGTAAAGTTAGTTCATTCTGGTTGAAGCAGACTAAACAATTGCTCCTCGCAAAATATTTTAGTTTAATTTCATCGTGAACATGTGTCTACACAGGGTAAGTTCGTTCTAGTCAGAACAGAATGAAAAATAACTCCTTTCAAAATTCAAGTCCTTAAATTACTCGCGCCCAAGTGTCTTCGTAAGGTGAGTTCGTTCTGGTTTAACAGAATAAAAAATGTCTTTTCGAGAAATTTAAGTCCTAAATTTCCCCGCGCCCAAGTGCCGGCGTAAAGTAAGTTCATTCTGAATGAATCAGATAAGAGAATAGCTCCTCGGAAGATTTTTTTGTTTGATTTAATCGCGAACAAGTGTCTACGTAGGGTAAGTTTGTTCTAGTCAGAACAGAACGAAAAATTATTCTTTTCAAAATTCAAGTTATCAATTTACCCGCGTCCAAGTGTCTACGTAAGGTAAGTTCGTTCTGGTTGGAACAGAATAAAAAATTACTCCCCGCGAAATGTAAGTACTGAATTTGCCCGCGCCCAAGTTTCTGCGTATAGTTAGTTCATTCTGAATGAACCAGACTAGAGAATAGTTCTTCGCATGATGTTTTTGTTTGAATTCATCGCGAACATGTGTCTACGTAGGGTAAGTTGGTTCTTGTCAGAACAGAATGAAAAATTACTGCTTCCAAAATTCAAGTCCTCAATTCACCCGCGCCCAAGTGTCTACGTAAGGTATGTTCGTTCTAGTTAGAACAGAATAAAAAATTTCCTCTCGAGAAATTTAAGTCTTAAATTTCCCCGCGTCTAAATGCCTGCGTAATGTTAGTTCATTCCGGTTAGAGCAGACTAAACAATTGCTCCTCGCAAAATGTTTTTGTTTGATTTCATCGCGAACAAGTGTCTACGAAGGGTAAGTTCGTTCTTATTATAACAGAGAAAGAAATTAGGTACTCCTTGCAAAATTCAAGTCCTCAATTTCATTACGCCCAAGTGTCTACGCATGGTAAGTTTTTTCTGGTTGGATCAGATTAATAAATATCCCCTTGTGAAATTTAGGTCCTAAATTTCGCCGCGCTCAAGTACCTGCGTGGAGTTATTTGATTCTGGTTAAAGCAGACTGAAAAATTGCTCCTCGCAAAATCTGATTGTTTGATTTAATCGCAAACAAGTGTCTACGTTGGGTAAGTTCGTTCTTGTAAGATCAGACAAAGAAATTACTCCTTGCAAAATTCTAGTTCTCAATTTCCCTGCGCCCAAGTGTCTACGTAAAGTAAGTTTGTTCTAGTTAGAACAGAATGAAAAATTACTCCTCGCAAAATGCAAGTCCTAAATTTCCCCGCGCCCAAGTGCCGGCGTAACGTAAGTTCATTCTGAATGAACCAGATCAGAGAATAGCTCCTCGCAAGATGTTTTTGTTTGATTTAATCGCGAACAAGTGTCTACGTAGGGTAAGTTTGTTCTAGTCAGAACAGAACGAAAAATTATTCTTTTCAAAATTCAAGTTATCAATTTACCCGCGTCCAAGTGTCTACGTAAGGTAAGTTCGTTCTGGTTGGAACAGAATAAAAAATTTCTCCTCGCGAAATGTAAGTACTGAATTTGCCCGCGCCCAAGTTTCTGCGTATAGTTAGTTCATTCTGAATGAACCAGACTAGAGAATAGTTCTTCGCATGATGTTTTTGTTTGAATTCATCGCGAACATGTGTCTACGTAGGGTAAGTTGGTTCTTGTCAGAACAGAATGAAAAATTACTGCTTCCAAAATTCAAGTCCTCAATTCACCCGCGCCCAAGTGTCTACGTAAGGTATGTTCGTTCTAGTTAGAACAGAATAAAAAATTTCCTCTCGAGAAATTTCAGTCTTAAATTTCCCCGCGTCTAAATGCCTGCGTAATGTTAGTTCATTCCGGTTAGAGCAGACTAAACAATTGCTCCTCGCAAAATGTTTTTGTTTGATTTCATCGCGAACAAGTGTCTACGAAGGGTAAGTTCGTTCTTATTATAACAGAGAAAGAAATTAGGTACTCCTTGCAAAATTCAAGTCCTCAATTTCATTACGCCCAAGTGTCTACGCATGGTAAGTTTTTTCTGGTTGGATCAGATTAATAAATATCCCCTTGTGAAATTTAGGTCCTAAATTTCGCCGCGCTCAAGTACCTGCGTGGAGTTATTTGATTCTGGTTAAAGCAGACTGAAAAATTGCTCCTCGCAAAATCTGATTGTTTGATTTAATCGCAAACAAGTGTCTACGTAGGGTAAGTTCGTTCTTGTAAGATCAGACAAAGAAATTACTCCTTGCAAAATTCTAGTTCTCAATTTCCCTGCGCCCAAGTGTCTACGTAAAGTAAGTTTGTTCTAGTTAGAACAGAATGAAAAATTACTCCTCGCAAAATGCAAGTCCTAAATTTCCCCGCGCCCAAGTACCTGCGTAAAGTTAGTTTATTCTGATTGAAGCAAACTAAAACATTGCTCCTCGTACAATGTTTTTGTTTGATTTCATCACGAACAAATGTTTACGTAGGGTAAGTTTGTTCTTGTTAGAACAGACAATGAAATTACTTCTTGCAAAATTTAAGTCCCCAATTTCCCTGCGCCTAAGTGTGTATGTAAGATAAGTTTGTTCAGGTAAGAACAGAATAAAAAGTTACTCCCCGCGAAATTGAAGTCCTAAATTTTGCCGCATAACAATTGCTTGCGTGAAAATAACTTCATTCTGGTTAGAGCAGATTGATGAAATTACTCGTCGCACAATGTTTCTGTTTGATTTTTTGCCTATGTAGGGTAAGTATGTTTTTTTAGAACAGACAAAGAAACTAGTTCCTGCAAAACTTAAGACCAAGTGTCTACATAAACAAAGTTTTTTCTGGTTAGAACAAAATAAAAAATGACTCCTCGCGAAATTTAAGTCCTAAATTTCTCTGCGTGTCTACGTAGGGTAAGTTTGTTCTGACTAGAGCATATACTGAATAAGTTTGTTTTGGTTAGAGCATATTGAATAGTTACTCTATGCAAATTTCCTCGCGCCCAAGTGTCTGGATATGAGACGCGTGTTATCTTATATTCAGAAGGGTGGTATCCCTTTTCAGCTTTATTATGTAAGAAAGCTACTGTGTTCGCGAAACAGGTAATATTCAAAATAAAATTTGTAATCGAATCGTTCCCGTGTATTTTCCACAATGGAAAGCGAACTTGAAAATGTCTTCCTTCCAATTCCACTGTTATTCTCTTCAATTAATCTTTTCCATTGTTGATTCCGAACTCCAAATAAACCTTCATTACCTGTTACGAATCCCCTAACAGTGTCACTTTCACCGAAAGGCAGCAATCTATTATATTTGAACGTGATAATAAATTGAAATCTCAGGGGTGATATTCGACGAGTAATTTTCTTGTCGGAGCCTGGACAGAACTGAGACATATAATGGCGTTATATGTTATAAAGGATAGAGAACACTCACCGCTGTACGATCCGTTGTTTCCAGACATTCGATATTCTCGTTTTTTGGACGAGGATTGATTGAGGACTGGCTGGACACATAGTAGTCTGTATAGTCTCAGATATTGCTGCTTATTTTACGATGGCATAGTATGTGATTGGCAAGTACAGATGCTTATTTATGCAACAAGAATACAAAAAGACTCTTTTTTGCACGCGTGAGAAGTTTCCATAACAGCCATAGCTGAATATCTCGAAGTTATTGAGAAAAAATTTGAAAAATCTCCAAAGAACCCTGCAACGTTCTTATGGAAATAGAGTCCCAGTCGAATTGGCTGAAAATTTGGTATAATGTAGCCCATATTGTCCTGCTCAAATGTGTCCATGACCGTTTTTGAAAAACAGGTTGTTGAACATGCGGAGACAGAGTTTAAACTTACCTATACAATCAATAATGTGGCGATTACTTTGTTAAAAAAAGTTAAGTATAGCGATTACAATCGTAATATATTGAACAGACCACTAAAAAAGTACAGTGATTCGTACTATATAGATATATGAGCAAACAGAATGGGACACCCATCTCATTATTGAAGAATGCTGCTTCATTTTTGGGCCATACATTCCAAACAGATGGATTGGACGAAGAGGAAGCATAGAATGGCCAGCCCGCTTTCCAGATTTGACTTCTTTGGACTTTTTTGGGTATATTTGGAAAATCGTGTGTATGTGGGAGCTCTTTGAATCACACCTCAAATGCTAACTAATTACTTAAGGAAATTTTATGACCGCTTGGGATATTGTTCAGCAAATGATAGCAAATATTTTGAGCACTTAGTCAGATAGTTTTCAGTTTCTGTTAATGCATCTGATTATTGAAAAAGAATTAAATTATTAAAAAGTTCAAAAACCACCTTGCATAAAAATTCTTGATATTTTCTCGAGTCCTTTCGAAAATATTGGACAATTCGCAATTTCAATGAAAATGCCATGTTGTCATATTTCAAAAACCATATCGATTCAAAATCTGATATTTGGAGACATAAGGGATGAGAGGGCGCTGAATTTATTGCAATGGAACTAAATTGGTAGTTCCATTTGAAAAAAATCAATAACTTAACCCCAATGAATGAAAAACTGTTGTGTTGAATCGGGCGCTCAAAAAAACACCGTGTAGAAATTTTCATGGATTTTTTCCGAATAGTTTCCGAAATATGAGACCGTTCCCAGCCTCTTGAAAAACACTGCATATACTTCTAGAGACTTCAAAAAAACTCTATTCTTGTAATCGATAATATATTCAACGCATTTACTCCTGAAGACTTATATTCCATCTCGATTATGGTAGACAATGGAACTGAAGAATGGAGATTACATCTTCTCAAGAAGCAGACTCAATTCATCTTCCGGAATATCCCTTGGATCATAAGGAATAATGGATTTCCTGCCGTAATGTACGAAGTTCCTATTGATTTTCGCTTGCTCTCCAAAGACCAGTCGTCAGTAAATTATTAAAGACGTTGCCGCGTTTCATTGTTGTTTATTGTCGAATGCTCCGATAATTTGGGATGTCATCATGGTGTATAATGGTATATTATACTGAAGTGGTTCGGAACCCACTTGTGCGTGAACTGTTTAGTCCGAGAGGTACTGTCACTTTGTGATTTATATCCGACTCAAATGTGATTAAGAAGAGTTTCACCACTACTGTACTCGAAATTGAAAGTCAGTCAGTGCGACCGTGGCGGGTGAGGGCGTGGGAGGCGGTGAAACTGGTCGGAAAAATATCGAAAAAAAGTGACTGATCTTCACGTGAAACTCTGTTAAAATGTGAATCAATCATAATCACAAGTGAAAATAGGCGTCAGTCACGTTTCCGATGGGAAAACATCGTCAGTGAGGCGTTTCAAGTGGTCGGAAAAATTGAAGTGACCGATCTTCACTTAAAATTTTGTAGAATGATTATTTTAATCAAATTGAATATAAAAATAGACGTCAGTCGCGTTTATTGCGGGGGATTCTGCGTCAGTCAGGCTTCCAACGTCAAGGGCAGTGACCAGCTTCCTTTGGCGCTCTGAATCTTATGCAGTTCGACTGACGAATTTTCATTCCACCGGTATCGTGCCGGCTGACGAGTATTTATCGAATAGTGGAAGTAGTATGTTTCAGTGCAGACTATATTTGTATTCATCTCGACTACCTGGCCTCAGGGCCGGCGCTATCCCTTTGGCCGCCCTAGGCAAAAGTTACAGTTGCCGCCCTAGACAAAGATTACATTTGCTGCTCCCTTCCTTTTTCCTTTTTCGGTTTCCCTCATATGTGGAATCGGGGGTCCCTTGGGAAGTTCCGCTTCTAACTTGTGTTTTGAGCGTACCTTGGGTACCTCTGATTCATTTTTCTCGAAAAAAAAAGATCAGACTCAGGATTCGAACGTGTCCAAGCGCTAATAGATGTTTTAACGAACGACATCTTACCGATTCGCTACCGATCACCACAAAAAAAATAGGTCATGAATAAATAATAAATAAGGGTTATTTTCTACAATCATTGATACTCTACATTACAGTTGATATAGTTATTACTCCGTAAGGTCTCTGGTTAGCGAACTCTTGGGAGGTGAAACCTGTAGAATTCATCCGACAGATTTTTAACATGTGACGGGATGGAATCCAAGCCAGCAAGCTCACGCAGCGCATCCAGACAAATGTACCTATCAGTCTTGGTGAGTATACGGAGACAAGATAAGAACCAACTGAATGAACTCAATATTGAAATATTCTCTACCAGAATTGGGAATGAATTCAGCTCGAAAACTATTTTGTACTCGTTCAACTGACCCATCCATTCCAACGTTCAGATATTTCGACAGATTTGCATTCTGTTTTTTTTTTTTTTTCATTTTGATTGGTTTGCATCTGACAATAACAGACACCTATGCGACAATTCCCTCTCCTTGATTGAACCATTTCAATGTTTCGCTCTGAAAGATTCTCTTTTTGATGAAATCATTTCGAAAACAGTAATTGAATATTGAAATAGAGTTAGTTTTAGTTTTTTTTTTTTCATCGCGAGAACGTAATTATAACGGATGGTATTTTTAGTACTCGCTGCACACTAGAGCTCTGTTCAAACACGTGGACGTGATGAATTGGAAAAACGGGATTCATTTTAATTGTGTCTGAACTTTCATAACTAACGAGGTAACGTCATGATATCATAACCGTGATATTTTGTATTTTTCAGGAAATTGTCCATAAAATTATACAGAGTTAGTCAAAGGTATGTACCTTTTTTTTGAGTTGATATGGGTGTTATTGAGAAAAAATCGTATAAGAGTTAATGAGTATTTCACTACTGGTGAAAGAGTGACGTGATCGGCAATGTTTTTAAATGAAACCATAGGAAAAATTTATTTCAATCAGGGAATGTAGCCAATAGAATATTCTGAGCGATATGAGAGTTTGAACCAGACAGTGGCGTACGTAGGTATATGTTCATAGTGAAATCATGGAGTCATCACCATTCTATCCGCATCGAGAGTGTACAGGAGCCATCTGAACCAGTTACCTTATACTCTCCGCAGTTCCAGAATGGTAAAAGGAATCTATTTGCCGTTATATAAGAAGCTAAACATTATTTGCGGCATAGTAACGTTTAAATGAAATACTATGGCAGATATAGTTTGTTCGAGAGTTTGTAAATAGACAGCGACAGTGATATAAATGTTTTAAAATAATTATAGTTCACTAAAGTGACTATAGTAAGTGTATTTTCATTACAATTTTTTTTTTTCGGTTGTCACGATCTTATCTTAATATTAAAAAATTGTAAGATAGGACCAGAAGACAAAAAAATACTGACAAGTCTGTCACACTGTCTCTGTCAATCCAGAATCTGCACGCCCCTGAGGCGACAGTGATATATAGGATTGATAGAGGGAGTTGGCACGAGGAGACTGCCATGAATTTTTCAGAGATTTTCACTCACATGGGAAATACCGCGGATTTCGGCGCGGCGGCAAGGAGATTAGGATAATCCTCACTCTTTTGTTTTTGATATGGAGGTTTCAGTTCTAAAATTTCATTATTCATTTCGGTGTGGATTCAAACGTGATTCTTTTTGGGAATATGAAGGCTTTACGGGAGTAGTTGTTTATGAGCTCGTACATCACAATAGTTTGCGGCACGGTTGAATAAAAGATTACATTTTCGAACAATTCACCGTTCTTCCGGTTCCGGTTGAATCAGGATGTATTGATACATATCTGAATCGGTATTATATCTTTCAGCAAAAATATGCCAAAACAGCCAATCAACAATTTTTTTTTTCCATTCAGTCACAATTCCTCATAATATAATATATGAGAAATAGAAAAAAATGGACAAACTATCGAGACTTACTCTTTGAACTCCGCAGGCTTTACCCGAACCAATCTGTTGAAATGGTGGTTCTGATCATTGGGGTACTTGGTGGAATTATGGACACGCTGCTCTCGAATTTGAAAACTATATCAGTGTGCCATATAGGCAGGAGGCCGTAATTCTTGATTCACTCCGCCTCCGCCTACTCAGAGCACATGATTCTTAGACCCAGTAATCACTCACCCCATGAACGTGGGGAGTATTTACTGGGATTAATGACACACCAACGCGCCCTCCGGATGTATCGGGTTCCGGAGACAGGGCCTGACTGGTAAATTCCTGACGGATAAAAAAAAACAATAATAAGTATACGCTTACCTAGGGGTGAAACAACGCCACAAACAAGAGGTACTCAATATCAAAAACTTTTTGTTTTTGTACCTCATATTTTTATGCTTTATCAACAAGAATTATGATCCTTTTAATAAAGTATATTTTGATTGAATTGATTGATATCAGCATAAACTTTGACATATCTGAAAAGGGGCTCTAAAAGGGCGTGATACACCGTTCTGGCATTTTTGATTCCCAAGTTCATTGAAGTTGCTCTCACTGCATAAGATCCATAAGAGATCTCACTTCTGAGATGCATAATATGATATCACCATATGCTAGTTCATCTAGAGAACATCTGAATGGAATAATATTTATTTTTGAGGCATTAAAGTTTAACATCGCATCGCACCACTCCTTGAATGTATTCAAATCTGTAGATATTTCGTCGTGTGAATTATTTGATTGTTTGCTGTTACACAATATTTTCGTGTCATCAGCAAATAGAACGAATTTTCCAGAATTGCTCAAATTGGCAAGTTCATTAACTTATAATAAAGATAAAATGGGCACTAAAACTGATCCTTGCTTAGATGACCAGTTGGTAATCACTGGCAAGGACTGTGGTAATAACAATCAGCATATCCGCATCTTCCCAATACAACCCCAACCCCACTCCCCCAAACCCTCATCCTTCTTTAATGTGAACTCAAAACAAATTGAAGTGATTTGTGTTGATACTACAACAATTTAATGAAAAACAAAGGAAATTAAAGATAATATACAAATTTGAAAAAAAAACACCAATCATCAAGTGAACGGAAAAAAATCTCAAAATTTAGCAAATTCTATCTGATTTTAAAAAGGTTTGTATGGCCATAGTCAAAAAACCACCCCTTTATGGCCAACATTGCTGTAGACTGAAGAAAGTGACCAAAAATTGCAGATTATGGGCTGGTAAACTAACTTTCGGAGGATCCCCAAGGTCGATAGCTTGATGAGAGTATCTCCCCGTCATTCCCAACATTGTGTGAAGAAATCGCTATTACTTGATTTCATGTACGTGAGATCAATTTTGGATATCAATTAACAGTATTACTATGGCTAATTTCTCCTCTAGGTATCCCTTGACCTGATTGATAATTGTGAACCGTACAAAATATTAGTCACTCAATTCAAAAGTCCTCACAGATTTATCAAGTCCTTGAAATGGCATGTTTCTGATATGCTCACTTCTGAATAAAATACATAATAAATAATGAAAATCCTCTCCTTCAACCACTTGTAGAGTATTCCTATAAGTATAATCTGTGCAGGTACAAAAATACGGTTATTATTATTATTAGCCGTGGCGTTCCGGTGCGACAAATTTATTTTTATTTTTGATAGATGTTAAGAACAGCCAAAATTCAGTATGTCGACCCTCACAGGCAATGCCTTCGGATACACTTTACGTATGCCTATAGGAGAGTAATATTTCTTCATCCATCAGGAATATACCAGTCGGGCCTTGCCTCTGGAGTCCAAATCATCCGAGTGCCACGGTGGTGTCATTTACGCAACTAACCATTCTCGATATCCGTGGTATAAGTGACTATTTGGCCCAAGAATCATGTGCCCCGAGCTGCCATAATTATTATTTTTGGTATCGAGTCAATTAAAAAGTGTCACACTCCTCTCGTTTCCCCACAATTCGTAGTAACCTATGGAAGAGAGATGGGTGAGATTTTGAAATAGCACAATAAAAATGTGTATGCGAGATATTTCCTGTTTCAATTGACTAAATTGTTCTTAATTGGCTTTCATTTCCACTGATGCATCGATCCATCGCAGCCTCCGAATACCCGGACGTGTGTACGCGCCCTTACTGCATAAAAACTCAATTTTCCGTTTTCCAATCAATGAACTTTCTCGATACACTTTTAATCCGAATCGACCTCTCGGATCTTTATCAAAAGTATCTGATTATCTGCATCATGTAAGTAAACATCAAGTTTTCTCAGTGCTTCCTGCATCGCCGTTCAAATCGGGAAATCAATGATTTCTCTTGGGACGTCTTCCTTTCCCCAGACAGAATAACTGCCTTCAGACAATTTTCAGAGCAGAAAAACTTTAATCGGGTGATGAAAGAGACTCGCGATTTGTAATCCGAGAGAATCATAGACACTAAAGAAAAATAACCAATATTTGATGCTGTATATATACAATCTTCCCAATATCGGTAGTGAAATGACGTGAATCGTTGATTTGTTTGAAATATACAGGGTGTCGATTTGAAAACTCCTCAAACTCAATATCTTTCTTTAGGTTAATAATATGAAAAATCTAAAAGACCAATCAATTCAAGTTTCAAATGAGATACTTGTAATGAATATTTCTAGCCCTCTGGATTCCATCTCTTAGATGGGTTAGATGTTTCCCATAGAAACTTAAGTCAAGTGGCGCATTTCTACACTTGTGACTTTTCATTTGTTGAATATTTTCCTGCTACAAATAAAACTTTTAATTTGCGAGAAAGAAATTTTAAACATGGGATCCACTTACGCCTGATAAATATAGAGGAAATAGAAGCTTCCAATTTACACTAAAAATATATACTCGTGAAGTCACGCTTACAATTGTTTCGACACACAGTGTCATCATTGTAAGCGTGATGAATTTACACGATAGAACACTACTTACGCTTATTTCATAAGTTGTTCAAATTATTCATTTCGCTCTAAACAGTAATATAGTCTGTTTTCGAAGTCCTCTCTAACATTTTGTAATTGACCAGCATGCTGCTGAAATTCGCGTTTTAGGTTCATCAATATCAGCAGATTGTGTTCCATAAATAACGGATTTATGATGGGGTTCCCGAAGAAAAAAATCTACGGGAGATAAATCTGGTGATCTTAGAGGCAAGGATGTTGAAATACTTGATACAAGAGGATTATATATTTGTCAGTCTTTGATCTGAAAGTTTCATAATAAACAAAAATATATCACTCCCAAAACTAAGCAAACTCGATTCGTTGAAAACAATTTTTGGAAAGCACACACTCAACGATATATATTGTTTTATGGACCTAAATTATATAATTTCCTACCATACAACATAAAAACTACCACCTCTCTGACTGAGTACAAAATGTCAATGAAAAAAATTATATATGAAAATAAAAACTTACTTAAAATTTTCTGACAGAAGATAAACCATCACTTAATGATTTCTTTCTTGTTAATCGAAACCCTTGTTACTCACCTTGTTCTCTCGTACCGCCTTTCCTTTTCTTTGCTATTATTATTGTAGTGTTTATTTATTGACATTGTATTTTTTTTATATGCCAAACCTTGAATCTGAGCATAAATAAATCATATGTTTTCAGAATCTGCATAAAATTTTACATATGAAGTGCAAATTGCAAGTTAAACTGACGATTTTGTATTTTTCATGATTTTCATTGGATTTGGATGGATTTGGATGATGATTTGGATTATTTTCGATTTTTCGAATAATTTTGTTTTACATTGATTGACTCAAAATTCACAGATTATACTAATTTGATCATTCTGAATCGATTGACGTTCGTAGAATTGCTCTATCTTCAACCGTTACTGAGTTGAAGAGTGTATTTGGAATGAAATGGAGTCATTTCCCTCCATATCTTTTCCAGTCCTATTCGTGACACTTTTGACATTGTATATCTTTCAAATGCCAAACCTTGTCTCTGAGAATACACAAAACATATATTTTCGGAATCTGCATGAAATTTTACGTGTATGGTGCGAATTGCAGGTTAATTTGATGATTTTGTATTTTTCATGATTTTTGGATCATTTTCGAATAATTTTGTTTTACATTGATTGACTCGAAATTCACAGATTATACTAATTTGATCATTCTGAATCAATTGGCGTTCGCAGAATTGCCCTATCTTCAACCGTTTCCGAGTTAAAGAGTTCATCTGGAATGGAAAGTAGTAATTTCCCTTCTTATATTTTCCAGTCCTATTCGTGACATTTTATTCCTTTTATATGACAAACCTTGTATCGGTTTGCAAGTAAATTTGACGATTTTGTATTTTTCATGATGTTAAGGGAACTACCCATCACTGATAAATAGGCGTTTTGTCAATACTCGGAAATTCTGAGTGGAAAGATTTACTTTTCAATTTTGACACCCTGTATCTCGTAAACTTGTCGGTAGATTTCTTTTTGCGCCCATAGAAACTTTTGCCAAGGAAGTCAAAATCTACAATATACCAAAAATTCAGTGAATTTAACGGAAAGCCATTTTCCATATGGACTTTTGCTGCACAATTTTTTCCCTAAAAAAAACAAGCTTCTTACAGAGTAGTAAAAAAGGAATTATTTCAGTGAAATTTCAGCGATAAGAATAAAAAATCCAACATTTAATAAACGTAACCTAATCACCATCTTCATTTTACTATTATACTACTTTTTATATGAATTTGTAGAGCTAATGGCTAATGGGGCCCATGATAAAGCGTTGGAACGGTATCAACTAATCTTCTAACTAGTTCTACAGAAAGAATACAATAATTTTTGTTCCAATAATAAACGGAAAACCATGCATCTCAGTGCAAGTTATTTCTAATTACTTCTGTAGGTTCAAAACGCTATCATTCGGAAATGCTCATTAAATAAATCAGGCTACCATTGTGAAGGAAATTGAACGTCAATCAGAATTATGTGCCACTTGACTTCCCTTTCCATTTGACCCTCTATGGGTATCATCTATCCCCCTTAGGGGATTTAAACACGATGGCTACAAATATTCATTGAAACTCCTTGAAAATAGAATTGACCTGTTTTTTCGATTTCTTACAGTTATACTGCAAGGTAGATATTGAGGGTGGGAACTTTTCAACTTGACACCCTGTATTGAAAACTCCCACCATTTTACATCTACTCAGTGTCCTTGAAAGGAGAGGAGTAGAGATTCAAGCATATGCTGATGACCTTGCCATCTTATATCCTTCAAAGAGCGTTGAATGATCTACACAGTTTATGCCAGAGGAAACAGTACTGTAATAGTACCCTTCACCAGGAAAACATTTCACTTCTTTTTCTTTAATGGTGAGTTCAATCAATTTGCAGTGGAAGCAAAATATCTAGGTATAATCCTAGATGAAAAGCTCATGTGAAACGCTCATTTGGCAAGGGTTCTCCACAGAGCCATATTATCCTGTTGGACATGTCGAAGGATTCATAAAAAATTCCATTAAATACATTTAATTAGACCAATGATCACATATGGAGCACGTTTGGTGGTCAAGAAACCCTATCAACAACACACCATCAGCAGCTATGGAAATATTTCTAGGCTCACCTCCTCTCCAAATCCTTCTGGAGAGAGAGAGGTAGGTGGCAACATATATGAATGTACAAATTGCTAGTTGCATATAACAGGCTTATAATATGGAGCGCAGCAGTCTGCTGTCTAAGATCAAAAGTCAGAGCGAACTGGTGATGACATTCGATATAATATAGACGAATGGGTCTTCCAAAAGGAAAAACTTAGTGTAGATAACTGTTGGTTCACAGATGGTTCGAGAACACACCCCGGCGCCGGTACAGGTGTATAAAGTGGTGAACCTAGGACAAAGATGTGAAGAAAGATTGGAAGAAACCAACATCACACACAAATCGATCAGAATATTTTCGGACAGTTTATCGGCTTCAAAAGCTGTTGCCTCGCACAAATCAACATTCAAGTCATTGTTGAACTGTCATAAAAGGCTCTGCTCACTAGAAAGATTCAACATAAGGCTCTGGTCTGGATTTTAACGAAAGACGGGTCCCCTGAAGGTTTTGTCGGACCAGAACCCGCATTTGCCAGTTGCTTTGGTAATTGACGAGAGCAAATAACATGATAAAATCACTCCACCTTCGGTGACGTGATTTTATCTAATGTTGTTTGGTCGAGTCATATTACAAGCTACCAAGTTTGAGTGGAACAAAATTAAAGTTTATTCGATGAAAACAAAACCTCGAGTAGTATTTAGTGAGATAAATCAACGAATCAAATGAATTAATTATTAAACAAAAGTGAATAGAACAAAATTTATTAAATTAAATCAATAATTCATTGAACAAAAAGTACATTTAACAGGAAATATTATTTAAATGTACAATTAGTGAAATTATAGTTTTGGTATACCTATCCTACCCGAAGAAGACTGCTGAATTTGATTATTTTCCTCTCTTACATTTGTCATTAAAGTGGAATGATGCTGTGAGTCTGACTGAAGTTATGGCTTCAGAGAATTGGCGTTCGAATGTCCGGTCAGCTTAATAATTTGTTGTTCTGAGACTGCTGCTTTGGCAAGAGTAGGAATATGGGAGTGATTAGTAATTTTATTTTTCAGATCTAGACCAATTTTTTCTGCATAAATTCTGGTCCACTTTGAAATTTTGTTTACACCAATGGTCACATTTTTGTACCATCCCTTGGCATTTTCATTTTTCCAAAACGGATTTGGTGTTAGAAACAATCTATCTGAAGAAATATGTTTGTTTCGTTTTTCTAGAAGCATTTTCAACAATCTTATAGGACGGATTTTCTTTATTTGTAGTCAACCACTTACTTTCACTGCGCCTTTTATCTCAACCTTTAGCTGTTTTAGAAAAGTCCGTGTTGTACTCCACTCTGCCTGTCAATGTTCCATTATTGTATTTTTCGGCTTTGAAATAATAAATTTTACAGTGCGCACTTTCACCACCTCTCCAGGCTAATTCAAAAGCAGCCCATTGGAGTATTTTCATCCCACTGCTGTGCCATTTTTATAACTTCTTTACTCAATGCTATAGAACCTTGTCTTCTTTTATCTGAATTGCTCTGCATTTGCTTGCGTTTCTAGCGGCTTGAAATGTCACATCTTTGAATGGGTCAAACACAATCTTATAATCTATATAATATTTTTCTTGCACAATTTTGGCTACAGTGTTCTACATTGTTCTACATTGTTTTAACTACGTACTACTTGTAGTCATTTCCGTCTGATTTCTTTATATTATACGCCCAATCAGCCAATATGCTTGAGATTTCCGGCTGCGACGTTGAAGGTAGTAGTTCATACCCATTTTCTCGACAAAATATCTCAAACTGCCTCCAAATTGATGATTTGGTTTTTTTGGTGTAACGTAATATATCCGATATTTTATCCTCTTGCATTTCTGTTCCTTCCTATTTAGCCTACAGCAAACTACGATTTTTGTAGTAACAAATGTGAATTATTATACATGAGTGGTATTGTCAAACAAAAACTGAATACCTGTACTGCGAAAATGATTGTATACATTCCAAGGCATTGATAAATAATTCGAAAAATGTATATTAAGGATGACTATGTTGTGTAACATGACAACTTACTGGCCACTGTCGTCTGACCATCACATGTCAAGACTAGGACTGTCAGGAAATCTGAACGTTCTTGATAACGAAACCGCAGACCAAATAGTTTGTCTTGATGCAACGATGCTGGGGTAGGGGTAAATCAAAAAAGTCGACTCTCTCAACTCATCGAAACCCTCCACGCACTCCAATCCACAGAACATTATGCAAATGCCAACCTGTAGCACACCAATACGTGAAAAAGCGCTTCGGAAAGCGAGAATCCTTTTTGCGGTGCGAATTCTTGCGGCCAGAAGCATGCGTACGGATGACGTCGCGACGCCGTCGGTGCTCGCGTTGCAGTGCAGCGTCGATTCAAGAAGCGTCGCGACGACAGTTGAACTCACGTGGACGTGCTGTTTCGGTTTTAATCTCGCGTCCCGTCAGAGGAAATGTTTGGAGCTGCTTAAGTGAGATTAAGTGGAGGCAGTTTTTAATTAGGCACGGATCGACTAGGGTGAGTTTTGTTAGATTTCGGGGTTGTGTATTGTCTTGGAAGTGGAGTGGAAAAGGAGAGAGCTGAGGCGGATTTATAGTAATGATAATAAAAAAAGAAATTTGTTGAAACTTCAACAATCAATAGTAGTTATTTTCAAATATCGCTTTCTTAAAGCGCAATCACACTCAGCAAATCATATTATTTTTACTGATTTGAAGGGTACTTCAAGATGCTCCTAGACAATTTCAGTACCTACGGGTATATTTTTCAATTAAATTGATATGTATTGATAGACATCCTACCTTCGTGATCCATACCTAAGAAAAACCTAAAAAAATAATCCTGTGCAATCATATTCAGCATCTACTAAAAAATTATTTTTGTTTTTTCTGTACAATAAATTTCAATCCTTTAGAGTAACATTGAATTTTTCGCCAATATGTCAACTTTATACAGTGTCTTTAAAAAGTATCGAAACGGTCTCATATTTTAGAAACGGCTATGAGAAAATTTACGGAAATTTCGACAGGGTGGATTTTGATCATGCCCGATTCAACGGTGATATCGGCAATGTATCCAAATCAACAGTTTTCCAGATAAAAATAATAGTATTTCCATCGCCGAACGAAGATTCTTCGTTGTCGATATAGTCAGTACGACAACGCTGCATATGATATTTGACAGAATCATCATTTGAAGCAACCAGTGTCGTAACTATCGAGAAAGGGAAACCAAATTGGAAAAGAGAAAAATGAATGAATTATGACAAATCATGTCAATTAAAGCATCGGCTGTTCTCAAAATACTGTGGAGATTATTTCATCATAATTTCAGGTTTCCATTCTTATTGGGTTTCCATTATTTCTATTTTATTGAACCTCAATATTCCTGTCAACAACGCACGACACTGCCGTTGGGGGGAAGATGTCCCTTACACACGAATCTTAATGCGTGTGCGGCGAGTTACTCATCTAGGTTATGTTATTTGATCGGAGTGAGAGCTATTCTCAAAATATAATAATTTTTGTTGGTTCAGCTTCAAAAATATTTATTTCTCACACTACTCTCATATTTACAGAACAATCACATAATATGAACTGAACATTATCAGTCTAGGTGTACTTGCAGTGGAACGTATATCTAATTCAATTCTAAAGTACCATTCACCCATTCATTCATGCAAATAATAATAATATAGTGGAATGTATTCTCCAACCCACAGTTGATATTCTCGATTTCAAACTCCAAATTTAGCATCTACTGAAAAATTTGAGAAAAATAATATGCATTTGTTATGAAAACTTGAAAATTTTATGAGAGATGCAGTTGTTTCTTGTCAAAATTTATTTCTGTACAAGAAACTTGGTGATTTTTGGTGGCCTATTCACTTTTCAGCTGTAGAAAAAAACGGAAAACCTACAGTACCACCCTGGGTGGTCTACATTCCGCTGTCAGGTCTATCTCGTGAGTAATCGGAATCTTCACATGGATTTCTGAAAATTTCTCATGAAGTTTTCCAGTGGGATAACTTATCTCCATGCGAGCAAGAACTCTGCATTCAAACCATACGCGGAAGGTTATCTGCTCCTCACCTCAGAACAGATAATTTCTTAGGTGACAGTGCACTGTCAGGAGTTCTACCACCTTCCTGAGACTTTATACTTCCTTCACAAATGAATTATGTGAAACTTTCCACAGTTCAGCGTGGATTCATACCACTGCCTTTCCGACTCTGAATTATCTTGCATTGACTTCCCAAGTTGATCCATCACCTTTAAACCGATTAACTTTTATTGTCCTATAAAAAATATATAAATAGATAAGGCGTCGATTAGGTTGAGTGTAAGAGCAGTCAATAACTGAACTTTGCCTTAAATAATGAAACTTTATTATTATTATTATCGTGCGTCGAATAAGATGCATATCTTCTAGTTCAAGCCCATTCAATTCTTAAAAGATAACGAGGAGCGCGATTATTGAGTTCGGTGAACAAAAATAGTGGTCTCTATCATTTTAAACGAATGCCTTTTGGAATGATCAACGCACCAGGAACGTAGCAGCGCATCATTGAAAATGTTCTGAGAGTAGACTGAAGCCACACTGTGAGTGCCACTTTCTATGCCACGCACTAAGTGTCGTTGTTTGATTCAATTATTTCATGCGAGAGTAGACTCAAACCAGTCTCATATTCTACGTAACAATCACATTGTTTGAACTGAACATCAGTCTAGGTGTAACTGCAGTGGGCCGTATATCAAATTCAATCCTACCCTGTCAGGAGTCCCAGCACCTTCCTGACACTTCTTACTCTATACACAACAAGATAATCCAAAATATTATGCAGTTTAGCTGGTTTTTGTACCACTCTAACTCCGCATCCATTTGTACTGTGGTCCCAAGTCAATTAATCACTTCCAGATCAATTTACTTTTATTGCACCGAGAAAAAAGGTACCTACAGATAGTGTGTCGACTATCTTACGCCAAGAAAGATGCAGATCTTCTAGCTTATGTCTTTTCAATTATTGAAAGATAACGAGGAGCGCGATTATTGAGTTCGGTGGACACAAACAGCTGTCTCTATCATTTTGAACGAATGCCTTTTGAAATGATTAACGCACCAGGAACGTGGCAGCGCATCTTGAAAATGTACTAAGAGTCGACTTGCGGCACTTCCTATGTCACACACTATGCCGTCGTCTAATTCAACTCTTCACGCAAGATTGCCGATCAGTTTATATTTTTGAGTAATTTTAAGAGTGAAGCTGTCCACCATTGTTCTCCTCTCGTTTCGCGTTCTGTCAGCGAAAATGTTCGGGTGAGATTGAATGGAGACATTTTTTAATCAGGCACGGATCGACTAGAGTGAGTTTTGTTAGATTTCGGGGTTGGGGATTGTTTTTTAAGTGGTGTGGAGATGGAGATAGCCGAAGCGGATTTACAGTAATGATGATAAAAAAAGGAAATATCCAAAAACTTCAACATAGTTTTTTTCATGTGTCGCTTTCACGAAACGCAATAATACTTAGCAAATCTCAACTCTTTGACTGATTTGAAAGAAAAGTCACTGAATAACAAAATATTTTAAGGATGATCCTGGACATTATCATATTTTCCGTAGCGTATATTTTTCAAACAAATTGATATTGAACGGCATCTTACTCTGTGATTCATACCTAAGAAAATCCTTAAGCATTGAACTTAAACAAACATACTTAGCATCTACCGAAAATATCGGGAAACATAATATGCATTTTTTTATGAAAACCTAAAGAGTTGATGGGGTTTTTTGTTAAATTTAATTTCTGTACAAAAAATCTCAACCTTTCATATTAGAAAGAAATCAGACCAGCTGTAATTGAAATTTGACTCAAAAAATATTTTTTCGTGTCCTCGTCTATTGTACAAATCGGTTAAGCAGAATATCATGTGTCGAAAGAACATTAATTTTATCCATCATGGACAGATTGTGTCAGCTGGATTACATTGAAGAATTAATCCTCTCATAATTTTCGTCTGACAACTCCCCAGAGGCCTACATACTTTTATAATGTCGACTTTTTTCCGATTTTCCCCAGTTCCTGTGGAACAATGTAACTTCTCAAAAGTACTAGAGATATAACGCGATCTTCATGCAAATCCCAAATGTATACTTTGAATGGTTGGTTACATGCCGCTTCTGTAATTCTCATGCAAAATAAAATATATCTCCCAAGTGTGCGATATTTTTGCTTGGCGAATTCTATTCGGATTATCCGACGTTGAAAACATAATATCGTAATGTATGACATACCCAGACCAAAAAAAAGCTCTTCGGTTTGTGATGAAGCTTTGGAAATGTCTGAATTCATGGAATTATAGTCCGGTCGATGAGAAAATTTTGCTAACAATAGTCTGATCTGTAATTTTTAAAATCAGGTATGATTTTGAAAATGTTTTGGAAAAGGAACACTAGAATATTACTTCAAAATGCAATGATACCCATGAATCATATAATGCTTTCATTGATATTCCTAAAAATAAAAATTTTGAAACAACTGAATTTATTACACTAAACAGTAAAAGGAAGTATAAATCACAACCATGGATTACAACAGATCTGATAAGCTCTATCAAAACTAGGGACAATATAAAAAAACTCTCAAGTATATAATCAGAAGATTCAGAAAAAGAATACAAACAATATACAAACAAGCTGAATTATACACTCGAACAAACAATAACCAATATCTTAAGAACAAACTTGATGAAGCATATGGAAATACAGATTTGGATAATTATATTAAATCGACTGAGAACCATTCAGAACATACTACTTTCATTAAAGAAAATGGTGAATATATAGTGGGTAATGAAGAAAAATCAGTTCATTCAATTAATATTTCACGAATGTACGAATTAACGTGTCAAAAAAATAGACTCAACTTACCTCATAACCTTCTAAACGAAAAGTCAGTGACCGTCTCAGGTTCCTAGAACATCTAGATGAAAATTCAATAATCATATTGATTTCGAAAGTCAAGATCAACTGTGCACCAGGTCCAGATGGGATAACATCGACTTTTATTAAAAACATACATTTCTGTATACTGAAAACGCTAGTTCATAGATCAATAAATGCTTGAAATATTTTAAACTGTTGTTCAAAAAAAGACTCACTGAGTTTCTCAAAACAAAACGGCAATTCCATTTTATGAACAACTCCAACACAGAAAATACCGTAATAGATTTCATGGAACAAACAGTGAATGCCTTAGATGAATTATCAAAATGTCTTGGTAGTCTTTATTGATATAGAAAAAGGATTCAATACTGTTTCTCATGATTTTTTGTTTATTAAACTTTTTGGATATGGTTCGAGGTCTTGCATTGGAACTTATGCAGCACTATTTTACCAACGTTCTCAAATAGTGAAAATTGAAGAACAACTGAGTAAACCACTGAATAAATCTATGGGTGTGTCACATGGCTCAGTCCTGGGTCGAAATATCGAAAAAAGTCCAAAGGGGTAGACCCCTTAAAATCATAGAAAATACAAAATTGACACATTTATTGCAATTCGCACTATATACGCAAAATTTCACGTGGATTCAGAAAATATATGATTTGTTTTTGCTCCGATTCTAGGTTTGACATTTGTCAAAAATGTCACGAATAGAAGTAGAAAAAAATACGGAGGATAATTATTCTTTTCTCTCTCTCCAAATGAACTTGTCAAATCGGGAACGGTTAAAGATAGATCAATTCTGCGGACGCCAATCGATTAAAAATGAACAAATTAGTATAATAATAATATACAAAATTATCAGAAGAATCAAAATATTGTCCCTGTGATTCCCAGATAGGCTAGCCGCTGCACTTTCTGCAGCTTGACTTGTGCCAAAATTTGTTGAACTTTTGGCTACCATACCAATGAGGCGTAGGTGAACATGGGTTTAATGATTGTTTGGTATGACCAATAAATCATTTTTGGTTTCAGCCCCCATGTCTTACCAAAGACTTTGCGGCATGTCCAGCTGGCCGCTATAGCTTTGGAAAGAATATGGTTGATTTGGCTGTTCCAAGTCAGTTTTTGGTCTATTATAACTCCCAAATATTTCACCTCTTTGGAAAATTGCATGCGGTCGGAGATTACTCCGTCATATTTGCCCCTAATGGCATAACCTTGAGTCGTGAAACCAGATTCATGTAGCTTTACTAGCAGATGGTCGACGACTAGTGATAAAACTTCCCCTTGGGGGCAACCTTTTTCTGCTGTCATCTTGACTGTCTCTTCCCCAACAGAGGGAAGGATACTTCGTATTAATTTCAATCACGGATGCATCTTGTTACAAAATCGTAACAACGTAAGTGAATTAATATTCAAATTTCGTATTTATAATGACATATCTATATGTGTCATTATAATTAATTTCCATCGCTTTGAATATTATAATCCTAGTTATACATATTAATATCCATAGTAACCACTGCTTTCATCCACTTTATATTGCGATACGATGTTAGAACATAATATAAATTGAATCCATTTCCACCAGAACCGAGCAATTTCCCACTTACTTTCTCCAGGAAACACCAGATGCTCTTGCAACCGCGGCTGCACTCATTTAGGCATTATCCATTTGCACCACCAATTTCACATCCAATCAGGAAAGAACGTTCCCCAGCCCCGGTTGCCTCATCATGAATTTCAAGAAAAATTTGGTTGTATGCCCTGATGTGATTTTCCACGAGCAGAGGAGCAATTTAAATATTCATAAGTTAATTGGTGTTGCATTGTTAGCGTGGTTTTCTGCGAAGTTCAGTAACGCGTTGATGTGCCCGGAAATTGGAGGAAAATTGCATCTATTATTCAATTTCAGAACTGCTACAACTACAAGTTCTAAAGCTCAAGATTTCTAAAGGAAATATGTTGAACGCACATATTCAATTAGAGCGAACGATACTTGGTTTGGCAAATAATTTACAGATTGTTGAAATGATAGACACTTCTCACATGAAGTTTTTCAAAATATTCCCATTCGATGAAATTGTTTCAATGAGAAGAGTTTCACTCAGAGTGGTGCCAAATAATCCTTACGAGAAATACAACATTCCGTATTACACCGATCTAAAGAAATTTATTTTGAGGCAGATCGTAAGCTTCTGAAACTCACAGGCCTATATATTATCAAAAAAAGGAAATAGTAACTTCATACAACCCAATAAATATATGAGTTGATGTTTTAAAAAAACTTGTCGTTACTTATAGAAAATGAGCTGATAAAGCCGAAAAATAGATAGGTTTTTTGCGTAAATCAACCGCTCGGAAGTTACGGAACGTTTCAACATTCGCAAGCATCTAGCTTAGGTATCCCAACATAAGGAACAATGAGGGAGTAGAGGGTCCCTGGGTGGGTAAAACGAGCAAAAAGGCGGATCTGTCGCATTCGAATTATCTCTAGAAACGCTCTTAAAAGTCATCGAAAGTCAATTTTGCGGATTTAAAAAAGTCAAGTCGCATTAAAAAGTCAATAAAAAGTCAAGTCGAGTCGAAAATTAGTCAATTTCTTTGGAAAAAATCGTTTTTTTGCCATTTTTTCTAGTCGATTGAACCCGAACGTACTAACGGGGCAACGGATCCGTCTTCTTAGCGACGAAAACTGTTTTTTCGGTGAAAAAATCGTCAAAAATGGAGGAAAAAAGGAGGAAAAATAGCAACGAGAAACGAAAAATATAACAACAGGGGTTGAGGAAGGAACATTTTTGTGGCATTGCCATTCGATCGCGTTAGAAAAGAGTAAATTTTGTTAAACTTCCAAAAAATAACTAAAAGTTCCGATAATTCGTCTTGTTATGTTAGGTTAGGTTAGGTTAGGTAAGGTTGGATTGGGTTGGGTTGGGTTGGGTTAGGTTTAAAATGAGCGGGTCTGCTCGGCCCTTCACTGTGATCTGTGAGGGTCTATTTTGGCTCATATCAATTCATATTCCACTAAATAAACCCAGCTCCTTGACGAAGACTATTAGTTTATTTGGTGTTTGATCTTCGTCTTTTTTCGAAATTTGAACGGTATGAGGCAGGTCGAAATTTACTGTTGGAGGCATTATATCAGAGGTCATTCCCAGAATGCTGTGACTTTCAGTGTCAATCAATAGTCTGCCACTTTCTATATGATTCTGTTGCATGTTATTGACAATATACATGATTTTGTAGGTCGTCAATCCAGCCTCTCTGTCCAGGAAAATATGGAGAAGAGGTAGGTCTAGTAGGATTTCCATAGCTGCTGACCTTGTGGTGCAATTTCATAATGATTTCAGCACGGTGCATACCTTTTTACGGTATTGAGTTGAATTTTGCTGGACTACTCCTGTGGAATTTGTGCTACTGGATACGAAAACGTTTGTGCAACGTATTTATATTTTCAAAAAATTAACAGTTCATTTTGAAAACAATAATTACAAACATACTTACATCTTTTTATGTAATATAAATAGTAATCCTGCAATTTTGATTGCCATGAACGGTGATATCGTCAGTTGTAGAAATCATTTGTAGTACTAATCATAACTTCTTTGTTGTTACTTTCCAACAAAATTTTCCACACTTTGAATCATGCTACCTGAAGTACTTTTCCATCCCCCATGTCTTTTAAGCAGCAAAAGATCAGCTCGGGTTTCGTTGATTCTAGTAAATAGGGTAAAGGTAAGTTCATCAGGATTCACCTCAAAATTTTAAAAAAATTAACTAACTCACGAATTATGGTCCTAATTTATTAACGTTGAAGGAAGAGACACAACCTTACCTTACCTAACTAACCTAGCTATCGAAGTTGCTGTAAATCCGATCAAGAATTAGTATGGAAAAGTGAAATAAAAGCATGCATATACTCGCTGCGCTCGCATTCTATAAATAACCGAAAGAAATAGACAATATTTTCGGTTATGGACATAATTTCTTGACGTAAAAGAAGGAAACACAACTTGTCGATAGATTTACATTTACCTGAAACCTACTAGACCCTCCGATCAAATAACACAACCTAGATGAGTAACTCGCCGCACACGCATTAAAATTTGTGTGTAAGTAACATCTTCCTCCAACGGCAGTGTCGTGCGTTGTTAACAGAAATATTGAGGTTCAATGGAATAGAAATAATGGAAACCCAATATGGAATGGAAACCTGAAATTATGATGGAATAATATCCTCAGGATTTTGAGAACAGCCGATGCTCTAATTGACATGTTTTTTCATAATTCATTCATTTTACTCTTTTCCAATTCGCTTTCCCTTTCTCGATAGTTACGACACTGGTAGCTTACCTATGAAGTGACATATTTTTAATCTCCAGTTTCAAATGGTTTTTTATATACATTTCACAATGCTTCACTATTGCCTAATAATGAAAACTAACGATAGTTTTACACAAACCAACTCAGAATTTGACCTTTATTCAAGAAAAAACACTCCAATAAGCCAAATACGAAAGCAAACAGAAATGATTTCTTGTTGTTCTGTCAAATATCACATGCAGCGTTGCCATACTGACCAGACTATATCGACAACGCAAAATCTCCGTTCGCCGATGGAAATACTATCGTTTTTACATGCTCCCAACAAGCTGCAATGAACGCTTCATTTGCCTTCTTATTGCTATATATTTCATCCATGACAGTATTTTTGGGTTTTCGTTGCCTTGAATAGGGTAAATCCGGGATAGTTGGCCATAGGGGAGAGATGGCCATGGCTAGGTATTTCTGGTCTCGCTTATTAGATGGCGATGTTGGCGCGTCAGTTTATTGAGTTAGTTGTCATGCCTGTTGTGTGTCATTTTTATCGTGAAAAATCGCGTATAAGGCGAGTTAGCAGCTTTTGTCTGATTTCGCTTCAGTGAATAGTTCATATCAAGTAAGTTTGAATTTCAATTTCAAAATTTGTTTTGGTGTTTTCATCATATTTTGTGTGGAATTAGTTATTAGGATGTTGTGGGACTCTACATAACCTCAAATTGAGATTCTAGTCAACACGTGGTATTGAAATATCGCTATGGCTATCTCTACCGGAAAATCGGGAGAGATGGCCCACTTTTTTCCGGGGGAGATGGCCATAATTTTATTTGAATGAAGATTGTCTTTTTGGCACTGTCAGCTCACAAATATGTTTTTATTCACAGATGCCGAACAAATACATAAGAAAATCTGTACATACACGCGGTATCTGGTCACAAAATGATTTGTCAGAAGCAATCAAGAGGGTTGTTGATGGAAATAACTCTGTTCGACGAGCTTCAATTGAATTCAACATACCACGTAAAACCTTGGAGCGTCGAATTAAAACGAAAATCTCTCAAAAAGGAAACATGGGCCCTAGCTGCGTCTTTGGAAGAGAAAATGAAGATCGACTATCGCGACATATTATATCTATGCAAAAACGTAGCTTTCCGTTAACCAGAGACGACCTCAGGACCATTGCTTACCATTTCGCTCAACAACTAAAAATAAAACACAAATTTAATAATGAAACCGAAAAAGCTGGTTACGACTGGCTTGCTCTGTTTCTGAGCCACCATCCGGAAATTAGTATTCGTAAATCGGAAGGTGTCTCCATAGCTAGATCAACGGCAATGAATCGAAAAGAAGTAGGAGACTATTTTGATTTGCTTGAAACGACTATGGAGCAACACTCCCTGTTTGATAAGCCAGCAAACATATTTAATATCGATGAAACGGGCCTCCAGCTCAACAGTAGACCAGGCGAAGTACTTGCAAAAAAGGGGTCCAAAGCTGTGTCAGCAGTAACGTCCACAGAAAGGGGAGAAACAATTAGTTTGGTGGTTTGTTGCAATGCTGAGGGTAATTTCTTACCGCCTGTTGTTATCATGAAGGGCAAAAATAAAAAACAGGAATGGGAAGATAATCTGCCACCAGGATCACTGTTATTTATGGAAAAAAAATCTGCTTACATCAATGCAACTATTTTTTTTTCATTGGATGCGTGAACATCTTGTCCCTAGAAAACCACTAGGAAAAGTCCTCTTAATACTTGACGGGCATGCTTCCCACGTAAATTCTGTCGAAATGTTGGAGTTTGCAGAGTCGAATGACATCATCATGTTATGCTTGCCCAGTCATACTACGCATTATCTCCAACTGTTAGACAGAAGTTTTTTTAAGTCGTTGAAAGCACATTTTTATGAATCCTGTCGGTTATGGCTTAGAAATCATGCTGGGCGGCGCATCACTAGATATCAGTTTGGTGAGCTACTGAGTGCAAGCTGGGGTAAGGCTGCTACAGTGCAAAATGGTTCATCCGGCTTCAAAGCAACATCAATCGCGACATCATACCAGATTATGCTTTTTGTATTGGAGAATCCTCTCCGAAAAATACAGCACACACCTCGCCTCAAGAACAAATGGACAATACAGAACAACAAACTGATGGCCTAGAAGCACAACCATCAACTTCTAAAGCCGTAGATGACAAAATAACCCCCTCAAAGATATTGTCTGATTTGACGCCAGCTGTTCCAGAAAAAATAAAAGTGGTTAGAAAACGAGCTAAACAAGTAGCGACTATTTTAACTTCACCAGAACATCTGAACATTCGTAAGGAAAAAGAGAAAACAGCCCAAGAGAAAGAACAAAAGACTCGAGATAGAAAGGTTACAAAAAAGAAAGGAAAAATGATTTTCAAGACTAAAAAGAGAAGAAAAATGGAATCTTCAAGCAGCGAAGAAAATGTAGAAGTTATTCTGGAAAGTGATGAAATTGAAAGTGAGGATTGTGGTGAAAATTTGTGCGTAGGGTGTGGAGAAGACTATAGAGAGACAAAAAAAAAGGTTGACTGGATTAAATGCGTTAATTGTCAGTTGTGGTTACATGAAACCTGCACATCCTATGTTGACTTCTGTCAAAAGTGTGGAAAACTTGACAAAAAAGGCAAAAAAATCCTTAGCACAAGAAATTCATAATAAATTATTCTTTGGCCACCTCTCCCTGAAGACATGGGAGAAATGGCCATACCACTTATTTTCAAGTTTTTCTAGTTTTGGATTCATATTTTGATTTTTCTCAGAATTGATTAAATGATGATTTAGTAGAGTTATCTTGAATGTTCTTGAGGAATAAATACTTTATAAAAAAACATATGAAGGTTTTGTTTTCAACCACTGAAAAAACTATGGCCATCTATCCCGGATTTACCCTATACCCGATAGATATCAAAATCTAGCTGACGTGCTTATTGTATCCTTAAAAAATTGCGACATGGCAATAATGTCATGATTTGAGGGATAACATTATGAAAAGATGTTACCTTCAGTTCTATTTGAGTATTACTCATCTAGGATGTGTTACATGATCGGAGACTAGACCCGACGAAACCCGAACAATCCCATTCTCGTCACCAACATTACATAAACCAAAATACCAGACAGTGTTCAAAAATTAAATTCCATATGATTTGTTCACATTTCGAAAAAGTTGACTTTTTTGAAAAAATTAGAATTCTTTTTCTGAAACCAAATAAATAAGGGCGTGTGTGTTGTTTTGATTGAAAGATAACCAAATTTTGTGTATTTTCAATCTTTCTCAATAAAATGGACCAATATCTTCAAAAATAGTCCGGCTGCCAAAATATTTCATTTCGATTTTTTTTTCTGGAGATCATACTACGTAAGTGTATTCATCCATACATTTTTCTTGAAATTTTTTTAACAAAAAAATCAGCAGGTCACTATTCAAAATAATATCCTTCTCGGTAATTTCTACCCTTTCTCTCATCGTATCCATTTTCCACACGTAGCCTTAACTCAGCAGATCTTGAAATATGTCGTCTGTATTTCGCACGATTTTCTTGATGAATCGTGAATCTTGTTGAATCGGGCCATCAAGCTTTGTAAGCTCTCTGCATCAATTTTAACGGGCTGCCCTCATTGCAGTCTTACGACGATCGATTTTTACGATGAGTTTGATAAAGTGTGTGCGATATTGAAGCGTGACTCGTATTTATATGAAGTTAGCGTCAACATCTTCGAACTTTGTTACGGCAGTATCAGTGGTGTACAGTATACAGGGTGTATCTTCCTAAAATGTTGATCGAACTTATTTTCCTATGAAATTTTTTTTTTCGATGATAACATTTCATTGGCACCCAGAATTCAATGAGTGGGAAGATATTCAAAAAGTCATCTCCATATCTTTCATTCGATAACAAGTGTCATAGAGAAGAGGTACATGTTTCGGAATCAACAGATTCCATCTTCAGCCTGATACAAGTTCTACAAAAAAGGGTGATTTATCTTCGATGTGTCCGACAGTCCCATAGTATACAAAATTAACGGAAAGCTGGATGATTTATAATCAATTTTCATTACAGGTATGAATGGATTATTGAAATAAAAAATAGAAATTCTGCAATGACATTTAAAATTACACAAATTCTTCACCTTTCAAAATATCCTATATAAATACCACATAGGGCAAAAATTTCTCACAATCGGAGAATTATCCCCACATCTGGCAATACCAATAAAATTCAATGGATCCTCACGTGGAACATTCACAATATAATGTAGTATCTCTGTAAAGTTTTATGATTATGATGAATAAAGACCAGCTTTTTGTGTTGTGAAAATCAAGACCACGGTCTACAGATTCCTCAATAATTTTTGTATGTTCCAATACCCTTGTATAGATCTTAAGACCACTCTGGCCAATACATAGTGAGTTGCATAAAACTTCATAGACCCCAGATTTATGTATGAGGGAAAGATTTACGTACCATCACTCTGCTCACTTGAGTAAAATTTTCCTTTTTTAATTTTCATTTAAATTATGGAATAATCTTCACGATTGCCTGAACATCTGTCATTCAATCAAGGTAAGATGAGAAAGATTATTGTCGTTGAGTATGCAGTGTGTTTTACTGTTCTTTGGAGTTCTCCAGTCGATTATAGAGTCTGGTAACTAACAAAGTCGCGTGAAAACTTATGCCATTAATCTTCTGGAGCCATTTTCCCGTCAGGTTAAGCACATTACCTACCTATATCCTGCAAGAAAGTTTAACCTTTTGCCATTTGAAAGTTAGGTGCTTTCATTTGGGAAATGATAATATAATCAACAGAAATTAATTGATTCGAGTTTTGATCAGGTTGGTGGTGCGAGTTATATATAAAAAAGATGTATACACGGTGTTTCAAAATTCAATAAAAGGGCATATTCCTGTGGTCAAAATAAGTATTTTTCTCCCATAAATAAGTGTTATAAATTTTACCCCCTGCAAGCTACAGATATCGCAAGTTGCAGAAAAAAATTGTAAATTTCGAATTGTAGCTACAATTATTATGCATCAAATTATCGGAAAAGTTACAAGTCTTGATTTTTTGGACGCTCTATATTAATTTCTTACTTCAAAAACAAGGTAACTCTGATTCAAAGAGGTGAATGGGGGTTGCCTTCAGTTTTTATAGCAAACATTGTCTATTTCCGCTAAAAAACCAACATTTGAGCATTACAATTAAGTTGGCCTTGAAAAACCCTAAAATTGTGGTCTCTCGCATTTTTTGTTTTTGAAAAAATCGCTGGTGAATGAAAGAGTAATAATGAAGTAACAAACTGCGATACTTGGACTTTTGACATTCAAATTATAACATCACTTTGTGAACTGTGACGTTCGTGTTTTGCGGTTTAGTGTTAATTTTTTTTTTGTCTTTGACGATGAAATGAAAATTTACTGAAATGACATCAATTTTGTTTATGCTAATGGTGATTCAGTTGAAGCTCGAAGTTTGTACGGAATAAGATATCCTAATCGCCTTCTAGCCAACTACCGAACTTTTGCAAACACTCATTCTTCGTGAGTACGGTAAATTCCAGACTCCCAGAAACGATGCGGACAGACCGCGCGAAGTCCGTGACTCAGTGATAGAGGAACAAATTTCAAACCACATTTATGAAAATCCTGGATTGAGCACAAGTCAAATTCGAAAATAAATTTCACTTTCACATTGCCACTTTTTCCCTGCTACATCATAGTGTTTTCAGATTTGCTATCCCAAGTTTCGTCTTCCAGCCACCATCATCAACTTCATTTTTTCTCATGGGTGTTGCATTGGATTATTTCTGTTTGGCATAAAACCAATTACCTTTACAATATGTATGAGGTAAATTAGAAATTATGTCCTTTTCAATAAAAATTGAACTCCGACCAAATAACAATAATTAACTAAAATGTAAAGACAAAAGTAAATTACAGCAATTGCTCAAGATGCTGGCCTTGTTCATGATAACACAACTGTGTAAGAGCACGATTAATTTCCCTCCTCCTCAATCTTTCGAACACTCTAACGATACTGAGTTGGAGGTCCTCAATATTTTGATATTTTCCCTGACTATAGAATCTAGTTTTCAGTGTACCCCATAAGAATGTATCCATAACATTTAAATCTGGAGACCTTGCTGGCCATCTCGCCGAACCACTCTTCCCTAACCATTTGTCACCAAACCTTTCAGTCAGGTAATTATATACTCGTCTGGTATTGTGCGGTGGAGCACCTTTATGTTGAAACCAGATGTTGTTATAGTTAGCCAAAGGTAGATCATCCAAATAGTCTTCGAAAATCGATATTAAAAACTGGTGATAGGTTTCTCCATTCAGAATTCCGTAAAATGAATGAGGACCCAAAATTCTATCTTTGTAAATTCCTGCTCACACGTTAATACTCAATCGAACTTGAGGTCAAATTTCTCGTAACTGCCTGGAGTTGTTTATGCTCCAAATGTGTTCGTTATTTCGGTTGAGTATCCCACCATTCGTGACAGTATTTTCATCAATTATATTTTCCAGGAAAATCAGGTCTTTTTATTAGCCGATTACAAAATTCTAATCGCCATTCGGGATCAGCTGGATGCACTTTTCGAGATATGTGTATTTTGTAACATTTGACACCGCTTTTTTTTGAGTTGTCTCCAAGCACTTGTATGACAAATATTTTCATATCGAAGTAAATTTGACACGTAGATTTCCCCGGTTTCATGTTTATCTGCAAATTATTGATTTTTATTGAAAAGGACGCAATGTCTAATTCACCTCATACTCACCTTTATTCACCATTTATCCAATTTTTTTTTCCTGGTCCATTCTGTCTCCGTATTTTTTCCTCAGTTTTTCAAATAAACCACACCCAGTGAGATTTTGATCCAATAACTTGAACATAGTTCGATATGGTTGTCGTCTTTCGGGATATAAGTTTAAATAGATTTCCGATGTCCTCACACTGTTTCTATCGTATTTGTAATTGATTTGTATCATATCTCTTTTTTATTAATTCGTGAAAGCCATTTTTCGCCAAAAACTCAATGATTTGTACAATAACAAATTGTCATTAAGTGTGACAAGTTGAACATGAAACTTTATATCTAAGTAAAAGCCTACAGTGACATGAATAAATATTTTTCAATATCTCTAGTTTTTTGAAAAAGAATGATAACTTAAAACACATCTTTTAAAAAGTTATATCTGGTTTTATCCAAAACAGAAAGAATCCATTGTAGCACCCATAATAAAAAAAAATTGATGATGATTGCCTGAAGACGAAACGTCGGATAGCAAATCTAAAAACACCATTATGTAGCAGGGGAAAAGTGGCAACGTGAAAGTGCAATTTATTTTCGAATCCTTCTAAAAATAAAGTCTGAAAAATATGTACAGTGTCTTTCAAAAGTATAGGAACGGTCTCATATTTCAGAAACGGCAATGAGAAAATTTATGAAAATTTCGACAGGGTGGTTTTTGATGATGCCCAATTCAATGGTGGTATCGGCAATGTTGCCAAATCAACAGTTTTCCAGACATCGAGGGTAACTCAATTTTTCAAATGGAATACCCTATTTGTTTTTATTGCAATCAGTTCAGCGACGCCTCATTGCTTATGTCTCCAAATATCAGAATTTAAATTAATACAGATTTCGAAATATGACAACATGGCTTTTTCGTTCAAAAGTCTGGGAACGTTCCAATATTTTCAATGCGGTTCAAGAAAAATTCGTGAAATTTTATTCAAGATGGGTTTTGATGATGCCCGATTCAATTGTGATATCGACAATGTTGCCAAATCAAAAGTTTTTCAGATATTGAGGGTAACTCGATGTCTGGAAAACTGTTGATTTGGCTACACTGCCGATATCACCGTTGAATCGGGCATCAACAAAAACCACCCTGTCGATATTTTCGTAAATTTTCTCAGTGCCGTTTCTGGAATATGAGACCGTTCCATTACTTTTGGAAGACCATATAATAACCATTTTCCAAAATTCCTATTTTTTCTGAATATCTCCGGATACACTCTGGATTTCAGAACTTTCTCAACGGCATATTGTTAGTCAGGTAAATGCGCAACTTTGTCCCGGTTAAACCATCTTCGTATCTCTCATAGTTTCCGAGATCCCAATGATGAGGATCGAATTTGAAACACCCTGTAGAGTACATACATGAATTTTACACATATTGGGAAACCGTTATTACCACCGCTCAAAATACTAACATGCAGCAAACTATTAACAAAAGACAAGAAAGTTCTGAAAATCAAGTTTTTTTTAATAATTGTGTTTTTAACAATTGTACTTTTCCGTGAAATTAAACGAACTGAGTAACTACTTATTTTTTAATTTATTGATTCACATATTCATTAAATTGTATTACCGAATTACACTCTAGTTTTTTTTTTTTGTCGAAGTAAACTTGACATTTATAATTCGAATTTTGTTGCCATCAGGCAATTCAACTCAAAAAACTGACAGAAAAAATTACTCGTCCTACGGACTCGTAATTTTTTCAGGGGCAACAAAATTCTCATTAATACATGTCAAGTTTACTTCGACCAAAAAAGTTCTCGTATTACAAGTGAAAAAATCACGTATATTTCAATGGAATGAAAATGGTCTTGTCTCCATCAAAAAAACGTTTTTGTGTACCCTAATAGGTTTCGTCTGTGAATATATCTTTCGTTCACCCCCATCAAATAGAGTAGAGGGTGTACGTGAGATGTGTGAATAAATCTATCCTTATGCTTGTCGGAGTATGAACATTTCCATTTCCATTTCCATGGAAGCAAAATTGAATCAAACATTGAACCTTTTGCCCGGATGGATACCAAAAGTGTCGCAAATGAAGGCAAAAATGAAACTCTTGTTTGTCCGGACATAATATGCCTGAATAAATAGAAACTGCCAGTTCGAGCCTTGTTTATGTGATTTTGTTCGTTTTACAGAGATTGGGGGCTGTGATATTTATGTTTATGTAGGAGTTTTGGATTCCATTCGATATGGACGTAAATTAATCATTTTGCACCGTTTGAATTCGATTGGGTAGCTAGACCGGGTGAGTGTGACAGATTTTATAGAAAAATCATCTGAATCAAAGCATAAGAATTCAGAATGTTTTTGCAGAATTGAAATGTAATTGTTCGAGATGATAACAAATTCTGTAATTTTTTTTTCTTCAATATAGAGCAAACATAATGAGGTAGTATTTCGTTTTATTTTTCTATTATTTCTATTCTAAAAACGTCTCGTACATCTTCCGATACTCATTAAGTTATAATAATAAATATTTCAGTTTCATTTATGATTCAATTACTGAACAAGCTGTTTTACGCTTCAAAAGATGGTGCGGATGCCTTGAAAACTCCGAAAATGCTTAGCATTTTTCATAGATTTGGCGAAGGCATAAGATACAATGTCACACCTAAAGCTCATAGATAAACTCTGTTGATAAATTGTTATATCTCCAACTGTACTCGATTTTAAAAGTTGATCTGGAGTTGAGAGCTGTTATTTCCTGCCACACAAATTTCTGAATTCTTTCAATCTTGTATTCGGAATATTTAATCCTTTTTGTGAATTCTTACCAGATTTGAGATCGATTCTGAGTCGAATAGAGATTTGGTAGGCTTTTTTTAGAGATAAACCCCTTGGACTTTTTTCGAGTGATTATTTTTTATTGTGCCGATCGACTTGAAATCCACAGAGTATTTTGATTTTGTCATTCTGAATCGATTGGCGTTCGCAGAATTGCTCTATCTTCAATCTATTGATTGAGCTGTCATTTCCCGCCTAAAAATGTTTTCATCCACATATTCGTAAATTTTAATCTTTTTTGTATATGCTCACCAAATCTGAAATCGATTCCGAGTCGAGTAGAGATTTGGTAGGCTTTTTACGGAACCTCTGCAATTTCGAATTGAACCTTTTTTCTAAAATTTTTATGTTAAATTTTTCAAAAAATTGCAATCTGCCTTCTCAAGTATCTCGACAAGCTGATTTCGAATTATGTATCAAAAGTTGGTATTGGCCAAGGATTAGCAAAATAGTCACCATTTTTGCGATTTCTTCAAGATAATTGCTCTTTTTTGGTTAAATCTTCATTCAATTTAATTTTTAATGACATATTTGGAGTCAGCTTGACAAAATACGTTTGAAGGCACTTTGCGATTTCTTCGAAAATCAAAATTGAAAAATTTTAAAAATTCGATGGTGCGAGAGAATTTTTGACGTTTTATCGCTGTTTTATGGTACACCATGTATCTGAGCATATCTAAATCATACATTTTTGGAATCAGCATGAAATTTTGAGTATATAGTGGTGAATTCGAGTGAATCTGATGATTTTGTACTTTTCATGATTTTTAGGGGTATACCCCTTGGACTTTTTTCGAGTGATTATTTTTCTTTGCGCCGATCGACTTTAAAACCACAGATTATACTAATTCCGTCATCCTGAATCGATTGGCGTTGGCAGAATTGCTCTATCTCCAACCGTTCTCAATTTGGAAAGTTCATCTGGAGTTAAGATCTGTTATTTCCCGCCAAAAATTTTTCAAAATATTTTCATTCTCATATTGGTAAAACTCAATCTTTTTTGTTTATTTTCACCGAATTTGAAATCGATTTCGTGTCGAATAGAGATTTGGTAGTCTTTTTACGGAACCTCTGCAATTTCGAATTGAACCTTTTTTCTAAAATTTTTATGTTAAATTTTTCAAAAAATTGCAATCTGCCTTCTCAAGTATCTCGACAAGCTGATTTCGAATTATGTATCAAAAGTTGGTATTGGCCAAGGATTAGCAAAATAGTCACCATTTTTGCGATTTCTTCAAGATAATTGCTCTTTTTTGGTTAAATCTTCATTCAATTTAATTTTTAATGACATATTTGGAGTCAGCTTGACAAAATACGTTTGAAGGCACTTTGCGATTTCTTCGAAAATCAAAATTGAAAAATTTTAAAAATTCGATGGTGCGAGAGAATTTTTGACGTTTTATCGCTGTTTTATGGTACACCTTGTATCTGAGCATATCTAAATCATACATTTTTGGAATCAGCATGAAATTTTGAGTATATAGTGGTGAATTCGAGTGAATCTGATGATTTTGTACTTTTCATGATTTTTAGGGGTATACCCCTTGGACTTTTTTCGAGTGATTATTTTTCTTTGCGCCGATCGACTTTAAAACCACAGATTATACTAATTCCGTCATCCTGAATCGATTGGCGTTGGCAGAATTGCTCTATCTCCAACCGTTCTCAATTTGGAAAGTTCATCTGGAGTTAAGATCTGTTATTTCCCGCCAAAAATTTTTCAAAATATTTTCATTCTCATATTGGTAAAACTCAATCTTTTTTGTTTATTTTCACCGAATTTGAAATCGATTTCGTGTCGAATAGAGATTTGGTAGTCTTTTTACGGAACCTCTGCAATTTCGAAATGAACCTTTTTTCTAAAATTTTTATGTTAAATTTTTCATAAAATTGCAATCTGCCTTCTCAAGTATCTCGACGAGCTGATTTTGAATTATGTATCAAAAGTTGGTATTGGCCAAGGATTAGCAAAATAGTCACCATTTTTGCGATTTCTTCAAGATAATTGCTCTTTTTTGGTTAATCCTTCATTCAATTTAATTTTTAATGACATATTTGGAATCAGCTTGACAAAATACATTTGAAGGCACTTTGCGATTTCTTCGAAAATCAGGAATGAAAAATTTTAAAAATTCGATGGTGCGAGAGAATTTTTGACGTTTTATCGCTGTTTTATGGTACACCTTGTATCTGAGCATATCTAAATCATACATTTTTGGAATCAGCATGAAATTTTGAGTATATAGTGGTGAATTCGAATGAATCTGATGATTTTGTACTTTTCATGATTTTTAGGGGTATACCCCTTGGACTTTTTTCGAGTGATTATTTTTCTTTGCGCCGATCCACTTTAAATCCACAAATTATACTAATTCCGTCATCCTGAATCGATTGGCGTTGGCAGAATTGCTCTATCTCCAACCGTTCTCAATTTGGAAAGTTCATCTGGAGTTAAGATCTGTTATTTCCCGCCAAAAATTTTTCAAAATATTTTCATTCTCATATTGGTAAAACTCAATCTTTTTTGTTTATTTTCACCGAATTTGAAATCGATTTCGTATCGAATAGAGATTTGGTAGTCTTTTTACGGAACCTCTGCAATTTCGAATTGAACCTTTTTTCTAAAATTTTTATGTTAAATTTTTCAAAAAATTGCAATCTGCCTTCTCAAGTATCTCGACGAGCTGATTTCGAATTATGTATCAAAAGTTGGTATTGGCCAAGGATTAGCAAAATAGTCACCATTTTTGCGATTTCTTCAAGATAATTGCTCTTTTTTGGTTAAATCTTCATTCAATTTAATTTTTAATGACATATTTGGAGTCAGCTTGACAAAATACGTTTGAAGGCACTTTGCGATTTCTTCGAAAATCAAAATTGAAAAATTTTAAAAATTCGATGGTGCGAGAGAATTTTTGACGTTTTATCGCTGTTTTATGGTACACCTTGTATCTGAGCATATCTAAATCATACATTTTTGGAATCAGCATGAAATTTTGAGTATATAGTGGTGAAATCGAGTGAATCTGATGATTTTGTACTTTTCATGATTTTTAGTATGATTTACTGTTATTATTAAATTGACCATTGAAATATGTTTCTTTACCTCAACCACCCCACTATCTCTTGCCGTTACTGAGATTCCTATACATATAATCTGAATTTAGGAAAAGTAGGACCATTTTTGCTGAGAACAAAAGTATAGCTTATGATGTTGCATAATTCAAAAAAAGTTACACATTTTTTCCATTCCGGATGATTTCAAATTGTCAATCATATGTCGAACAATACACACAACACGAGCTGCATTTTGAAGTTCTGCTCACACAGAGAAATGATGAAAACCAACATTTCCGATATGTTCAACCGCATTATTTTCCATGCAACGGCCAACCGGTTGAAATTCAATTAAATTCGCAAACGTCAAAAATTCACCGCAATATTGCAAAACAGTGCGTGTTTCATAAGGCCATTGATTGAATTTCCGACAAAAACATTAAATCCATGCATAAGTGGATTGTATATGCACCGAGTACCAATGAAATTTGTCATCAACCATATTTAATTTAACAGCGTAGGAAATATAATATGTACAGTGAATAATAATCTCCACACTAGAGATATTTTTCCAAATGTGACTTCTGATAATTGTTTTCATTGTCATCCATGCCACCATTGAATACAGGGGCGAATGGGGTCGTTTCATGATTTTTTTATGATGACCACTGAAAGAGCATCTTTCAAAATTACTAAGGTTTAATTTTTCAATAATTTATCCGGATTCGGAATGGCTTTGAAAAATTCTTGAAAATCTAATTCGAATATATTTGTGACGTTAGGCGAGCTCCTTTTTCACACTTCTATAATAATCTACAAGGTGAATCAGAATAAGACCGAAAAACTTCGCTCAAAACTCCCCTCTGAGATAGAGGGTTCGAAAGAAAATAATTGAAATTTGGTAAACCAACCTGATGATTTGATGTAGAAGTATTTAATTTTCGTGAGACAGTGGAGTAGTTACGATGGTATGTAACCAGTGAATTGTCAAATGCGTGTTTGACATCAGTTGGCTCATCGATACTTGACCTAAAAGTCATTATTCCATGTGCCTAAATGTAGAGATTTCTGAGATATTTACGTAAAACTGGAAGTATATCTTGAAGAAGAATCGGGTAAAGGATATGAGATTCTTTTGGCATTTTTTACTCTGTCCATATTCTCCTTATTGATGTAAGCATCCTCTCCTTTAACTCATATCCTCCGTATTCTATAAATTTGACGTTAATTTCATCTTTTCCGGTTACCTTACCATTTCTACATTTTGCAATGACTCTTTCTATCTCCTCCCTGGTGGGCTCATTTAATATTTATTATTTCCTTCTTCACTCATTTCCTCTTCGTCTTCCAGTACTATTGCTCTCTGTACATACTTTGCGGCTTCATCCACCAATAATTCTTTATTGTATTCCATCCAAACTTGTTAATATTGCTTGTCTTCTAGTATCACTTCTAGTATTTTTTGTTCATACAATGTTATGATAAATCTACTAAAGTTCAAAAAGTGTGTATCGGAGAGGAATCAAATAAATGAAAAGAAATAATTCCGATAATTCGAAAATATCCTTCTCTCCTCACATTTCCACAAACTAGAGAAAAAGGGCAAATATCTGACAGAAACACAATGAAAAACATGTACCAAGACAAAGAGAAATAGACAAATTCTACACTATGTTCAAGAAAACCCGAAAAATTGCTGATGGCTGTGCGTGAAAACTATTTGAAACAAAGATTGTGGCAAATTTAATGCTTTACAATGTTTAACAAAAAAATTAATGTCATTGGAGCTATAGAAACTTATATAATCTGGAAAATACGATTTTTAGGACCTTTGACCTTGAAAAACTCACGACGCCAACACGAGATTCGATGAGACTTTTGAAACAACTCTAAGAACGCCAAAATGAAGGTGTATACGAGTTTCCAGCTTATTATCTCCCATTCCGAGGTAAAACCCTCAATATGACTGAATTATAAAAAATCATCAGGATTATTCTGCTAGTCCTCAGCCAACTTTTCATCTCATTAACTTTTGGTTAAAGACCCCATTCACGTATATCCATTTACTTCTGGATTTGAATGATAAATATCCCCTTGATCCCTCATTCAAACTTTATGCTTTTTAAAACGCTAACGAAGCTGGAAGCTGGAAGTTGTGATTATCAACCGAAATTCCGTACACGTGTATAATGGCCCTTCACACATTTTCGTGCTTTCCTTCTCCATTACGTGAAACAGACTGATTGTGCTGCGGGAATTTTGACAATATCACTCTCATTCTCCGAAATTCGCCACGTATTTTTTTGGCGAACATAAAAGGACTCCCTCACTAAAAACGCTTGATATGTTCAATGACAGTGAAAGGAAAAGGGTGTTTTCCGTTAAAGAAGTATCCAGTTTTGTCGCGAAGGGATTTCCAAGATGTAGCTTTTCACGGTTTCTTTATAATGAGTCTGAACGGGACAAGTTTGAAATGTCACAAAAGAACGATTTCGGGGAGATTCAAAGTCGTTTGCAGGAAGGGTGGCTCTCATAAAGGCTATCCCAGATTAGATTATATACTGTCTGCAAATACTCCAGAAAAACTCAGTTTGAACTCTAAGACTAGTAGGCTTGGAAGGATTACATTGGGTATAATAGTATATTGCGAAACAACTGCAGAAAGGTGCTAAGTTCTCACGGATTTTAAAAATTTGAAGCACGAGCAACTTTTGAAAAGTTTTGGAAGCATTTTCTATAATATACAAATTAGAAGTATAAAGGACCCCGCACATTTCTTATGGCAAATGGCTTTCCGTGAATTCGGCTGAATTTTTTGTATTTTGTAGTTGATTTGATGAGCTGATCAAAGGTGTTCACAGCCACAAAGCTCAAAAATGGACAGTTTTCGAGATATGAAGCTTTGAAAATTGATTTTTTCCATTTTTTGGGGTATTTGCTCATCCTTGGAGAGCTCTTATTTCTTGTTGGGATGGAATTCGATTATTCTGCGCCTAGAAACCGACTGAAAAATGGTCTCAGTTAGATTAGGCACCGTTATCGAAAAATTTTCATACACTGCTCTACACTGTCTACGGAACGAGGTACAAATTCCAAGATCTTCCCTACATCTTTCCTTGCTACATGATAACCTTAGAATAATTTACATTTTCGGAAATGCCATATTTTGGGTAGAATTTGAAGAGAGTCCGTAATATTTGATACCAAATATATCTTATATTCAATAATATCAAATATGTTTTCCAAAATGTTCATAACAGGTTCAGCGAGCTGTAAGGGGGAAAAACAGAGGAATCTCAATCATATATCCTCAGAGATAACGATTGTGATCATTAATAATGCCATGCCATATGATATGTCATTTATTTCTCACAAATCTCGATAATCTGACAATGAGGAGCTAAGACATTTTCCTCGGAATGGCTCGAAATGGATGATACCATCTCACAGCCAAACGAATCCGTGGAAATGTCTGCATCTTCGACACTTGAGATGGTTTGGGAATGCCTAGACAAACATAATGATCTAGGCAGGAACAACAAGGTGACCCTCCTCTGGGTGCCGGGGCACGTCGGAGTGGAGGGCAATAAACAAGCAAATACCCTGGCACGAAAAGGGGCATTAACGCGACTGATCGGAACAGAACCATTTTGCGCACTTGGAAAATCTTACTTCCAAGACGAACTCAATAAAAATGAAAAAGCAATGAGAGCAACATACTGGCAAATACACCCAGGGCTAAGGCAGGTCAAAGATCTCCTCGGCATCTTCAACCGAGCAAGATCGAAGAGACTGATTAACCTCAGCAAAACTAGTCTAAAGACAATCACGGATTTCTTACGGGACACTGCAGACTCAAAGAACACCTAAGGAAGCTAGGCTTAGAGGAGGACAGCACCTGCAGATTCTGTGGGGAACATCCAGAATAACCACACCATATATTGATGGAGTGTTGTGCTGTACATCACAAAAGATTGAATATACTGGGATCACACCAGCTGACTGTGGGAGAAATACCACGAATACACCCCCTCAAAATCCTTAAATTCCTCAAGGAATTGGGGCGTGAGGGGCTGCTGTAAACGAGAACACCTCGAAATAGCAGAAGGAGATGGGGCACAATAGATCCAACTAGGTCGCAGCGCATCAGTCACCATCCATATTTACCATTACCATTATGCCATCCTCTCCTGGCGAGTTATCGCCTGTGGTGTAATTATTTCGTTGGCAACCACCCAGTCATTAGGTGCTATAACTATATTCGTTATTTTATAGCTATCGGTTATTTTAAAGTGAATAGAAATTTTATTACATATTCGACAATACATTTGACTATCACCTGTTAGGTGTTCGGTTCTCAGGTTATGAATGAGTAGGTTCTGCACGGAATGGATTTCCGAAAGGTTGGGAATCGCGAGCTCTAATTCAAAAAAATCACTGATGTTTCCGCTATCCATATTGCATCTGATACAACGTTAAAGTGTAAGGATTTCCACTCCAAAAGACTTCTGTGATGAAGAAGTGATAGGCTCTATGCCATCAGAGAGTCCAAGAACATTGGATGAATGAATGAATGAAGTGTATTCAGCAGGTATACCAACTTTACTATCTTGTTGTCCTGACGAACAAATTGTTGGCCCCAGAGATTCTATGAAATCATGCGGAGAATAAGAAGAAACTCTTTTCAAAAATGAAAGTTGTCTCAGCTTCAAGAATGACTCGGAAATATTATCATTGATAGATAATATATCGTCTCGAACGATTCTGCAGCAGCATCTTCAATGAAACCATTCTGAACGTAGTAATCAATCCTTCCTAGTGGAGTGGAAGAGAGATTGATTTTGCTTTTTCTTGAAGTGCTCGATTTCGGATTGTTCTGAAAAAAAAAAAGGATCAACTATCGAATGGATTATCATGTATTGTAGATTTAAAGTGTACTGAATTCTGCTTCATCCCAAGAGATTTCGCTGTTTTAATGAATGAATAAAATATAGAATTTCGTCCAAAGCAGCATCACCACGTTGGATAGCAATGCTTATTCTCTCTATCAAAAAACTAGTTGAACGATAATCATTCGTTGCTCAACCTAATCTTCTTCCGATACCGTGAATAAATGATAGAGATTCATTACCATACAAGCCGAAAGTTTCAACAGCTCTGGAATGGCGATGGATTATTACTCAATCCAAACGGAATTCTCATTTAATCAGAATGGGCATTTGCTAAGACACTAGAGAACAGGCAAGCACATAAACTGAGAACTGAAACTCAACGGGACATCTTGATCATTTCCTAGCCAACCAACCGCCTTTGGTATCCGATTCTGCACCCACTTAATTAGAGCGTGTCAGAACAAGCTGAAACCGCTGTCCTAATTCAACGGTGTCAAATCCTTTCTGCGTTTTATCCTATTTTGGTGGCTCACTCAGTCGTTGATGAAAGGTCCGTGCGAGTAAACATTATGCTCTCGGCTAACATGTTCTCTAGTTCGCTCCGTGGCACATTCATATGCAAATACAGATGTGAATTTTCATTGAAGTTGATCACTGGCCTTAATAATTCATTGAATGGAGCCTCTTTGTTCGAAAAATTGAGGTAACTCAAGGTTTTACTTTTCAGTGTCCATCCACAACAGCCCAGCAAATTCTGTTGACAGAGATGTTTGATATACTCTGGACATGTAACAAAATTCATCTCACTCACATGGAAGTTCTTATTTAGAAGTTCAACGTTAGGCATCTCTTGAAAATGTTAAAATATTTTTTATCCCATTATATCCTAGCGTTTCATATATGTAACGATTACATTCGTCTATTCAAACGAGCTTTCATATTGTGTTTAGTCTTCTGAATGATAGATGGCGCTAGAGATTGAAGCTGAATGTTATAATATCACATTTGTCACGTATTTGAATTAGTTTAAGTAGATTGTTGTCATTAGAAACAGTTTTAAAAATGAAACTATTTTTTGGGCATCGATTTTGAGGTGAATTTCAAGAGAGTGTTATATAAATTACATTCAATAATAATTAACGCCAAACTATGTTAGTATACTATCTTATATTATGTAATTCGTGATAGTGGATCAACATATACTTTTGATCAAAATATCAATTACTATTTTTTTACCTGAAGTGAAGGTTACATATATGTAACGTTAGCAGGGTGTGAACCTTGCTGAGTGAACTTTGATTTTTAGAAGAATTACTTTGCAAGAATCTTTGAAAATAGTATGTTCCAAAAATGTATAGGAAATATATGTTGAACCTCCAGAAATAAGTAGTCTCACTGATGAGGATTTAGCTGAGGAAATTACCAGGTATAACTTGAGTGGAAGACAATTAAGAAGTCATGCTGATTTTGTTCTGAGCAATAATAATCATATCGCTTATCAAGAGGATATTGATCATCTATAGAAAAATTATTCAGAGATTGACCAAATACTGAAGCAACATATGGAAAAACATAACTAAATCTAAAATTTCTAAAAAAGCAATTGGAAAAATCAGGAAACAAGAAGATTATCGGCACTTTTTCCAACCTGGAGTTATGCTTATCATTACTTGAAGTGTATTTAATGTTTATCTGGCTGAAGAAAATTAAGAACTTTATTATTATTATCATTATTATCTAAAAATAGTATTGGTGTATTTCCATCTGGTCCCTACTATCAGCGATGCCTGTTTTTTGTCAGAAGGACCATTGACCAGACTTATCTTCGAAGGTATGGAACTATTACCAAAGCTGTAGTTGGCCCACTGTAGTATTATGTTTATTATAAGGTCTGTAGTTGTCTAAATAGGGTGTTTCTCCATTTTTAGGAGCTGATTATGATAGAGATTTCGAAGAAGTATTGTTAGTTTGGGAGAACAATTCTTGTGAACGATCTGCAGAATTCCTTCAGAACTACTATTTCTGTTAAGACCCAACAAAATGCATCTGCCAGGTTATTGGCATAAGGATATTGCAGACTGTTTTATTCCAGGGTCGTCATTTTGTCCCCTTGCACATGTTTTCAGCTTCAAGATATTCTCATCTGGTTTCAGAGTCCAGGGGTGGGAATCTGTGAACCATGGAATTCTATAGTCGACAGTTATGTCTCTTTCTCTCCCATGAATTCAACGATAATGACATTTCATTTATTTGATCGACTATAGAATTTTTTGATACACAGAATTCCACGCCAGCTTTTTGTACCATCGATGGTATGCTATCTGCTTGAGGGTATCAGCTCTGAAGAAGTTTTTGCTCAATCATTGGTGAGCGAATGTTAGTCAGTCAATAACGAAAAGACCATGATAGAAATGCAACTCAAACTGATACTACCGTATCACGTAAACTATGTGACGTATGCACGTGCACCCACAATTGAATATTGATTATTATAACTATCAAAAAATAATTTGCCTGTAGCTAGTTTCGTTTCGTTAGTCATCAGTTTATCAATCTACTGTTCTTCATCCTTTATCGTTGAAGCCACCCTGTATTGATCGCGCTTCAAGTTTTCCTTCCTTGTGTGCGAATCCTCCAGTTGTAATATTTTCATTCTACAGAACAGAAAAGACCTACTTCAATATTTTCCTGAAGCCATACCATATAAGAAAGAAAAATATCAGCTCCATTCTTCTAGCTTTAGAATTTCCGCAACAATGAAAATCACTCCCTTGTGATTTCCGAAACGCGACGAATTAAAAACAAACATGGCATGAAAGGGCGCGAGAGAATGTAGAATATTAATTTTTTCGAGTCCCATATGACAGATATAATGAATATAATTATTGAGGGAATACTTTCTGCGGCATTTTTCAGAGATTATCGCAGAGGTTGTAAATATTCTAGTTGAGAGATTACTTCCTGAAATGCTACATCTAAAAGAATTATTGAGATCCTAGTATTGTCGTTATCGTAATAATAATTCATTCACAAAAGGATAGAAACAGGGGTGGAATAAATAATTTTATGGTAAATGTTCTGAAATATTCTAAAAAATTTCACGTTTATTTAGGATATGAAGCTATTATTATTTGTAGGCATTGTACACTGAATTCACGTAACTTTCTTGCAATTATTTCAGACTATGTAACTGAAACCTCCGTTATGAAGTTCTCCAGAATATTACAACCTCTTATCAATCAAATTATTTATCACTTGTTCGATTCGTCTTACGAATTAATTGAATTTTCTACTTCAAGCGAATTGTTAATTCGATTCAGCCAACAAAGGAAATGCAGCTCCAATTGTGAAAGTATACTGGAAAATAAAAAGAGAGAATTGGGTTTATTGGATTGAAAGAGGCGATCTAATTTTCAGGACACTGAATCAGGTGTTGTTTATTTCTGGCTGAGAATCTTAGGTCGCAGCTAAGTGGTCCTCTTGATTCATGAATCTGATTCGACTCGACCATACTAAAGTGCTGCACGAAGCTTGATTAAACCCAATTTGAGTTTACAGGGTAGTTTAAAATTCTTTTAGGAGGATAATGAAAAGAGATGAGCAGCTAAGTTAGGAATGGACACGATAGTCATATTCCTCACTAATCAATTCATTCAATGTGTTCGATGAACGATGAACGATGAACGATGAACGATGAACGATGAACGATGAACGATGAACGATGAACGATGAACGATGAACGATGAACGATGAACGATGAACGATGAACGATGAACGATGAACGATGAACGATTAACGATTAACGATTAACGATGAACGATGAACGATGAACGATGAACGATGAACGATGAACGATGAACGATGAACGATGAACGATGAACGATGAACGATGAACGATGAACGATGAACGATGAACGATGAACGATGAACGATGAACGATGAACGATGAACGATGAACGATGAACGATGAACGATGAACGATGAACGATGAACGATGAACGATGAACGATGAACGATGAACGATGAACGATGAACGATGAACGATGAACGATGAACGATGAACGATGAACGATGAACGATGAACGATGAACGATGAACGATGAACGATGAACGATGAACGATGAACGATGAACGATGAACGATGAACGATGAACGATGAACGATGAACGATGAACGATGAACGATGAACGACGAACGACGAACGACGAACGACGAACGACGAACGACGAACGACGAACGACGAACGACGAACGACGAACGACGAACGACGAACGACGAACGACGAACGACGAACGACGAACGACGAACGACGAACGACGAACGACGAACGACGAACGACGAACGACGAACGACGAACGACGAACGACGAACGACGAACGACGAACGACGAACGACGAACGACGAACGACGAACGACGAACGACGAACGACGAACGACGAACGACGAACGACGAACGACGAACGACGAACGATGAACGATGAACTATGAACGATGAACGATGAACGATGAACGATGAACGATGAACGATGAACGATGAACGATGAACGATGAACGATGAACGATGAACGATGAACGATGAACGATGAACGATGAACGATGAACGATGAACGATGAACGATGAACGATGAACGATGAACGATGAACGACAAATCCTATAAGAGCAGAGCAGATTTTTTTTCCAAAAAATACAGTGTCAATGATGGCAAACACCATCAGGAAGAATCCGATGATGATTCACATCAGATTCAGTAAGTTCTGCTGAGATTATTGATTTTTATCAGATGAAAAAAACTGAGGTATTGGATTCACTCACTTACGAGTATGTGATGGAATTTGTGTGTCATATTTTCGTAACGATATTCCCAATCAGATATCAGCATTTAGTGAAACTTTCAATTCTTTTCCATTCGAATAAGGTCCACCATGTATAATGTACAATAATTTTTCCAAATATCGCTTTATGATAGTAATATCAAATATTCGTACTGACTTTACCACAAATATCTAATTAACTTGTATGACACCATTGTTTGACGAAACTATCCTATTTAAAGAGTGCATCGGATTTTAGTTACAAAAAATCACATGATATTTAAAAGATGTTTATTGATTCGTACGCCAGCATACTTCACCGTATAAGGTTTAATAATAGTTCAACAAATCGATAACCTGAGCCGGTTTGAGGTAGAAAAGGTATTTTGTAGTCGACAATGTTATTAGTTCGAACCAAAAAGCTTTTATCGTGCTTTTGGTGTAGCACGCAATTCTGTCAAAACAGATGATGAGGAAACAATAGTATCAAATAATTTTTTTTTCGAATATTCGGTGTGAGTGAAATTCAAATATTAGCAACTACTCAAACACGAAAACTTTCTTCGGGGACTAAACAAGTTGACAACAAATATCGTTCGTACACAACTTTGGAGAGAATATGATTTTTTTCATTTTGAAATATCAGGAAAGCGAGTTATGAATAATTCATAATTAGTAACTCGCCAGCCAACACAATTTACAAGTCATCACTGTACAATTATGATATTCAGAAAGTTATAACTCCAACCAACGAAATGTTATTCTAATATAAATCCTCATTGCTTGAAATAACTGAGTCGTTTCAACTCGTATCATAACTGGATAACGAGGATGATCTGGAATGAAATATTCCTGCAGACTATACTCAAAATATATTGCAGTTCCGTTGTAAAATTAATGAGTTCATTATGGGTAAATATGAGAGAATTCTGGCAAGTGTAATGAACGATATCTGTAGGATATTTTGTGACCTCACTAATTATTGTAGCGTGTGAATATTTGGGAAATGGTCAAGATAACTGAAACCACTGTGGATATGTTGCCGACGTTTCGACTTAAATTAAGTCATACTCAATTTTGAGTAATAATCACAATCCCTATTGTAGTGCCCTGCGGATGACCTAATTTAAATCGAAATGTCGGCAACAGATCCACAGTGGTTTCCGTTATCATAATCCCAACTATTCACGCGCGTTCACCAAATTATTTCATGTTGGTTCACTTCACTAACATCTAGCAGATCAACTATATCGTGTATGACGCGGCTCATAATTTGTCCCAAGCGTAAAGATTGGAATTGAGAGGCACGAGCTCTTGCTTCTGATCCTGCTCCCACTCCTGCTCCTGCTCCTGCTCCTGCTGATACATGAGATTTGTATTAGGTATTCCCGAAAAATATACTTTTCAAAAACTTTTTTGGGAAAAGTGCAATAAATTAATAATGTTTTGTAAATTATCTCCCGTTTACTTCTGCAACTTTGACTAGAAACATTTTCGTTAATCTCCTCCAACAAGCCAGATATTGCATGGCACATCATATGTGAGACTGAGGGAATTTGACAACAAAATAAATGTACCAATCAGTTTTGAATGAGCCACCCGGTAGATGATGGAATGACTCCATATCGATTCGGCGAGCTTAGGTCTTCGAAATACGTAGTAAATTCGAAATATGCGAACGATATCGAGATAGCGATAATATCTGAATCATGAATATGGCGAAGATAAAATTCCTCCTCGAAGCGTAAATATATGATAAGGCGGCATTTGGATTCAGATCGTCATGAACTGCATCTCTGCCACTCCATTCCGATACAACATTCATGGAATATCCTCTCGGGGTGATCTCGCTGTCGCATTCGAATCCACAGCTCTACTCGAAATCCTCAAGATTCGCATTCTTGTATAGAAAAGCTCGATTTAGTTTTCATAATACGATTTGTCTGCGTGAGAAGGATTTTCCTCGAATGAATTGCTATTGAAATATAAATGGATCCTTGGTTTCATAAAGGGTCGAAACTCATGCCAAGGTAATGTGGAAATTTGCTATGAAAATGTTCTGTTACTCAGAACTTAGTGTGATAATAGTTTAGAAAGGACCCCGCACTTTTTACAGGTAAAATGGTTCTCGGTGAAATTGTCTGAATTTTTAGTATATTGTAGTATTTGATGTAGTGATTGAACGTGCAAAACCGCAAAGTTCGTTGATAGATAAATTTTGAAATTCAGGGCGTTCAAGTTAAAAATCAGTAGTTTTTATTTAATTATTTTCTTGGGATTTGGAAGTGACAACTGCATTTTTTTCGCTCCTATCATCATGGTACCTTCATATTACAAAATATTATTCATATGGTGAAGATTATATCATTATAAACAGAGTGAAAAATAAAAATATTTCAGTTAATGTCTGAAAATTCGATGTAATAATGAAATATTGATAAAATTATTTTGGCATGCAATATACTATTCTTATTCCATCATTAATCACAACTCATACATTTTACCGAAATATATTGCCGGTGCTTTCGTAGACATCGTGTATATTCAAGTGAATTATCACCACAGATAGCTAATACCGTGTAAACATGTTTTCGTTGGGATATATAGGGTGATCATGAAAATTTCCGAAGATAAAATGACAAAATATCAACGTTTCAGAAATCACCCTGTAATTCACAATTCACGATTAACTCGGTGAAATTTCTTTATTATTATTTAACATCTTTTCGGAGATATAAGTCGGAATTCCGAGATCTAAGTCGGAAAGGCTATGAAATAAAAAAATAATTTGTGGCCTTTCTATTATAATTTCTGGGATATAAGAAAAAAAAAGTCTAGAACGTTCTCGAAGCTTGTGGAAAGTGTTGGAATACCGTTGAATGAACCAGACCAGATACTCCGAATGAATAGTAGAAAAGACAAACTATTTAAGAAAATCGATGGCCAACCAGTTATAGCAACACGATCATATAAATCAAAATATAATAATTTGTGGTATGCTTGTTGTCAAAAACTTCAGAAGGGTATGAAGACTTATTGAAATTCTTCTTATTGTTTATCTCAGTTGATCAACAGAAGACGCACAAATAGCGCGCGAAAACTTTAACTCAGAATGAAGTTGAGATTATTCGAAGTTTGGTTCCTTTCTCGGTTTAACTGTTTATACGGAATTGTATATCCAGAGTACGAAAATATTTATTACAATGGTCTTCTTTTCCTCCTAGTAGTAACAGTTGTACAAGAAATTTTTTGTGATATATTTGTTGGAAGGGATTTTATTCTGCTCGTGGGGTTTCTCCACTCGCACAAAATAAAATGCAACTTCTAACGCTTGTATCATAAATAACTATTACATCCATCTGCCTGAAACTCTTCGCCCATAACATTTTTACTCCAGTAAGAAATTCGAAAAATAGGAACGACACTTTAATTTTATATTCGAGTGGAATCCTTGTAAATAATATTTGTAGCACTCGTAGTTCTACCTTTTTCGAACGGTAGATGTCACCCTGAAAATCCCAAATGCGAACGGGGTCGTGTGACACTTTGTTTTAGAGATCCTTCAATTCTTTCCTCATAAAATTCTAATTTATTATGATTTGAGTTGAGGTTTTCAAGAAATCTGGTTTCAGATGTATATAGAATAAGAAGATTTATGGTTTGAAGGTTATTATGTAGAAAAAATTAGGATGAGTTTATTTCTATAGAAATGATTGAAGTACACCCTTTCCAACCCTTTTTCAGGGGTGGTTACGTCGTAAAAGTGTAAACTTCATCACTATTTTTCAATATACTGTCAAGAGAAGTTTTAGATTAGGCCTTCATTGCGGACACTGGCACTATACAGGGTGATACTGTCAAATGTTTCCGAACAATATCTAGAAGGGGACATTCGAAACTATAGTTCATAGCCTAATCAGAAATAATATCATCAACCCCAGCAAATACTCAACACGTCCGTGGGGTGAGTGATTATTGGGTAATTATTATTATTTTTAATACCTACTTATCTCGTCAAACTGTTTTAAGATTGGTCATTACTTGTAATGTCTCGAAACTCATCATGAATTTGATAGTTACAAATCCTGTGAGTTCTGAAATCAGAATATTCCTATTCCTTTGGAACTATTTCCAGTCTTCAAACGAGAAGCTACTCCTCCCAACTATATTAATGTGTTGTGAACTCCCCGTACTTCTCCTTTCATCGCTGTATATCGCTATGGGGAAGTATCTCTTAAAACGCTATCATCGTCCAAGGAAAATTAAATTATGAGGAAGAGCGAAAAATGGGGTGCTAGCATCGCACCGTTTCACGACGGGAAATATATTGTTATTTGCCTGGATATTCCTTCATTTTCGGGAAATTTATATGAGAGGCATTAATAAAAAGGTTGAAAAGGTGTGTTCAAAGTGGAATTTAGCTTTTTTTCTAAAGTATGCAGCATGGTTGTTTGCAAAAACGCGTTTTTTATCATAATTTCATTACAGATATTCAAATTTAATTGGACCCAAAAGAATAATTTTTAATTGGTTTGAAACGAAGAGAAGGACTGAGTTTGATTTTTTACACGTGTAAAACAGTACGCCGAAGGTGGTAAAAAACGAAATAAATTATTACTTATGTTATTCCACTCATGAAGAAATAATCGTTTTTTCGTTGGTTTAAATGTTTGTGTGTTTATAATCAAAAACATCATGCTTTCAATTTTGTATTTCGGCTTTTTATTGAATATTGGATCCCCAACAAAATTTGTTTTTTAGAGAAAAACGGCACTGTTTTTGTTTTTTCGTTGTTTCAAAAAATTGCCCTCATACATTTTGAGAAATCAATGAGAATGATACAAAATCAAACAAAATTGAATTAGATCAATAATCCGTAAAACTCCCTCCACAATGTTCAAGAAGAATGATGTCGTCGGTTCAAATCTTTTTCAGTTTTTCCACAGTAGTAAAATTTATGTTGTCCTAAATAATCACATACTTCTTGTGTAAATTAATGTATTTTAAAAATCAATTATTTTCTGCAACCCTGTATAAATAAATAATCATATCAATTTTTATATCGGAGAGAATTGAAAACCCTTTGAAATGAGCTATCACATAGTATAAGGGTTGCTCGTTTTGAAAAAATCATCGATTACGTCATCACACCCAGATGGATAACGTCACTAGTATGATATATATATCACAAAATCATGATTTGAAATCAAAATCAATCGTTTCGGGATTTGTATATTAAGTCCACGCGATTGTCTATTGTAAACATTGCATCTGAAACAGTTATATCCATCAATAACAACTTCCTTTTCCAAAATATCATCACTCTTTATAGTTTCACTCAAACATAAAATCGAAGACGTACCCTGATTCAGGATATTTCATAATATACAGGATGTTCCATTTAAAATCTAGCAGTAAGATCATGAGTTTTGTACAACCCTGTATAACGCAGAACAAACTTCTCTATACATAAACATGATCTTAATGAACTAAACACAAAATTGCAACTTCCTAAGAACCCAAATACCGCCGAAATAAACATTCAATTAGAGCTATGTTTTGGATGGAAACTAACCAATATCTCAAAAACCGTTAGAGATAAGTGTAGGAGAGTATGAAGCAAAAATAATCAAAAAAGAATGACAAGTTCAAAAATGCGGTAATATACAGTGTGTCCTATTTGAAATAACAAAGATGCTGCTACTATCTGGTATAAGCGGCAACGCTGCATTGCTGGAAATATTTTAGATCGATAGACCAAGAGCAACTACTCGAGTAACCAAATTTTCAGAATGTCCCGTTCTCCGTAAAAGTCTAAGGTACCATCGACCATGACTCACCCTGTATAAAATATTACAAACCTCTTCTAATCATGCCAAAAAACTTTTCGCGTTAATATAAACAATATCACTGACTAAGTGTTTCATTATATCATCTGAATTTTGCTGACTGTAGTAGCTTCTTTGTGAAAGAAACGCCATTCAAACTGAATAATTCCCACACATCTCGATCATATTCGCCAGTATGGGAAACAGATCAAAATATGCACAGACAGTCAGGCGTCACTAAAGACTCTTATGAACCCAAAAGAACTTAGTGTTCTTGCAGAACACAACAAAATATCCTTGATGTGGGTTCCAGGATACTATGGCATTGATGGCAACCAAAAAGCTGTTGAATTAGCCAGAATGGGCTCATCAACTCCGTTTATTGGCCCAGAACCCGCACTCAGTGTTACTAAATCGGACATCCAAGGATGCATACGGGACTTGGTCGAATGAAAAAAAAAAGTGTGGAACAGAGCCCCTTTTATGCACCACGGGAAACATTTATTAAGGAACCGTCAAAACACAAAACTGAGGAACTGCTTAAGTTAAGCAGGAATCAAGTTAGGACTATAACGGATCTTCTCACTGGTCACCGGTCACAGTCCAGTGAGGGGACACCTGCACAAAATGGAGAACTTTCCTGCAGACAATGTGGCAAAGGGACAGAAACGTCCAAACACGTACTGTCAGAATGCAAGGTAAGAGAACACAAAGGACAGGCAATATTCGGTAAACTTTTGCTTACTCCCGAACAATAACCGTTGAAGAACCTTTACAGATTGGTATAGGGAACTAGAGATACAGAGTGGGTGTTATAAACCAACCCGGAAAACACAAAAAGCCCAAGAGGCTGAGGTCTAGCTGACAACAGGACCATCATCCGAAGGAAAAAAAATGGGCCCCAGAAATAATCAAGTAGATCCAAATACATCAATAATCTAGGGGGGGGAACATAAGCTTTGATGGTTGTAGTACCTACGGAGTATTGAAAATCGACAGACCCTGTTTACATAAAAAACTCTGCTGACACATCAGACTAACATTTTCTTACATAATATAAATCTGCGCCCTATTTACGCAAATCCCCATTGTATGAGTTGGTAAAACTCACTCGCGCTATTAGAGACTATCAAAAAAGCTCTGCACATTGAATCTGAACACACGCTTTCTCACAGAATTGGGACGGAGCTTTTCAGAAACATTTCAGTTTGCGGTAAAACATGCAAAGTCTCGTGCGAAGGTATCGATTTTCTGTTCAACCTTCAGTTGGACGAGTATATCCGTTGCTCATTTAAAAAGTTATAAATACTCCACGTAAAAACTGTGTTATACTGCCCCATAATTGGAGCGTTAAGCTCCAGTCTGTGGCTTTCCTGCTATCTTTTACGTCATTATTCCTGCAACCTTCCACCCAATGAACACTGGGAAATGGATATAGCTTTTTTTAAAGGTATCGAACTTTCAGCGTCGAATAAATAACTGAGTTGAACGCGACTTTAAAAATAAATATAGTACGAAGCATGTCACTCAGAAGGAAAAAATGGAAGTTTGAATTTATTTTATTTAAAACAGAATTTTTTGGTCTTTCTCCGAAATGTAATAATTGCAGAACCTGCATAGCATCTCATCTACCAAACCGATTGCACTTATATGTCTCTTGTGCTCCTCTTAAGGCTTACTATATATTTTGTGAATGTTGGCTGCGGTTGTTTGATACACTCTTTGACCTGTCTCATACCTGGTGAATTCTTCCACCATTCTTGAGGTTTCTGTTGGATCCAGGATTTGCTGTTTGTTTCTATTACAGCTTTTGCCATACCGCAGAACGATTCTGAGCCATTCATGGCCGTACTTGCCCCTTCACGGGCTAGTGAATCAGCCTCTTCCTTGCTTCTATAACATGTGTTTGCTGGTACTTACTCAGGCTAGGATCACACTATTCTGACTGCCTAGCTCTTTTAGGGCTTCAATGCAGTCCCAAACTTGACAATGTTTCTTTCTGAAAACTCATGCCTTATTAGCTCTTGAGCGCAATGATGTATTGAGACGATTTCCGCTTGAAATATCGTCGTGTACATAGATAAATTCAATGAGACTTTTATCTTCGGCTTGGTTCTCTGGCTAATGCCACGACGGACATTGAACTACATCTTTCATATATTTGTGCAACGTTATTCCAAGAAGTGGTAAAGTAGTTGTTTTTTGACAAATGTTTGCGTCATTTTTCAACTGTAAATGTAAGGAGATAAAGATACTTCGACTTTGTCGAGTTAATTCGTTTCACTATGTTGATACTCTCCGGCACAAACTTTCGAACTCTGTTGACACAGTTTTTCTTTGTTATAACACACGTAACTTCAATTTGTTTGTATTTTTTGTGATATTTTATTGAAACAAAACATGGTACTGGTATATGCCTAAATTTTGAGTTGAAACAGGCGGAATCATTTTTAAATACTACGATTGAAGCTATATTTTGTGCAGACAAAACGTGACAGCCACCTTCTAGATTTTCGCGATATCATTCACTGGAGATACGTCCATGCACGATATTGCATTTAATTTTTTATTGAGAAAATATATCTTTCATAGAATTTTGCTGCGAACGTGAGTATGAATTGAATAAACATAGAAGCTTAAAAGAATTGGAGTTGAAACTGATCATGTACAGCATTGTTTCAGTTGTCATAGAAGCCATTGCATTCAACAGAACTGTCAGTGGAATAAGTAGCTCTAAATACTTGTCTGAATATGAAATTTCTGTAGAGAGCGGGTCAGAACATGTAGCTGATGGAGAGATCTCTATTTCTGATTTTGAGGCAGAGGAAAATGACTATCCCGTCAAAAATTAAACGGGAAAACCATGTAACACAACCAACGAAAATACTGGTACTGAAGTATGGCGATACAAAATGGATGAATATTTGGAAATGCCAAGGGCTGAAGGATGGGGAAGATATTCTTGATTGGTGACGACGATATCAAAACGTTTTCCTAAAATTGTCACAAATGGCTAGAGACTTACTATCTATAACTGCAACGTCGGATTCCATTGAAATATACTTTTCCAGTGCATCATTAACTGTAACCAAAACACGAAATAGATTGAATGATGAATCTATAAGGTCTTTGATGTACCTGGATAGCTGGATCTCAAACATTAAGTGAATAATAATAATCTCGATCTCCGACCTTTCAAGCATCCAACTTTCATTTACATATTTCAGTATTATTAGCAAGTGATCTATAAAACTCATTCTAGACCATACTCACATACCTAATACCTAATTTTGAACCGATTAAAAATATAATATTCATTCATTCATTAAAACTCCCATCATTCATTTCTGGTGTTCAATAGTAGAAAAGGAAAATTCCAAAGGACCCAGTACGTAAAATGGCTTTCAGCTAATTTTGCTCAAATTTTGATATATTGTAGATCTTGGCATCCTCATTACGTAGTTCAATTTACAGATCGATCCTAAGACCAGTTTTCGAGGTACAGGGTTTAAAAAATTCGATTTTCGCTATTTTGGGTATCATGCATCGATTTGATTTTTGTGCTCTAATTCGAAATTGAACTGTCTTAGAAATGAACTTAATGTATCTAAGTTGTAGCTCATGAGTCCCTCCATACGAATGAAAAATAATATCTAACAAAGGGTGTTGCATTACAGCATGACAAGACAATGTTTATAGAAATAAATAAAAATCATTACCATAATCGTTTTGAGTTTCACTCAATCCGTTAAAATTAGATAACAAACGGCTAGAATTTCACAATTTTTTTATAAAGTATGGGTCTTGATCAACTACATGAGGATTCATATGATTGCTTGTCCAACAGTATATAGTTTTGCTCATGATACATTAAGTTCATTTCCAAGACAGTTCAATTTCGAATTAGAGCACAAAAATCAAATCGATGCATAATACCCAAAATAGCAAAAATCGAATTTTTGACACCCTCTACCTCGAAAACTGGTCATAGGATCGATTTGTAAATTGGACTACGTAATGAGGATGCCAAGATCTACAATATATCAAAATTTGAACAAAATTTGCGGAAAGCCATTTTACGTACTAAATGTGCGGGGTTCTTTTATTTTCAGTGTAGGTTGAGTGGGCTAAAAAAAGCTTGAAGCTTGGCATGAGGAGTGTGGTGAGCCCATACTCACCCTGTATTGCGCGAGCAGATATCGTAGTTCAAGTTTTTAAAAAGAAAAGAGGTTCAGGTTGCGAGTCTAGTTGAATAATTGTCGTCAGCTGCTCCTCCCTGTATGATCCGTAACCTAGTTCATTTTCATGCGTAGAAATATCTAGCCCCGTGTCGACGACCTGTTAGCGCGAAGCACTAGAAGTGCACGTGTTCAATAGGAATTCATAACCCCGCGTACAAAGCCACCGAAATCGTAAATCATATCTCAAAGAAGTGTAACATAAATCTGTCAGCTCGAATTAATTAAGAGCCGCGCAACTATAACTCAAGGGTACAAAGGCCGCCGCTCAAAGAAGCCGACATCATAAATTTGTCATGCGCGACTGATTAACGGCCATCGAATGGCCACGTGCAAGTTACCCCCGTTTGGACGTTACTATAAAAACCGCGGTTCGCGTCCGATGGAGGCAATTCAATTCAATTCAGATTCCGGTGCACTCAGTGAATTTATTCATTATCAGTCGTTTATTCAGATGTAGACTCGGAATCAGTATGAAGTGATTTAAATCGGTTCAAAATGAATTCGTTCTTCGGTAATTAAAGTTATTTGGAAAAGAATCAATTACAGACCAGGCCGGCCAGTGTTCAGTTAATAATAATATGGAGATCTAAATCAGTTAAAACAGTTGCATTATGATATGCATCAAAATGTGGAAAGAGTATGCAGCTACAGTTTTAATTCGTAAGTGAAAGAATAATCAATCGAGTTAAAGATATACCTATTAATCTCGCTATGATTCACCCGAGAACCTTTGAACTAGAATTATTGTCGTATCGGTATGAGAAGAATGTTTTTTTTTGTTGTTATTAGTTATTACTGCGCATGTAGTATTAAATTATGGGATTTCAAGCTGTGAGATACTGACTTGCTATGTTATACAAGATTAATTATGTATCAATCCGATTTATTTGGATATCCTGATATGTATTGCTCAGTGTGCACCAAATGTTTATGGATTAGTCCCGGTATATTAATGACTTCGACATAGGAGGTGTCCTGATGTATCTTATATTCCTGCGTACTACAATAACTGAATTACTTGTGTTTATTATTGATTTGTTTTGAAAAACCTGTTATCGATACGTAATCCTGCGTTGCAAGTTAAATTTGGAGTAATGTAAAGTAATTTCTCCGCACGATTCGTGGTAGATTCGCTGGCAAGCATGATGATAAATATTTAAGTAATTTTGTTTCTTTTACAATGATTGTTTTCTTTCTAAGAATATGATATTTGCCGACAACAGGCAGATCCGATGTTCGTATGGAAGGGCATATTTGCTTTATATTTAAAATAGATTGAAAACGACTCGTGCCTTTTTGTTCATGATTTCGCTGATGGCCGTCTTAGAACAACTATGATAGTAATAGGATAGTGCAAAAATCCACATAGGGTTACATTCGACAGCCGCTCGACGAATGAACCTTAATTATATGTCACGTCCCGACGTTTCGAACCACTCGTCCATCCTTGTGGCTCGGGTCCTTGCTCTCGGACCTTCGAGCGAGTGAGGAGGAACCGAGAAACGTGTCAATGGCGACTGAGACTTGTCTAGAACGCTAGGTTTCCTTCCTAGGTTTGAAGACGAACTCTTGGTTGAAAACCGAGCTGAGTGAAAGAGTGTGTACCGCGTGGTCACGAAGCCCGCCCATTGACAGGAGGCTTGAGCTTGGTAATAGAAAGCTTGAATGTTGACATTTCTTTTATTTTCCTCGAAAACTTGGCTTGCTTAATAATAATAATATAGTTGAGCTTGGCTTGATTTTTGTTGAGCTTTGCTCGATTTCAAGTCAAGCTCGAGCCAAGTTTTCAAAAACCAAGCCAAGCCCGTGGAACTCTGAGTCAACAGTAGACATCTTCCAAGCTTCAGGATATGATCCCACTATTCAAAGATAAATTTATAACATCTAGAAATCTGTTTCCAACAATATTGAATTAATGTTTGATGATCTTCAAATAAGATTCAAACCATTTATATGTAATTTTCCTGCTTTGGACTGTATATATAACAATGCAAGGAAAAGTCACTTACTTGAGAGACGTATTTTCACCAGTTTCTCAATAAATTTAGCTAGAGAGTTGAAGTGATGGAGATCGGGAGATGATTCGACGAATTATCTGAATCTCAACCTTTTCACAATGAAATGACTATAGATGTTTCCAGGAAATCAGGAAAGACTTCATTGTGGACTGAGGTGTTGATGTATTGATATTGAGTGCATAATTTGGCAGATTTCAGATTGATTTCATCGAAATTCCATCATCACTTATAAACGTTTTATTTAAATCCGGTTCTGTTGAGCTACAGAGCCGCTATTTTGTTTTCAATGGCCCACTCTGTACAGTAATATTTCAATGGTCGACACACAAAATCTATATCTCCAGGAGCTTAACAGGAATATTGAACCACAATCCACATCAGCCAACTGCCGAGCCATTATGAAAAGAAACAAAGAGGTTGGATGCATAATGGACGTCCAATAATAATGGCGCAAAATTTATATGGAAAACACATTGAATGGATTCAATGGATAAAAGCCGAACATCAGAAAGAACGATAGAGATACATTTGTGTAACAAAGGTAATGCGGAATTCATGTTTGATTTGAATAACATTTTCCAGAACTACTCGGCAACTGTGGAAGTATGCGGCTGGGAGTTACGAAGTTTTGATTTATGGCATTTTTACTGCATCCGAAGAACGCGGATAAAATAATGGGGTTTGCATTTGTCGTTCTTTGAAGTTGGAGGATATCGCTGAGTTATGTATTATTGAACAGACTGTCTTCCAGGGGTTGTTCGCCGGTGTTCAGGGTCTGAAGCAGAATTCCCAATGTCTAATATTATTGTCGTGAATTGGGGTTGTTCACTACTACAGTTCGATTATTTTATCTTTACCCACGCGTCATCAATTTATGATCGAAGAAATCACACACTCTCTATCGAACATCTCTTTCTGAAAAACCGCTATGAGAGAATCAAATTTCGTTAACATTTGTCTTCTGACCTAAGAATTATGGTATTGTGATGGTCGAATAAAATTCAAAACAGTGAAAAGAGACAGTGTTGTTTTATATTTCAACTAAACTTGCCAACCATCAATTGCGTCATTGTTTTCTGTCATTGGGGTATTGTTTGTCGCCAGTTTTACTTTCTTTTGCAGTCAAATATATTATAAAAACAATTTTTTTCAAAGCTCAACGTCTCTTGGAAACATTACTTCCAAAGTAAGTACAATATAATGTGTTTCATTCACAAATACTCTTTAAAATTTCTAACCTCACAATTGACATTTGTGACTATAATCCCGTACTGCCGAGATATTCACACAAGACTTACTCATAGTGTGAAAATCCTAATGAGAGAAAAAAACTACCTAAATCTATAAATACAGGTGAAAAAATTCACAATATATTATAACTCTTTTTTAGATTATGCCTGTAACTAATTCACAAGCACAAAAATTTGTATTAAAAGGGAAAGATCGAATGGTGGACCTTTTTTACCACTTTCATCTGTTCAAGAGGTAACAATTTAAACCACAAAAAAAGTGTCATAACTTTTCTTTACTGTATTTTAGAGATTTGCAGGTGCACTTAAAATATCTCGAAAAACGGTGTACATCAAAATAAACGAAAATAAACCCATTCCATCAACACACACTGAATCGCTCATTGAAAAATGGTATGAACAAGAAAAGCTCCTTTGTGTTCTGAATCTGAAAGTGATTAAATATATTAATTTTCTTTTTCCTTTCATAACTGGACATAGTTCATGCTCGCAATACATAAATAAATGTATGAATACATTTTTTGTTAATCATGTGTTGAGTATTTCATTACCATATATATTTCAACTGGTGTATTTTTACTTCTTAGATATTCATTTATTTATCAATTTTCAATATGTACCTAAGTCTGATTCCTTTTCTGAGTTTTAGTCATGTTTGAATGGAAACAAATTTTTTGATATCAAAGTATGCAAAGGTTTTGGAAATATTGAAACCTAGTTTTCTGAACCATTTTTTTCGTTAACTGTTACATCTACAGAAATTGCATTAATGTGGATGAAATTACGATTTGATGGATTCGTGTCAAACGTCTGCGGAGGTATGGATAAAACAACTTCCTTACATGAGTGCGTTCCAGTGAAAAATTTCCTGTTTCTACGAAAACATTTATGGAGCACTTTTTTACGTAGCATTCAATGTTCTGAGTAACTTATTTTTCAAATAAGATATCCATAGTAATTGATGGAAAAATATGTTTTTTGAATATTCCTATTATTTTGCTAATCATATTCGAAATACAGAGCTTTTCAGAAGTGTCATTATACCATAGTTCATATGATTCCATTGAATAGCTCATTAGATGAGCTCCCAGAATACGAATCTATATACAGGGTGTTCCTTTTAAGAAAAATTAGTTTCAGCAATTTGAAAATAGTTTGATCATTGTTTCGCCACACCCTGTGTATTCTAGGGGGCCTTCCAATATTATGTATGATTTGGTACATAGCTTGGGTACTTGCATACCCATATTCTCTTATTGACCTCTTATAATAAGGTTCTTTTGAATTTTTTTCCTCGTCTATGATTTTTCGTTGAATTCTTTTAAAATGTGAATATCTTGGCAACGTTGCATCCGATTTCTAAAAACAAAAACGATTTGTGAAGCCCACCTGTAGCAGATTCTGAAAATGAAAGAATATACAGGGTGATAATTTGAAAAAGATACCAAATGTTGGCCTAAGGATTTATGATGCACCCTGTACACTCAAAAATAATTTCGAAGAGTAGCATTTTAAGCATCCAATAACTTCCGATCAGATTCGTTCCTCAATTTTCAGTAGCCTAGCAGTAATGGTCCGAGCGAGGATAAGTGGGCCACTCTGTATATGTCTATCTGTCCATGGTCTTAGTTTCAATTATTGAATTATCAATTTTAATTTGCTCTTTTTCTTTCCATCTCTTATTATTACATTACCAGCTCATTAACATTCTTCAAAACACTAAAATGCATTAATATATTCTAATAAAATGGGCGTTAGGATCTAGTAACGCTCGTGGTGCATACAAGACTTTATTTTTCACGAAAAAATTATCTTGAACGACGTTGTTTACTTCATAATTTTTTTATTTTTCACGAAAAAATTATCTTAAACAACGTTGTTTACTTCATACATTTCTTCTCACAAGTGAGCTTCTATGTAATTGCCATGGAAACATTGAAGAGGTTGCTAAGGGTTATTTATTTAATAAAATAGCATTTTTGTAAAAATTGACAAGCTTGTTAGTGGAGAAAACTAAAAACGGTTGTGTTCATAATAATTATGGAGATCCCACAGAATGTGACGCTCAAAGCTGAAAAAGCATTAGGTAATTTACTGCCCGTGAAATTCAAATACTTATACGAGAAGAAGTATGACCATTTCTTTATATGGAAAGATGAAAACAGAGTGAATACCGCAAATGAAACTGTCTTAATGGCATACTTCCAGGAACTGGTGAGTTTATCTCATGAAAAATATTAATATTTTTTATTTATTTTACATTATTTCAGTCTGAAAAATATAGTGCGAATAGTCTATGGACCAAATACTCTCACAGCTGAAATCAACATTGATTGTCAAAGAAAACAATATATCAGCATTCAGTGAACTGATGGCCTTTCTGAAAGTTTATTCAAAAGGATACATTCCCAAAAATTCAAAGGTGTTGGAAGGTGAACAAGTATTACTTTTCATAAGAAAAGCTCCAGATGATACTTTTCTGCTACATAAAGTTTTTCTACTAATGGGCATATTTGGAGGCTTAGGACGTGATGAAATGGTCAAGATGACAACTGATGACATTGAAGACAGAGGAGCCGTTTTACTAATCAAGGTAGCAGAAACCAAGATCTGCACCTCAAAAAGTTTCACCATTGTTGAAAAAAGCGAAATAGGAGCCTTGAACTTACCCAAAAAGTACTTTGCACTACGACCAAAAGGATGTAAACAACGTAGGTTTTTTTTAACCTACAGAAATGATAAATGCATTGAGTTACCTGTAGGTAAGAATACTATAAGAAGTGTTCCATCCATCATAGCGAAATACCTTAATTTGGATAACCCGAAAGGTTACACCGGACATTGTCTACGCCGAACGTCGTCAACGCTTCTTGTTCAAGGTGGTGCTTCCTTTGAAACACTAAAATTACATGGATAATGAAAGAGTAGTACGGTAGCGGAGAGCTATATTGAAGAAAGTATCTCATCAAAGAACAAAATTGCTACAATGATAGCCCATTCCGTTTCCGAAAATAAAATATTAACGTTCCGAACGAAACTTGGTACTAATTTTTCAGGAACATTTGAAAATTGTGATTTCTATTTGAGACAAAATAATTAGTCCCTTTTTTATGTACAGTTATGAATAAATCTTGTAACTATTCATCTGATATAACAAAGAAACATGTAATAAAGGAAAATGCATATCACATGGTCCTCCACCCTCATAAACTTCCGATTGAAACTTTTCTCCTAACTCACGTCGCCGAAAAGACCCTCGAAACATAAAGAACCGGTTGCTGGTGCAGTATAATGCCCTCTTCGATAATGCCGAACGCCTGGAAAAGCAATAGTGTAATGTGAATGTGCCTCGGGAATACCTTATTTATTGCCAAATGGAGAATAGCGTGTCTACTTTAGATCTACAACGCGATTACACCAACTTGCCTTTAAATAAAACATTTCTCCGAATGGAATATGGCCATGGCTGACTTAATATTCAATATTCCGAGTTCTGGGAACAGGGTTAGTGATGTGGGTGGTCTGGGAAGGATTAATTTGAATAATCCCTTCTAATGTGGCATGCTCCAGTTGTGGAATTGGAAAGATTAAACATTCAATAACCGTGGAAAATAGGTGTTGAAAAATTCAGCTAAAGCAGAAATAATTGTTGACAACAATAAAAAATCACCTTGACTGAGTGACCCTGCAATATTGATAGTCTTGTCTATCAAAAACTCAAGATTAATGATCTCTCGAGCTTCTGAAAGATTGGTAATAAATGACTTTGGAAACTAGTATGAGTGGAACTAGAGAACTGAGAGGTTCTATAAAGTTCCGTCGTGAATCGGCTCTCCGATGTTATTCGCTCTCTTCCTTTTATTTTCAAGGAATAAGCAAGAACATCAATGACCTCCAACTTGCGGAAAAACCGGATACTCTGGACTTGCAATTTGAATATGAATGGAGGTGTTTGTGAAATGATTTTCAAATTTATTCATGAGTCGTGGAGGAGGATTTTTTGAAAGAATCTATGCTACCGAAAGTGCACTAGAAGACCTGAATACTATAATATTCTGTCGGGTAGAATTTCAGAATGTTTACCTCCGCCATTTATTGAAATAGTTTTCAAAATAAATTCATGTCTGTCAAACCCTTCGTAAAGTGAGATTATTTTGCATGAATATATGCTACCGAAGGTGCTCTATAAGGCCTATACTTCAAAACATTTTTCAGGAAGAATTTCAGAATGTTTACATTCGCCATTTATTAAAATAGTTTTCAAAATTAATTCATAAATCTGTCGAACTGTTCTTGGATTAAGATTTTTTTCAATCAATCTATGTTATTGTTAGTGCTCTATGAGACCTATATGTCAAAATAATTCTCAATTGGTCCATAATCTTCGTGGAGGGGAATTTTTTAGATAAATTGTATTACCGAAAATGCTCTAAAAGACCTAAATATTTATAAATTTTGTCGGGTAGAACCCCCGCCATTGATTTAAAAAGTTTTCAAAATATATTCATAAGTCAAACCCATCGTAAAGTGAGCTAATTCTGCAAAAATATATGCTACCGAAAACATTTTTTCGGGAAGAATTTCAGAATGTTTACCTTCGCCATTTATTAAAATGGTTTTTAAAATAAATTCATAAATCTGTCAAACTGTTCTTGGATTAGGATTTTTTTTCATTCAATCGGAGCGCTACGGTAAATAATAATAATAGCCGTCATTTACCCGCACAGGCTATACCTTTGGGTACACTCTATGAGTGTTGTCGAGGGAGTATTAATAATAAAAAATAATAATATTTGTTCACCAATGTAAAATGTATGTAAAAAGTACAATCGTGCATGATAAAATTTCAAAAATACAAATACAAGAATGTGAATAAACAGATACTCGATAAGTGTAAAACACTTGTTTCAAAAAAAGATTACCAATACAAATAGTAACAATAATATTCATTTACTAAACTAATTATGAAGATGACACAGCATGATAAAAATAACTTAGGTTGTAAATAAATTGTTAACCGATACCTAAGTAGTTTTGTTTCGGATAAATTAAGGTTAAATTGTATTAAAAAAAACATAAATCAGTTACAAATAGAATAAAATAAAGCAGTTGTATAATATAAAATTTGGTATGAATGAAGTTCAAAATTATAAAATTTATATAATATTTAAAATTCCAATGAAAAAAATAATAGTTGTTAGAGTATTCACATTTAACACATCAGGAAACAAAATAGAGATAAAATGTAGACGGAATATATTGATTGAAATGATTATTATTATATTATTATCATTGATCTATGTTATCGTGAGTGCTCATGAGATATGTCAAAATAATTTTCAAATTGATTCATAAATCTTCGTGGAGGGAGATTTTTTGGAAGGATTTATGCTACCGAAAGTGCTCTAGGAGACCTGAATACTAAAATATTCTGTCGGGTAGAATTTTAGAATGTTTTCCTTCGCCATTTATTAAAATAGTTTTCAAAATAAGTTCATAAATCAGTCAAACTCTTCATGGATCAGGATATTTTTTTGATGAATCTATGTTATCGTGAGTGCTCTATGACACCTATATGTCACAATATTTTGTCGGGAAGAATTTCAGAAATTTTACTGCCGCCTTAATTTTCAAACCGATTCATGAGTCGTGGAGGGGGATTTTTTGAAAGAATCTATACTACCGAAAGTGCTCTAGGAGACCTGAATACTAAAATATTCTGTCGGGTAGAATTTTAGAATGTTTTCCTTCGCCATTTATTAAAATAGTTTTCAAAATAAGTTCATAAATCAGTCAAACTCTTCATGGATCAGGATATTTTTTTGATGAATCTATGTTATCGTGAGTGCTCTATGACACCTATATGTCACAATATTTTGTCGGGAAGAATTTCAGAAATTTTACTGCCGCCTTAATTTTCAAACCGATTCATGAGTCGTGGAGGGGGATTTTTTGAAAGAATCTATACTACCGAAAGTGCTCTAGAAGACCTGAATACTAAAATATTCTGTCAGCTAGACTTTCAGAATGTTTACCTTCGCCATTTATTAAAATAGTTCAAAATAAATTAATAAATCAAACTCTTCGAGGATGAGTTTTTTTTTAATGAATCTATGACACCTATTTATCACAATATTTTGTCGAGCTGCTTGCAAAGATAATCTACCTAATGAAGAAAGAGCTACGAAGTTATCAACGAGGTCTCAAGAAGAGATTAGCAATGAAGTGAATTCCAGACCGGTAATGATTAATCTTGCAATTTCCCTTTTTCTTTCAAATGATTCTGCGACATATCCCTCAGCAATCATCCCAAACTTCAAACCACCATAAAGCCAATGTGAATATTCCGTTTATTATGTCATCACAAACAATGCGTTTTCTTTTGTTTCTGTAACTGGAAGGATAACTATTACCACATCGCCACGATCAACAAGGTCTTTAGGGTCCATTTAAATTGGTCTCTCGCATCTGCAATCCTCACAAATGCCAAATAGTAAAACGATCCGAAAAAAAAACAAAATTTACCAAAAAAAAAATGCATATTTTATAATTTAATTGAAGGCCCTTTTAAGTTCAAGAAATGAAAAAACCCCTAACAAATTTGGCATCCTCAGGAGTTCAAAAAGCGTACTGTACGCATCAAACTACCCGCGGGGTGTATTATTTTCCTTCCATGGTATGTTATCAAAATAGACATAGAATGAATGAATATTACAGAAATTGAACCCCTGAGAAAAGAGTCTGAAGAGACTTCAAACCAACATATTACTATCAAATTTCATTTCATACTGGAAGAAAAATAACGATTTAAAAACAGATCATAATAGTACCTGTATAACAGGGGATATAATTGAGAAGGGAGGACAAATAGATTGTGTCTATATTGACATGGCTAAAGCATTCGACAAAGTAGATCATGACATACTTATAAAAAAACTTATAGGATACGGTTTCAGTGACAAACTATTAATGTTAATGACTAGCTACTTACAGAGTAGGTTTCAATACGTTGAATTCAGGGGCAAGAAATCAGAATACTTTCTTGCCAAATCAGGGGTAGCCCAGGGCTCAAACCTTGGTCCACTTCTCTTTATGTTGTTCATAGATGATTTGCCAGCAACTGTCTCATCTGACTGTCTCATGTATGCGGACGACTGCAAAATATTCCGAGAAATAAAAACCCGTAATGACACTATGATATTGCAACATGATCTGAAAGCTTTATACAACTGGACAGTAGAAAACAAACTTCCGTTAAATATACAAAAGTGTTCAATTTTATTTTTCAGTCGCTCACGAAATGCCATTTTGTCAGACTACATGATTGATAGTTAAAATATAAACAGATGCTCTCAGATCATCGACCTTGGAATAAAGTTTGACATATCTCTGATATTTGATAAGCATATAGAGCACATTACAAGCAAAGCGAGGAGATTGTTGGGTTTTCTCAAAAGGATGTCAAAAGACTTCAGAAACACAATAACGCTAAAATCTCTCTACTCATCCTTGATTCGCAGTCGTTTGGAATTTGGATCCATAATATGGGCACCATCAAAGCTTACTATGAAAAAATCAGTAGAAACAATACAAAACAAATGCATAGCTTATCTATACTATAAAACACATCACACGAATCCAGGACACTCCTCCTATGAACCACATAGAAAGGAGTTTGATTTGATTAAATTAGAATACCGTGCAGAGATTCACAAAATTATGTTCATTTGTAAATTGCTTTCCAATTCCATATACAGCCCATATCTTCTTTCCGAAATCAAATTCATAGTGTCGTCTCGAATTTTACGACCAAAAAAAGTTTAATTCTTCATCCCTAGGAGGCCAACCACAATTGACAAATGTTGCTCCCTTTTGAACGAATATATAGATGAACTTGACTTGGACGTCTTCACCTACACTAAGAGTCATCTGAAAAATCGGGTGACAAAATTCCATTTGTAAAAAAAAGAAAAAAAAACAAGAGAAAGGAAAAAAAAAACAAAAACAAAAAATAAACAAAAAAAGTTACCTCGAAATGTAAAATAAAAAAAGAATCTCGACTTTCCCTCATGTAACCGTCATGCCAATTTTGTTTTTTTATTCTTATATACGTATATCTATGGATTTTGATATTTATCGTTACCTTTTTTTTTTCAAGACATCTCTTGCTCCACCAGACTTCAATATCCACTATCTTTTCTTCATTTATGGGGGTATGTATGTGTGCGTACAAGTTTGCATTTAATTATATACACATATAAGTATTGCTTAATGTATGTATAGGGGTTTGCATGCACTTATAGCTCGTAACTCGTTTAGTTTCTAGTTGGGCTTAAGTAAAGGAAATCTTGTAATTAGGACCCACCGATCCTGATTGTATTTCTTGTTCAATAAATAAAAATAAATAAATAACTAGACACTGAAACAAAAATTCAAGCCCCTCTTTCAAACACCATATGGCGAATTCCTTATCCGGGATTCCGGAATTGAGGCTTCTCCTTCAATGGGTCTTATGAACAATGGCTGCGATCAAGTAGTGGACAACACACTGATCCCCACAATATTCCTGTCATCCCACGCTTCAGATAATCCCATCAATTTCCTGACCTGGTCGACCGGTTTCCACCGAAACTAAGACCGATCGATTTTGGGATAATGCCTTGTAATGTCGGCATGAAAGCCGAAATTAGTTACGATACTATGGGATAGATTTGGAAAACTTATAATTGTTGTAATAAGGATTACAGACGACGATGTGAACTTTCCTGGCATTGTTGAATTTCAGCTGGATTTTCCTAATTTGTTTCGATGGGGTGTGAATATGGATGGGAAATTCGAAGTTGCAACGTAGAAGGTGGGAGTTGGGGTCAGGGGCTGTCTCGTAACATTCCGCAAGGAAAACGAAATTACTTTTTCACTTTTCTCATTTTTGGCGAATGCTCTTTGGCGGATCCACCAAATTTTCGCAAATCATCTTGTATGTAGTTGATTATTCATACGATTATATTTTTGACGATGGAGAAACATTGCCAAAACTGCCTCGAACTACAGTGTAATATTTCTCATTATTCATATAGCATATGTGGGTTTTTCATTTAGAGAACTAAAAATTTGAAATTCACGAGGTTAGTAATAATTCATAGCACTTTTTCCAGCTAATCAACGAATTTTTTCGACTACCTGTTTGACCAGAGGTCACCTCAAAATCTTGTCTTCAAATTCAATCTGTATATTCAGAATCCAAACATGATTAATTTCCCACAATTCGTTTTCTAATTTTTGGCGAAACCACCAAATTCTCGCAGATCAGCTTAGTTGATTATTCATTCGATTATATTTTTGACGATGAAGAAACATTGAATTCATAGCGCTATTTTCAGCTGATTAACGAATTTTTTCTACTACCTGTTTGACCAGAGGTCACCCCAAAATCTTGTCTTCAAATTCAATCTGTTTATTCAAATTCCAAACATTAATTCTCGCAAATCAGCTTATAATGTAGTTGATTATTCATTCGATTATATTTTTGACGATGGAGAAACATTGTTAAAAGTGCCTCGAACTACAGTATCATATTCGCAATAATCATATAGCATATGTGGGTTTTTTATTTAAAGACGTAAATATTTGAAATTCACAAGAGGTTCGAAACACATTATAGCGCTTTTTTCAGCATATCAACAGATTTTTATACTACTTGTTTGACCAAAGGTTTCCCAAAATTCTTCAAATTCAATCTGCCTATTCAGAATTCAAACATTATTTCCCACAATTTGTTTTCTATTTTTTGGCGAATGCTCTTTGGCGGTTCCACCAATTTCTCGCATATCAGCTTGTATAGTTTGATTATTCATACGATTATATTTTTGACGATGGAGAAACATTGCCAAAACTGCCTCGAACTACAGTGTAATATTTCTCATTATTATTATAGCATATGTGGGTTTTTCATTTGGAGACCTAAAAATTTGAAATTCACGAGGTTATTAATAATTCATAGCACTTTTTCCAGCTTATCAACGAATTTTTTTTTTCGACTACCTGTTTGACCAGAGGTCACCTCAAAGTCTCGTCTTCAAATTCAATCTGTATATTCAGAATCCAAACATGATTAATTTCCCACAATTTGTTTTCTAATTTTTGGCGAATGCTATTTGGCGAATCCACCAAATTCTCGCAGATCAGCTTAGTTGATTATTCATTCGATTATATTTTTGACGATGAAGAAACATTGAATTCATAGCGCTTTTTTCAGCTGATTAACAAATTTTTTCTACTACCTGTTTGACCAGAGGTCACCCCAAAATCTTGTCTTCAAATTCAATCTGTTTATTCAAAATCCAAACATTAATTCTCGCAAATCAGCTTATAATGTAGTTGATTATTCATTCGATTATATTTTTGACGATGGAGAAACATTGCTAAAAGTGCCTCGAAGTACAGTATCATATTCGCAATAATCATATAGCATATTTAGGTTTTTTATTTAAAGACGTAAAAATTTGAAATTCACAAGAGGTTCGAAACACATTAAAGCGCTTTTTTCAGCATATCAACAGATTTTTATACTACCCGTTTGACCAAAGGTCTCCCAAAAATCTTCAAATTCAATCTGTATATTCAGAATTCAAACAGTATTTCCCACAATTCGTTTTCTATTTTTTGGCGAATGCTCTTTTGCGGATCCACCAATTTCTCGCAAATCAGCTTGTATGTAGTTGATTATTCATACGATTATATTTTTGACGATGGAGAAACATTGCCAAAACTGCCTCGAACTACAGTGTAATATTTCTCATTATTATTATAGCATATGTGGGTTTTTCATTTAGAGACCTAAAAATTTGAAATTCACGAGGTTATTAATAATTCATAGCACTTTTTCCAGCTTATCAACGAATTTTTTTTTTCGACTACCTGTTTGACCAGAGGTCACCTCAAAATCTCGTCTTCAAATTCAATCTGTATATTCAGAATCCAAACATGATTAATTTCCCACAATTTGTTTTCTAATTTTTGGCGAATGCTGTTTGGCGAATCCACCAAATTCTCGCAGATCAGCTTAGTTGATTATTCATTCGAATATATTTTTGACGATGAAGAAACATTGAATTCATAGCGCTTTTTTCAGCTGATTAACAAATTTTTTCTACTACCTGTTTGACCAGAGGTCACCCCAAAATCTTGTCTTCAAATTCAATCTGTTTATTCAAAATCCAAACATTAATTCTCGCAAATCAGCTTATAATGTAGTTGATTATTCATTCGATTATATTTTTGACGATGGAGAAACATTGCTAAAAGTGCCTCGAACTACAGTATCATATTCGCAATAATCATATAGCATATGTAGGTTTTTTATTTGAAGACGTAAAATTTTGAAATTCACAAGAGGTTCGAAACACATTATAGCGCTTTTTTCAGCATATCAACAGATTTTTATACTACCTGTTTGACCAAAAGTTTCCCAAAAATCTTCAAATTCAATCTGTATATTCAGAATCCTATAATTTATTTCCCACAATTCGCTTTCTAATTTTTGGCGGATGCTCTTTGGCGGATCCACCAAATTCTCGCATTTCACCTTATATTATGTAGTTGATGAAGAAAAAAACCCACTATTAATTTAAATGTATATATATATATATATTTGTTTGTTTGTTGATTATTCATACGATTATGAGTAATTTAAAAGATGGAGAAACATTGTCAAAAATGCCTTGAACTACAGTGTCATACTTCCCAATAATCATATAGTGTATGTAGGTTTTTTTTATTTAGAGACGTAAAATTTGAAATTCACAAGAGTTTCGTAACAATTCATAGCGTTTTTTTCAGCATATCAACGAATTTTTTCCACTACCTGTTTGACCAGACGGCAACCCAAAATCTTTTTTATTAATTCAATCGATCCATTCAGAATCCAAACATTTTTTATTTCCCACTATTCGTTTTCAAATTTTTGGCGAATGCTCTTTGGCGGATCCACCAAATTCTCGCAAATCAGCTTGTATGTAGTTGATTATTCATACGATTATATTTTTGACGATGGAGAAACATTGCCAAAACTGCCTCGAACTACAGTGTAATATTTCTCATTATTCATATAGCATATGTGGGTTTTTCATTTAGAGACCTAAAAATTTGAAATTCACGAGGTTTGTAATAATTCATAGCACTTTTTCCAGCTTATCAACGAATTTTTTTCGACTATCTGTTTGATCAGAGGTCACCTCAAAATCTCGTCTTCAAATTCAATCTGTATATGCAGAATCCAAACATGATTAATTTCCCACAATTCGTTTTCTAATTTTTGGCGAATGCTGTTTGGCGAATCCACCAAATTCTCGCAGATCAGCTTGGTTGATTATGCATTCGATTATATTTTTGACGATGAAGAAACATTGTCAAAAGTGCCTAGAACTACAGTGTCATACTTTTCAGTAACCATATAGCATATGTAGGTTTTTTATTTAGAGACGTAAAAAATTGAAACTCACAAGAGGTTCGTAATAATTCATAGCGCTTTTTTCAGCTTATCAAAGAATTTTTTCTACTACCTGTTCGACCAGAGATCACCCCAAAATCTTGTCTTTAAATTCAATCTGTATATTCAAAATCCAAACATTAATTCTCGCCAATCAGCTTATAATGTAGTTGATTATTCATTCGATTATATTTTTGACGATGGAGAAACATTGCCAGATGTGCCTCGACCTACAGTGTCATACTTCTCAATAATCATATAGCATATGTAGGTTTTTTATTTGAAGACGTAAAAATTTTAAATTCACAATAATAATTCATAGCACTTTTTTCAGCTTATCAACGAGTTTTTTCTACTACCTGGTTGACCAGAGGTCACCCCAAAATCTTGCCTACAAATTCAATCTGTATATTCAGATTCCAAACATGTCCCACAATTCGTTTTCTAATTTTTGGTGAATGCTCTTTGGCGGATCCACCATAATCTCGCAAATCAACTTGTATGTAGGTGATTGATTATATTGTAACAATGTCGAGACCAGACTTGAGACCGGCCCTGATCATCTCATTTCGCATTCACCTCATTAAGTATGTACCCCAAGTGTAAACATTCCTGAGCGCGCAAACACATAAGTCACGCGTGGAAGAAACGCAAATTTCCAACTGAAGTTTCTAGGGACATCTAAGAAGTCGCCGGATAGACTAGATTGGTCAAGAGCTGTAAATGCGACTATATAAGCCGCTGGATGACAGAGGACAGAGTCAGTCAGAGAGAGCCACAGAGAGTTACAAATATAGTTCCAGAGTTCGCAGATAGAGACTGACAGTGAAGATAAATTTGTAAATAGTGACTGTGATATAAATTATTGTTTAAGAGGAGTTTTAAAATATATTAATAAAATTAGTTTAGTCCATTTCTAGTACAATATATTTGACGATGGAGAAACATCGCCAGAAGAGCTTCGAACTACAGTGTCATACTTCTCAATAATCATATAGCATATGTAGGTTTTTTATTTAGAGACGTAAAAATTTTAAATTCACCAGAGGTTTGTATTAATTCAAACCTTTTTTTCTGCTTTTCTCCGAAATCAGTTGACGATGGAGAAACATTGTCAAAAGTGTCAAAACCGAACTACAGTGTCATACTTTTCAATAATAATATAGCATTTATAGGTTTTTTCACTTAAAGAAATAAAAATTTGAAATTCACAAAAGGTTCGTTACAATTCATTGCGCTTTTTCCAGTTTATCAACGAATTTTTTCTTATATCTGTTTGACCAGAGGTTACCCCAAAATCTTGTCTCCAAATTTAATCTGTAAATTCAGAATCCAAACATAATTTATTTCCCACAATTCGTTTTCTAATTTTTGCCGAATGCTCTTTGGCGTATCCAAATCGCTTATAAGTAGTTGATTATTTATTCGATTATATTTTTGACGATGGAGAAACATTGCCAAAAGTGCCTCGAACTACAATGTCATACTTCTCAATACTCATATAGCATATGTAGGTAGGTGGTATTAGCCAGAGAAGTAGTTGTTTTATGTCAGATGTTTTTCTCATTTTTCCACTTTGAGAAATCGTGTGAGGAAAAGGTTACTTCGACCTTGTTGTATCCATTCGTTTCATCAACACTTTTAATGTTTTTAAACTCTATAGTTTGTAACTTGAACATGAAACTGGATACCGTTCTTTGAAGTAAGCTACAGTTGGCAAAACACTGCGGTGTATCTAGACCAATAAAAACAAATCTATTCTACTTCATCATGAAATTTTAACTTGTCGTTATGTGTTTGGCCAAGTTTCAGCTATAATAAAAAAATCAACTTCAGAACTAGAGTGAACTGTGGCTCTTTTTTGTGTGTACCATTCACCCTGAATCAACCCTCAGTACATATTTAGTTCGTTCATCCAAAAATATTATTTTGTTGCAGAAAATGCGAACAAGTTTCCAGGCAAAGAATAAAAGCCATAAATATTTACGAGTTATATAAAAACAAATTTATACCGAAACTCTGCTGCTTCAATCAGATTTCCACCAGACCCTCCTAATTTGTTTTGATATGGCTTGGATCTGAGTTATGAATTTCAGCATTTAAATGAACTACAGTCATATTTCGGCGACAAATTTTTGGTTAGCTTTTGGGATAATTCACGTGTGGTGGCGTAAATATCCTGATCTCTCTCCATCAATCATCAAATACTACCTTGAGCTCGTTGTTATTTTAATTACGGACCACAAAGGAGAATTATTAAAATTTAACCCACTTTCATTTATTATTAAACGGTTTTTGTTGATGGGAAATGCCTCAAAGGGTTGTTTTTTATAAAAATGCTCCAACAAACGAGTTGTTATAATAATTCATTGAGAATTCTGAATCTCTTTCCAGGTACCAAGTATTAGCAATTTTAAAATAGTAGGTAAGAGATTCAAGATTCATAAATATGCTGGTAGCTTTTCAATAAGTGCATAAAAGCAAATTAAAAAGTCAATGATTGAGTTACTTTGATTGCGTTCAAAATAGAGTTATTCGTAAGAATGTTTACAAATGCGAATTTTAAGATGCGAATGTTATGATTGTAAGAGTATTCCTTGACCTACAATGCCTATTTGAGGCGATAGATAGACAAAAATCAATATGCAAATTTTAAAAGTATGGTATTTCTGGAATGCATTACATAAAAAACTGATTTTGTATATTAAAAAAATAATATCTCCAAAAATCACAAGTGATATCAGTGTACCACAGGGAAGCATACTTGGGTCACCGTTATTTTTCTTATACAGGTAAAACTACGACCACTCATCGAAAATTGTATAGATTTACTAAGTGAAATTTGTAAATTCGTACCGAAAAATCAACTTTCATTAGGAATTTGCACAACTGAATAATTACAGTATTCGTGAGAGGTGAACTGTAGATTACTGAATGATATCGATTTGAGCTTGAGTACAATCACTTTACACCACAGTTCCCTCAACACCCCTTTTCCACGAAGAGTTTGACTGACTTATGAATTCAAAAAGAGGCGGAGGTCATATAGAGCACATTCGGTAGCATGGATTTATGCAAAAAAAACTCACTTCACCAAGGGTTTGACTGACTTGTGAATATATTTTGAAAACTATTTCAATAAATGGCGGAGGTAAACATTCTGAAACTTTTCCTTTCAGAAGGACCCCGCACTTTTTACAGGTAAAATGGTTCTCGGTGAAATTGTCTGAATTTTTAGTATTTTGTAGTATTCGACTGATTGAACTTGCAGGATCGCAAAGTTCGTTGAGATTTTGAAATACAAGTTATGAATCGATAATTTTTATTTAATGATTTTCTTGGATTTGAAAGTGCCAACTGCATTTTTTTCGCTCTTATCATCAACGTTCCTTCATGATTCACTTGAATATATCGGATGTATACGAAAGAACCAGCCATATATTTCACCAATTTTTCAAAAATTTTACAAAATGTATGAATTGTGATTAATGATGGAATAAAAATAGTATATTGCATGCCAAAATAATTTTATCAATATTTCATTATTACATCGAATTTTCAGACAGTAAAAAGCATAACCGTTCAGGAGTTGTCAACGATGAAGCTATTTCTATTGCAGTTTTAGGGCACGTTGGACTAACGGCAAATACGCAATCTCTTACTGAATTATCTCAAGAATCAGGAACCAGTCGTACCTACGAATGTTTTCAGGATCCTTCATAAGTACAAATTTCATATATATAAGAATAGACTAGTTCATGAATTGAACGAAGATGATTTCGATATATGTATCGAGTTCTGTGAAAGTTTCACTGAACGGATCAACTTGCATCAGAATTTCTTGTATAAATTTTTTTTTTCGGATTAAAGTACATTTAGTTTGAATGGAGAGGTGAATCGGCAAAATTGTCGATATTGGAGTGATACGAATCCTCATCTTTTATACCGTCAAGTTCATACACAACGACCTCAAAAACTGAATGTTAGGGCAGGAATCGATGATAATTTGACTGGTGAGAAATATTTGGATATGTTGGAGAGTCGAATAATACCGTGCATCAATAGGGCAATAGAGGAGGATATGAATTTATTCGAAAACGAAATAGCTTTTCAGCAGGATGGTGCACCTCCTCATTATGCAGCTCCAGTGCGAAGAAGATCATTTTCTTGGTCGCTGGATTGGCAGAAGAGGTCCTACAGAATGGCCACCAAGGTCTCCGGATCTCATTCCTGTAGATTTCCTTCTATGGGGTCATTTGAAGTCTTAAAGTGTATGAATCAACAACCTTAGAAGATTTGAGAGAATATCATGAGGCATTGCAGAGAAATAACTCCCGAGATTCTCAACCATGTGAGGGCGGCAATGGAAGCTCGTTTGTACCATTGTATGGAAGTTGGTGGAAACGTTTACTATAGAAAATTTAATGAAAAATCTCTTTTTCCGATTTATTGCTTCCATGTTTGTCTCTATAACGAAAATTTCAAAATGTGGCCTCCTATATAATTGTTGACCTGTTTTATTATTTTTACTGCAAATCATTGTTTCAAGAGTTATTCAGGGTGGATCTTTTTCAACTCAAATAATTTGTAGCTCCCGAACCATGAACTTCAGACTATATGTTTAAAACTTTGTTGAAATTTGCTCATCATGGAGCACATGCTAATGCGAAACAATATAGTGTGATCAATAAAAAAAACTGGCCACATGCCATGAATATGTCTAAATGTGTCCCCCTGTATACTATTGTTGACGTGTTTTTTTTTTATTTTTCCTGTAAATTATTGTACCAACAGTTATTCAGGGTGGCTCGTTTTAAATGGAATGCACTGTATATATTTACCCAATAGGGAATCAAAATTGATTTAAAGGTGCTACCTGGCTTATGTAAAAATGTATAAATTTGTCTGGTTGTCGGTATTATTTTTTTTGAGTAGTAATAATCATTACCGTACTGTGTGCTGCCAATATACGGGTTCGCCAACAACTCCGTTTTTCACCAACTTCATGCGTGAGTCTCCACGCTACGAAAACACGACGGGAGCGCGTCTGGATCCAACTTTGCGCTTAATGAACACAGCCTGCTTCCGACAGTTGCGTTGCATCGAATCAAACAGTTCTGAACTAAACCGATCGAAAGTATACGACACAACAGCGGGAAGCTGAGGATAACCTTACAGCGAGTTACTTCTAAACTATCAACTTGTTAAATTTGCATGCCAGATGTCTGGAAAATTACATGCTCCCTTCTGGGCTGTATTCGGGGAAAGTCAGACACGTACTAACGCTGAGCTTGTCTGCATGTTTCTATGCGAATTTAGGTGACATAATACCCGTATAGAATTAATGAAGGGTTGATTTTATCCTCACAGGGTGGCATTTTCCTTTATCTTCATAGTACAGTGAAAATACTTTGGTGTTGGTTTTCCATCGTTTTATATAAGGGTGAGTTGAAAAGTAGAGCAAGGCAGTGTGAAAACTTTGCAGTCTTTCGTAAATATTATCCTTCAAATTTTTCAACAGCTGCGCCTTTCAGTTTGTGAATGACAGTTATTTAAAGCCCATAACGTTTGTATTTTAATAAATAATAATAAATAGCACCGTGGCAGGGTAGTTTGAGGTGCCAAAGGTTTCATAGTTATAATTTTTGGATAATTTCTCTTGTAAAATAGTAAAATAGGATAATATATTACTATCTAGTTAGCCTAGACCGGTTCTAAGGAGAGAGAAAAACGAATTGCCTTGCCATAGCAAAGTGTCAGTATAAAATTTCACGTCGAAAACTCAAACCAGTTTTGCGAAATAAAATTTTGAAAAAGATGATAAAAAAAATAATAATTTTTTTACCCTCGAAAGCAGAGCTTGTGCGAGCAAGGGAGATCCGGGACCTATCCCCGATCTAGTTACACAACCTAGATGAGTAATACTCAAATGGTACTGAAGGTAACATCTTTTCATAATGTAATCCCACAAATCGTGACATTGTTGCCATGTCGCAATTACAATAAGCACGTTAGGTAGATTTTGATTCCTGTCGAGTATATTCATGACAACTAAAACCCAAAAATACTGTTTTGGATGAAATATATAACAATAAGAAAATGGAGATTCCTCGTTTTCGATGAAGTCTGATCAGTACGGCAACGCTGCATTTGATATTTGACCGAACAAGAACAAAATATTTCTGTTTGTTTTCGTCTTTGGCTTATTGGCGTGTTTATTCGTGAATAAAGGGCAAATTCTGATTTAATTTGTGTTGAACTATGGTTAGTTTTTATTATTAAGCTGGTGGAGCATTGTGAAATGTGTAAAAGGCCATTTGAAGCTGGGAATCAAAATATGGCATTCCATAGGTAAAGCTACCAGTGTCGTAACTATCGAGAAAGGGAAACCGAATTGGAAAAGAGTAAAATGAATGAATTATGAAAAAACATGTCAATTAGAGCATCGGCTGTGATCAAAATCCTGTGGAAATTCTTCCATCATAATTTCAGGTTTCCATTCCATATTGGGTTTCCATTATTTCTATTTTATTGAACCTCAATATTCCTGTAAACAACGCTCGACACTGCCAGTGAGGGAAGATGTCCCTTACAAACAAAGTGTAAGGCGAAGTCGAAGTCGAAGTCGAAGTCGAAGTCGAAGTCGAAGTCGAAGTCGAAGTCGAAGTCGAAGTCGAAGTCGAAGTCGAAGTCGAAGTCGAAGTCGAAGTCGAAGTCGAAGTCGAAGTCGAAGTCGAAGTCGAAGTCGAAGTCGAAGTCGAAGTCGAAGTCGAAGTCGAAGTCGAAGTCGAAGTCGAAGTCGAAGTCGAAGTCGAAGTCGAAGTCGAAGTCGAAGTCGAAGTCGAAGTCGAAGTCGAAGTCGAAGTCGAAGTCGAAGTCGAAGTCGAAGTCGAAGTCGAAGTCGAAGTCGAAGTCGAAGTCGAAGTCGAAGTCGAAGTCGAAGTCGAAGTCGAAGTCGAAGTCGAAGTCGAAGTCGAAGTCGAAGTCGAAGTCGAAGTCGAAGTCGAAGTCGAAGTCGAAGTCGAAGTCGAAGTCGAAGTCGAAGTCGAAGTCGAAGTCGAAGTCGAAGTCGAAGTCGAAGTCGAAGTCGAAGTCGAAGTCGAAGTCGAAGTCGAAGTCGAAGTCGAAGTCGAAGTCGAAGTCGAAGTCGAAGTCGAAGTCGAAGTCGAAGTCGAAGTCGAAGTCGAAGTCGAAGTCGAAGTCGAAGTCGAAGTCGAAGTCGAAGTCGAAGTCGAAGTCGAAGTCGAAGTCGAAGTCGAAGTCGAAGTCGAAGTCGAAGTCGAAGTCGAAGTCGAAGTCGAAGTCGAAGTCGAAGTCGAAGTCGAAGTCGAAGTCGAAGTCGAAGTCGAAGTCGAAGTCGAAGTCGAAGTCGAAGTCGAAGTCGAAGTCGAAGTCGAAGTCGAAGTCGAAGTCGAAGTCGAAGTCGAAGTCGAAGTCGAAGTCGAAGTCGAAGTCGAAGTCGAAGTCGAAGTCGAAGTCGAAGTCGAAGTCGAAGTCGAAGTCGAAGTCGAAGTCGAAGTCGAAGTCGAAGTCGAAGTCGAAGTCGAAGTCGAAGTCGAAGTCGAAGTCGAAGTCGAAGTCGAAGTCGAAGTCGAAGTCGAAGTCGAAGTCGAAGTCGAAGTCGAAGTCGAAGTCGAAGTCGAAGCCGAAGCCGAAGCCGAAGCCGAAGCCGAAGCCGAAGCCGAAGCCGAAGCCGAAGCCGAAGCCGAAGCCGAAGCCGAAGCCGAAGCCGAAGCCGAAGCCGAAGCCGAAGCCGAAGCCGAAGCCGAAGCCGAAGCCGAAGCCGAAGCCGAAGCCGAAGCCGAAGCCGAAGCCGAAGCCGAAGCCGAAGCCGAAGCCGAAGCCGAAGCCGAAGCCGAAGCCGAAGCCGAAGCCGAAGCCGAAGCCGAAGCCGAAGCCGAAGCCGAAGCCGAAGCCGAAGCCGAAGCCGAAGCCGAAGCCGAAGCCGAAGCCGAAGCCGAAGCCGAAGCCGAAGCCGAAGCCGAAGCCGAAGCCGAAGCCGAAGCAGAAGCCGAAGCCGAAGCCGAAGCCGAAGCCGAAGCCGAAGCCGAAGCCGAAGCCGAAGCCGAAGCCGAAGCCGAAGCCGAAGCCGAAGCCGAAGTCGAAGTCGAAGTCGAAGTCGAAGTCGAAAACGAAGTCCTCACTGAGTCGACATTGTCGATCAACTCTGTCGATCGACTCTGTCTATCGACAATGTCGACTTAGTGTGTACACGTCAATCGACTCAGTCGATCGACCAAATCTGTCAATGTGAGCGTGTCGTGTTACGTTGTTTTTTACAACAAATATTCAAATTTTCTATCAGAAATTCGAAAATAGATTCCAAGACCACCATTACATCTGTATTCAAGGTTCAATATGTCGATATCTTCCCCCCCTTTTTGCCTCCTATCAGATTACTACCGCTGTGTTTCTGCTTGGTTTATTTTTTTTTCAGACGCGACAATAACGAATGATGCGGTACAAGCAATAATAACGTATTAATTCTTCATTAAACATTTTCGTTTCGACTGATCGACCAACTTTCTGTCTACTTGGTGTGGACAGGTGAAGTTTTTTCGATTCGTTGGTCGACAGCGTCGATAGACAGAGTCAATCGACAATTTCGACTCAGTGAGGACGCGGTAAGGTACCCATTAAAGCGCATTCGCCATTTTTGAAACCGAATATACTAAGTTTTATAAGAATCAAATGAACCAAAATACCATACCTGCGTCAGTTTGAATTGAAGTCCAACACGATAAAATTTCAACAAGCACGATGAAGTCCTACCGTGAGAAATTTGAGATTAAAGATCAAAGTCGTCTGTTATATTCTGTTTTCATTGATTTAGATATCTCATCATTATGTCGTAACTGCTGAACCATGTATTGAAAATAAAATAATAATAATAGGTCTTTAATTTCCATATACAATAAAAGAAGCAATAACCCAAAGAATAAGAACTATATGGAAAAACATATCCAAATGTTTATAATAAATTAGTAAATGACAATTGCAAGTTTAAAGCATAACAGTATATAGGCTGAAACACAATGGAAGTTTTATGTTTTAAGTTTTGAATTTCATAATTTTGGATAATTTTTTAACGCGAAACCATCATTGCCATTATTATTCTGATCACGCCTCATTAACAATCTGGTTGGTAGAATTCAAGCTTCATTTTTCAATACTGTTTTGCATCTTGTTTTACTTTAAAAACTGATGTCCAAAATCCCAAAACTTAAAACTCATTACATAAAACATCCATTGTGTCTACGGCTTAAAACAACAAACTGTCTTTCAAGTCATGTCACAGTCGGTTTTCTACTAGTATTTTTGTTATGAAAAATCCTCTATGATTGGCCTATTAGATATGTAAGTATCTTCCTCTTTTCCTCTGGCTCCTAAAGTAGTTTTTTTTTGTAGCTCCACAAAAACATTCAACCGTTTCCATGCAAACCCCGTCGCAAATCTGCTATAAAAGATCGGCACGAAAAGAGGATAGATAAACCGACTAGGTGGAAATCCGAAGAATGAAGTGACATTAACAAACTAGAACCCATCCCATTCCAGTTACATCTCTACCTCTCCACGTACACTCAACATTAATAAGACGACAAAAGGGCACTCGAAATGGATGTCGGGAGTTTTTCATCCCGTTGCAGTTCGGGGCTCCACTCGAATCGAGATTGCGTCAGATGAGCCAAAAACTAGCAGACGCTCGTTTATTATTCCTGCGAGTGGATGGCCTCCGAGGCCAACATCTATCCATTCAATTGTTTCTGGAGAGGGAACGACCGGGTAGAATCTAGAGTTCAATGATTCCTCGGGGTGAATTGTTTCCATTGTGGATAATCAATGACTATGAAGATTATATTCTTCATTTAATATTTTTAGTAATACAAAATCTCTTGCTGTTGATTGAAAATGGAGAGAAAGTTGTTATATTTTGTCTGAAATACGAAATATTTGAAGTGGCTCTTTAACAAGCCGTGAGATCAACAGTAGCGCTTCTCTCCCCATTTAATCTAGTTGTACGTCTTCCCCACCAACTCAAGAGGCCTATTCAGGTGAAATTGTGCGTCAGGCAAATAATAATAATAACCGTCCTCTACCCACACTCTATGGGTGTTTATGAGGGGGTATAATTATTATCATTATCATTATTATTATGAAATATTTCAGTTACAAATGAAAATTATGTAACTGGGTTCATCCTATTTGTCTTTCCGCAAATGAATAAATAAATAATCATCAATTCTGGAGTTAATTGCATAGATACTTATAAATTCAAGACTGATTGCTTCGCCCGAACGTACCCACGCTAGAATTTGTCTGCTAATAACTCCTGCTACTAAATCACCCCAGTTAATCATGAGAACTACGCCTAATCCACGATTTAATCAAACTAACCGGCGTAACAGCACAAAAACCGAGTTCTGAACTTCCTGGATGCGGGAAATGAATGATCCTCTGTGAACATCCGTCAAAAGTAAACTAAATCAAATTCCCAACAATCGATTCACACTCTGGATGGCATTTCAGTGTAGTCCAAGAAAATTCGTCAATGTTGAGAAAATGCAATGCTTTTTGACGCTAGAGTAAACACGATTAGAATCCACAATTTTTATTATACTCGCGAGTGCTGGCGAGTGTGATAAAAATTGTTGAATTCTAATCGTGTTTACCCTAGTGTCAAATATCATGGAATTCCATCAAGTAGCGACCCATTCAATCCAATAAAATGCAATGCGTTTATGAAAGAGAATTTACGCTTGATTAGATGAATTTGGTTGTAGGTGGGTCGCATCTGAATTTCCACTGCTGCAGCGGTGTGTCTCCAAAGCCTTTGACTGCTTGAATCACAGAATATTGCTCCAGAAACTGCTCCTCTACAGTTTCACAGGCAACAACCTTCGATGGTTTGAAACCTACCTAATTGGTTGAAACTAATAGTTTGTCAAAGACGTCACATCTAAGACATGGAGTTCCACAAGGATCAGTCCTTGGATTTCTCTTATTCCTAATCAACACAGGAGTGATATGATTTCGCTTGATATGAAAGGTACAATTACACTGTTTGCTGATGAGGCTAACTTTCCGTGGCAAGGAGAGAATAATACTAGGCTACATTTGAATATAGTGAAGGATATCCAAGTTATCAAAACGGGTGTGAATCAAATATCCCTTCACTCAATATTAAGTCAAAGTCAAAGTCAAAGTCAAAATATACTTTATTGTCAGAAGTTATAAAAACTTATAGACAAAGCTTTTTGGTTTTGGATTAATATTAAAAAAAATATCTCGTCAATTTAGATATTGGTGATGAGGTAATTTCAAATAGAATAACAACCAGGTTTTTAGGATCACACATAAATAACAGGCGGACGTTCAGTGATCATGTTGTGAATATGCTTAAAAAAGTAGCATCTGGTTATTTTGCTGTTACAATTATTGCTACTGAGTTAGGGTCATCTGCCAAAACAACTTATTTTGCTCTCGCTCGAATCCCATGGAATAGATTTTAGGGGAGCATGCTATAAGTTTCGTTTTACAAAAACGATCCATTAGGTATATGTGTATGGCGAATCCAAGAGACTCTGGTGGAATAACCGTGAATGTCATTACGACAGAGCAGAGTATTTTTACGTTTGTAAATGTAACAGGCAGTTTCCAATATGTAAAGATAAATAAGGGGTAATACTTGTAGCTTTCTGAAGAGAGGTCTACCAGGTTCTGTTTGAGGTTTGCGAAACATGGCACGAATACATTTTTTCTGTGTAATGAAGAGACGTTTGGCAGCAGTTGATTGTCGCCAGACTATGATTCCATATGCCAGTCTCGACTGAATTTCTGCAAAATAGAAGTTTTTCATTACTGGGGTTGTCAGGACCTTATACATACAGCGTATTTGAAATACTTACAGGGCTAAGGCAGGCCAAAGATCTCCTCGGCAACTTCAACCGAGCAAGATCGAAGACACTGATTAACCTCAGCAAAACTAGTCTAAAGACAATCACGGGATTTCTGACGGGGCACTGCAGACTCAAATAAGACCTAAGGAAGCTAGGCTCAGTGGAGGACAGCACCTGAAGATTCTGTGGGGAACATCCAGAAACACCACATCCTATATTCATGGAGTGTTATGCTGTACATCACAAGAGATTGAATATACTGGGATCACACCAGCTGACTGTGGGAGAAATACCACGAATAGATCCCCTCGAAATCCTTAAATTCCTCAAGGAAACGAGAACACCTTGAAATAGCAGAAGAAGATGGGGCACAATAGATCTAATTAGGTCACCATCCATACCTACCATTACCATTACCATGAGTCTGTATACACACATCCTCGCCTCTCCCATGACTGTGGTGTTCAAAGGTGGAAGGTTTAGGATGATTTCCATAGCAGTGGTCGGAGTGCTGCTCATAGCGCTCGTGATACACAGATGGGCGAGCCTCTGAAGTTCACCGAGGTTAAGTTTTGCCTGTCTTTGTATAGCCAGTTCATGACTTTCGGTTTCAGTCCCCATGTTCTTACAAACTCTCTTTCTGCATATCATGAATGATGATTTGCTTTTGTTGATTACATGTTGCAGATGCATGTTTTAGGTTAGTTTCTTTGCCAGAAACAGCCACTAGTGGGGAGGGTTTTGTGAATAAGTGTTATCCAAAAAGAACCATACAGTAAAAGTTTTGCGTTTGAAAAACTGAGTCGAGGAAGTAAAAGACGGTTATTAGTAAGTAAGTATATGTTTTCTGTACATAAGAACAATTTCTTGTTGACAAACACAGTTGAAATATGACATATAATAATAATAATAATAATAAATAACATGTAATATCACTGCTACAAAATATTTAAAATTCTAAAGTACTGAATAACTAAAATATAGCTGTCTAAAGGCAGGGCAGGCGTGTAGGTGTATTCATAAATAATAATCATGGCTTAAAAAAGACATTAGACACACACATTAGAATGTGTCATCATAAAACTTTGCCAAACTATAGTAACTTTTTTGTCAGTTTTCTAAAAATATTATAACTCTTATTCTTGATTTCATTAGGTAATTTATTGTACATTTCAACCCCATTATAGATCGGGGAGCTTTTTACTAAATCCTTCTTGGGAATGGGAAGCTTTAGACTGTTTTCATTTTGATGAGTAAAATGGGGGACGTCATTTACTTCGTAATCTAGTCTATTTTTGTGGATTAAAGAGACTGTTTCTATTATAAATATTGACACAAGGATTAGGATACCATGTTTAATAAAGAGTGGTCTACATGAATCTCTAATTTTTACTTTACACGTTTCGTTTCTACAGAATGAACACTGACTGAAACAATTGGTTGTTTCACACAGCCCAAAATGATATACCATAACGCAGGTGGGTCTCCACAAGTGGGCAATAAACTGATTTTGAAGCTGCAAGTCCCATCTCACTGGAAACAACTCTCAAAACATAGCAACCCGATGCCAACTTTTTGTTCAAGTTTCTAATGTGCTCATCAAATTTCAAATTTTTATTCAGGAAAATTCCCAATAATTTAGCTGAGTCCTTATTTACTAATATTTGACTACCTATATTCACATCCGCAATGACAGTTTTGATGGAAATGGCACTAGTCTTTTTGGTGTTTAGAGAAAGTAAATTAGAATCACACCAGTCTTTAATTACGACCATATCACTACACATTATTTCATGAAGTCTCTGAATATCTTTATGATGCTATAGAATTGTTGTATCGTCAACAAACAGCGTCAAATTTTCAGAAATTGGGAGAATTGTGAGGTCGTTTATGTATAACAGAAAAAGTATAGGACCAACTACAGAGCCCTGGGTACTCCACACCTAATGCCAATTATATCAGAGGTAGTAGATAATTTTACACACTGCTTTCTTTCTAAGAGATAAGATCTGAACCAGTTCAGTGTGACTCCCGCAAATCCATATCGATTTAGCTTCCGCAGCAAAATGTCGTGATCCACCTAATCAAATGCATTTATCTTGGATCCATCTGTGTACCACACTGAGACATCCGTTGCCAATTGAGGTCCGTTTTCTGTGGAAATCTGGTGGTTGTTTATGAAGTCGTACCTGATCGGTTTGATATTTGTCGGTTCTGACTTGGCTTCAAGGGAGGTTTGTATCAAAATCTTCAGATGTCCGATCAGATTTCCTTCTTATTCAAACACGTACATACTATCTTAAATAAACTGCTCCTAATCGCAAAATCCATCAAATCATCTAATATTTCCGGAGCATCCAGAACATCCCACATTACCTGAATCGCTCATGATGTGGATGGCGATCGAGCAAAACACTTGACCAAACGAGAAAACAGCCACCGACTTGATGGAATAGATTCTGCGGTCAGTGTTGAGGTTTTGTTCGAGTGGGTTGGAGATGAATCAACATGCTGGCTGGACCGCAGCCTGTTTACATTGTGGTTTCATGAGCAGCTGTCGTCCGGTGACCATCCTAAATCCCTAGCGAAGATATTGAGGACGCGGTGACCGTTGAGCATTCTTGGAGATTAATTAAGAGGACAAATTTTGTGCTTGGGAAATACCGGCTCTATTTTTAAATACACATGGTTGAATAATATAGTGGGTAGTATTTGAAACGAAAGTATCTAGGTGATGAGTGTGAAGTTAACAACGATGTCGTGAAGATCGTCGCCGCAACAATTTGGAAAGTCGAATTGTATGCAATTAAAAATTGTCCTTCTGTTCAAAATAAAATATTTTGAAAGAAAAATATCGTTTTCTGGAAATTAATGAGGGAATTATATACCTGTTGTTTTGAGCCAATGCCTTGATTTTAACAGGTTGATATGATGATAACCTAAATTTTTCAAAGGTTTTACCACGAGTGCTTCAAATTTTTTCGATAATTTCTTGTTTATTTGGAAAAAATAAGAAAACAAATCGATTGATAAAATCACGAGTCCGTTAGGAAGCAGTTTTATCAGTAGTAATATCCCGAAAAAATGCAGAATTTTCGAAAAATACTTTTGCCTTTCTGGCACGATAACTGTGTTGCTTAGAAACACCACGAGAGCTTGCTCGAGTAATGGTTTGTACATCACCACAGTTTGAGTACCTGGCAAGGTGAAAGTATTCTGGAAATTCTGGATTTTGAAGAGACATTCGAACAGAAAATGTCACGAATACATTATATTATGGACTGAATGCGTATTGCAAGAACGATTCATCTTGTGTAATCAATGTCAGTTGAAGGGTGGAACCGTCAAACTGACGTTTCTATATTTACCGTTATTGTCGTAACTATGGAAATGTATACACAAGCTAGAAGCGAAACACCGTTTTGAAAGTACCACGGGCTGGAGGAAGTGTTTTCAAAAAGTCCTGTTCTCATTGGTTCGAAATGAGAAAATTATGGCATTTGATTGATTTATATAATATGAGGGAAATTGTCAGTATAATACCGAAATATTGACCAGAATCATGCATTGCTAATAGTTGAAACTACCAAACTGTCAGATTTTGACAAAAAAAAATTATCAAACATTTTTTCGATCACATGACATAGCTGCAAAACTAGTTAGTGATAATTCCTCTGGCTTGACAGCTGTCACGTGCAGGTATCAGAATAACAGAAGCATAGATTATTTTTGACAAATATTCATTTTCAATTTAAAAATAAGTACATGTTGTTTATTATTATTTTCTGCCTACATAAACAATTATTCAGCAGGTGCATTAATTACCCATCCACGACGCGGAATTTTGAAATTCTGGCGAAGGCTCTCACACAGAGTATATGATTGGTAAATTACTTAATTCTGGCGATCCTGATCAGAATAATGAGACAAATTCATCAAATTATCGTGTAGTCATCGGTTCTTGATGAGTGTACAAAGATTCAATAGAATCTGTTCGTTTGAAGAGGGTCCAAATCGAGTGTGAAGGAGTCGGTTACAAGCGTACATACATACAGGTGGAGCTAAATAAAAGCGTGTAAAAATCAGATAAAACATTGGATCATGAATACCTTATTGAAATATATTGAAAATATTAAAAAACAATTATTGTACTACCAGGCTATAGTGCAGTTGTTTTTTGTAGAGAACAATTTATTGTTTGGGGGTATTTTGGTTGGTTACAATCTATTCAAATTGAAATTGTCCAGTATTCATCTTCCAGATTATTCTAATTTTGCTGTAGTTTCTTTCAAATTCACTGCATTTTCTAAAAGCTTCAACTCCAGATTCTTTGAATTTTGCTAAAGTTCTTCTTTTGCGTACCACATTTTCTAGTTTATCTTTCAAGGATTTGGTGGTTTTGTCGAGTTCATTCATTAGCGAATTCGGATCAATTCCGGAAACTTTGAATAAAAAGGTTTCGAGATTTCTTCTTCTTGATTCAGTCCTTCTGAGAGTCTTTTTTGGAGATCGGCAATCTTCGTGTTTGTTTCTAGTTTCCTCTAGTTCAACTCTTGCTTCAATTCCGCGACCTTCAAATCCACCAGGCGGAATATCCTCAAAAAATGTTTTATTTCAGTGTCTTAATCGGATATAATAATTTTTTTTTCATTCAAACATCATTCACACGATATACATTGAGTCACATTCCATGATAAAAGAAACGGAGGTGGTATAGAAAAATCAGACACCGCCAAAAAGTATTTCAAAATAGTTTTTATGTTGACGAATATTAGACTCTTTACTTGAGGGAAAAGAATTCGTAGCGGAATGGTCAAGTATCGTTATGATTTTATATTTCATTCCGTAACTGTATTTTCCAGTGTGCTGATCGACAACAAAGTTACCACGCTCTTCTCACACCCCCAAATGCACTTTAAGTGAACTTTTCCAGACTATTCCAGTGTATGTATCATCATTCACTCCGCAAACAACGCTTTCACCATCGAAAACGAGCTGAAAAGTAAACACAAATGTGATACAATGTACTCGGTAGTTCTTCCAAGAGAAAATCGAATCGCTGAGAACGAATATAAAAGTCGGACGATGCAGTTTGCCTTAAAAGCACCTCAAATTGAATGAGAGCAAACGAACAAAAGTAGAATCTCGTGTAGGCGGATATTTGAGTTAACTCGGAGTTTTCCACATTCGAAAGTTATAGTGGTGGTGGGGATATGAAAGTGAAGGGGGTTAGATTGAACCGATAAAATCATGGTGATTATTGGTGTGGAATAAGACAGGTCTAGTAAATTTATACATCATTGGAAGAATATAAAACCTATCATAAAATGTGAAATAACTGTGGCATTAGTCCACTCAAATGATATTTGATAGTAGGTGGATTTTCAGTTTAGTAACGGGAGGTTTATCATTACGAGTCAGAATTTCTGCTAAGGTCAAGCATATAATGGCAGCTGGTGATTAACTGCAATGGTGCGTGAAATGAGTGTTTTTTAAAAGGCACATGAAGATGTTAATTTTTGGCCGGGACCGCAGGTCGAGGAGAAAAATTCTCTTGAATGTGCCATGAAACACGAATTTTATAGACGACATACAAACAACATTTTTTGTGAATGTGAATTTACATCGTCTGAAATATATAAAAAATTAATAATTCCAATACATCTTGACGTGGTTTTTTGTTCCGATAAGTTATCGTTTTTAAACGACTGTTGCCTTGAAAATTTTATTCAATGTTTTCAGGGAAATCGTATTAAAAAATTTTATGTTCTGTCTCGAATGTGGTTTATATGGTTCCAGATAACCTCACCTACTGGCTGTTGAAAAATTCAAATCGTGATGCCGAACACCCTGTATATACAAGGTCCTGCAACTAAGGAGCTGTCTTCCATACTTCCATTATGGCAATGAGATGGATAAGTGTATCACAAAAATGATACTATTTTCTGAACTCTACAAAATGAAAATTTCGGTTCTTATGCAGGATGTTTTATCTAGGCCAACTTTGTTTTTGATATGGCACCCTGTATTTTTCATCAATACTCCAGTTTCTTCATGAGAAATATTTGGATTTTTTTTCGAAAATATTGGCGGTTTTTGAGATTTTTGGCATGACAGTTTTTTATTAATAATCGGACCAAGTCTCATTGAAATTAATTTTTTAAATATTAAAATATTGTTCAAATCTTGTATCTACATTGGTGACTCTTTCAAACGTGTGGTATTTCAAAAATCAACCTGTGATATACAGGGTTGCAAAAAAAGGTTGCTGAGTCTTCTTTATTTTGAGTGGAACAACCTATATATTATCGATCCATAAGAAGCGCCAACAAAGGCTCTGCAAATTTTATTGGGTATTCTCTATGATAACAATCAATTGTTTTCTTTAAAAAAGCTTTTTTTTTCGAAAAATTTAAATTTCTCCTATTTCTTCGCGATAATCTCAATGAACGACCTTTTTTTCGGCGAGTTCCTGGATAAAGTTATGGCATATTACTACTCATTTCTGCAGTTTCATTTCTGCAGCAGAATTACCTCCTTGTGCGAAGGATTCAAATACAGGGTGTTCCAAATTAAGTCGGCACCATTGCCAACTCCGTTATTATTGATGCTACGAATTCGGTTAAATGGGCAAACTAATAACATTTTTAATGGCCTTCTCGATGCCGAACACAAAGGAAAATTGACAGTTGCGTTTTCAGAATATTTCATAAAATGATATTTCTTTCAATGGAACACCATATATTTTTTCATGCATTTCGATTCATAATAACATTCTTAACAACAAATCTCATTTGACTTATTTTCGTAAAGGTGAAAACAAGACAGTTTTACCAATAGGAAATATTTATAACAAACGGATTTAATAAAGCGCCTTCTTTTTGAACACATATTTGGACCCTTCTATTGACACTACGTGTGGCATTCAACACAGTTCGGCCATCAATTCTATTTATTATAGTTTCAATATAATTTTTCATTTCATCTACATTATTATGTTTCATTTTATACACCTCATTTTTCAGATATCCCCCAAAAAAAATCCAGAGGTGTCATGTCTGGTGAACTAGGGGGCCACTTAACAGGACCATTTGTAGCAATCCTTCTGTTTCCAAAACAGCCTCGCAGCATTCTTTTTACGCCACTGACATTATGTTCTGGTGCTCCATCCTGCTGAAAATACTTAGATCATCTAACGAGCCTCCAGTTCAAGATCATCAAAAAACTCTTCCAACACTCTTGTTAATGAATTAATGTAACGGGGTCCGTTCAAAGAACCATATGGTAGGAAAATGGACCGATAATTCTGCCTCTAAATAGTCCACACCAAACATTAATACTAAATCGTCTTTGCGGAATGTGGGGATGGACTAGAAATGGATTATGTCTACTCCAATAATGAAAATTCTTTCTATTACACATCCCACGATTTGAAAAATCAGCCTTATCGCTCCATATAATATTTCTATAGAAGTTTGGATCTTGTCTGCATTTATTCATAAACCACCGACAAAACCCCAATCGTCTCTCAGGATCACCAGGTTCTAGTGTTTACAATGGTCTTAACTTATAAGGAGAAATCTTATGTTTCTCGAGAATTTGTTGAATACCAAACAGTGGAACAGCTATTTCTCTTGATGAATCTCTAATGGAATTATTTGGATATACATCAAAGTAGGATAAAACGTCAATGTCTGTATCTTCAAATATTACAAAACATTTTTTAGTTCTCTTCTCAAAAACTTTTTCATTGTTCCTGAATCGACGATAAAGCGCAGCAAAAAAACACCGATTAGGTAATTCACGATCGGGGAACGAATTGCTGTAGTGTTACGCTATTTTTCTAGCAAACCAAGTAGGATTCTAACATATCACATTTTTCTTGATGGGAAAACGGCATTTCGAAAAATATTCGAATAGTAGTTGACAGTTACAATATTTTATGACGACAAATAGTATTTCAACAAAGTTTCAAGGTAACTTAATTGCTCATAATAAATATGTTTTATCGAATCAAACACATTTTTTCCAACCACATTCATATGACCATCCAGTATTTTCTGTTCTGTACAAAATCGGCTTCAAAGTTATCATTACAGCAGATATATTTTGATTCACAAAATAAATGCGGCTAGAGGAATGGCTTTAAGATGGAAATTATCGTTTAGTATATTAATACCAAATAGCTCAGTGGTGTCAATTGAGTGGTGCGACATGATGATCACGGGTTTCACGAGTTCACATCCCAGCGCAATTTTTACTTTTTACTGTCTTATTTTGCTAGTAATAACAAAATATTGTCATTCGTATAATTACCAAAATTGGGTATTTGTACAATCATGAGTTTTTATTCGCCAAAACAAAGAAACTTTTTGTACTAGTGAAGATTTTCCACTCTAGGAAGAAAGGCGATAATGAGCTTTGTTGTCGAGAATGTTATTACTAATCGAAATGCATGAAAAAATATAGGGTGTTCCATTGAAAGAAATATTATTTTATGAAATATTTTGAAAACGCGACTGTGATTTTTTTTTTATTTTCGGCATCGAGAAGGCCATTAAAAATGCTACACGTTTGTCCATTTAACCGAATTCGTAGCATCAATAATAACGGTGTTGGCAATGGTGCCGACCTAATTTGGAACACCCTGTATAGTCGGCATATCTTTAGTTGGTTGACGAAGGGGTGGGAAGGCTGAACTCGTCGGGATATCCTTGATAAAACTGACAAGAAAAGAAATATTGATATTTCAGAAAATTGTCGGACACGACCTCATTTATAAAAGACATGCAAACCGTTAACATCTTCTTCTTTGAATGGAATCTGCAATAATAGGAATCTAGATGCCATCGAGATCATTCAACTGTTCAGTGACTTCATGCACTATTCATGAATGGTATCTTATTTGACACGAAGACCGTACCGCCAAAATGAAAATCACGTTTCAACAAACAACATATTCTGCAATAATTAGTGACTTCTGATAATTCCGTTCCATCTTGGCAGAGTGAACACGACTGAAATTACAATTTCAATGGAACTAATTTCAAAGTTACACCGTAGTGAGACCACCGAGACTTTGAAGTTCTGGCTCGAACAGCGGAAGATTTGTTTTATGTGGTTTAACATGGTACAGAATTTCGACTTTGGTTTTCATAATTTTCATAATAAGCCAACAAAAAGTTAGAAGTTAATAGAATAATAACCCATTTAAAAGCTGAGTGTCAAATAATACCTCAGAAAATCATTTTTCATTTCATTTCAAAAGAAATTCTGTTATTTATTCAAACATTAAAGGTAGATTGAAAAAAAAATAAAAGATATACGTTGCTCTCAGTTTTGAGTACAACAGACTTTGAAAATACCCCTGAGTGGATATGAAATTTATGAATGAAGAAAGATAATTGAAATAATTACCAGATAAATAATAATTCCAGGTCTTCACCTGCAAACTGTTGTGAAAATTCTACCTTCAAGAAGTTCAGTGAATTAAAAATTTAACAAAAACGAGAAGCCGGTCAGGGATCTTTAATTCCAGCCAAAAATCTTTTAACAAACTTCTTTTTTATTATTGTTGGACAAGAATGTTTCGTAGAACATTCAGGAAATACCTTATCTTGCAAATTCCATCACGGTTTGCCAAATTTGAACTATCTTTTAGTAGTGCTATGAATTTATATCCATAATTTAAGACTTATAAGGATTTTGAATATGAGAAAACGTCGAATTGGAAAATTATTTCGTTCCATGATTTGTGATAATGAAAATTGACATTTGACTATTCATCAATAGATAGTGATAATGAATGAGAAATTTTCTTGAGTATTTATTGTATCTTAGAAATTGATAATTTTAGGTATTTTTCGGAACAAGTACTTTATTTGAAGATCGGATTGATAAGAAAATTTACTGGGATATTTGAGAAATTTTATGATTTTATAATTTTTGAAATGAACTCGTTCATTACTGTGATTTTCATCTTATAGAAAATTAGTAGAAAACCAAATACAACTGAGCCATTTCTATAAAAATTGCCCCTAGAAATTGAAATCTAGCCCATTCCTTAAAAAAATACGAAACTTCAAAAAGATTACAAAACATAACAAATGGACCCCATACTAATTTCCTTTTTCATTAAAACACATCGTTATCATCCCAATTTATTCCCAACAACGTGGAGCAAATAGGGGTAGATGAACCAAAATTTATATTATCAAACTTTATTACAATAAATTATCACTTCCAAATACTAAAACATTTTAACTTACTCGATGGTTTCATGTTTCCTTTTGAGGATATAATCATGAATTTTGCTTTTCTTAAATTTATTTTGAGGCCATTATCACAGATCCAGTTGAAAATATACAGATCTTCATTCAAGAATTCTTCTACGTCCTCTTTTTCGAAGAATAAATAAAGCAGAGTATCGTCAACGAAAAGTTTCAGCCTACATTTACTAAGGTAATGTATTATATCATTCATGAAGTGTATTGTGAGTTGTCTAGATGCCAATCTCGTCTAGTGCTAGCTTGGAGTGCACACCGACCACCCGAGGTGGTGCTGTAGGTTTTCCGGGTTATTCTACAGCTGAAAAGTGAATACATCACCTAAAACATCAGTGAGTCGCCCTGGAGTGCCACGGCATATAATAATAATAGCCCTCTACCCGCACAGGCTATGCCTTTGGGTACACTCAACGAGTGTTTATGAGGGAGTATTATTATTATTATTATGAATAAAATTGAATAATATTTGACATACTTGACATTTTCTTTATTTGAATGAACGTTATTATATTCGACATGTTATTTTCTATCTCGTGAGTAGCTCTGGAACCAATCGAAAACTTTCCCTCTAATTCCATACTTGCTTAGTATTTTTAAGAGTAGATCGATATTTATAGTTTCAAACGCCCTGTAAGTCCAAGAAAACTACCCCTATGATTTCCTACTTTCCATTTTGATGTCAAAAACTGTCGAGATGTTTCACATGAGTGAGATTTTCTGACAACATTATTGTTGATTTGGTATTTTATTATTATGAACGAATTCAAGAAGTTGATCTTCGACGACTTGCTCTAACAGTTTCTCAATTATTAGTAGTGTATTGATTGTACATTTTTCAGCTACAAGTTCCTTGGAATCGGAATCGCTGTAGATATTTTCAATACATCAGGATAAACCCCAGTAATCGAATATTACAGATTTGGCAACGTGATTTGGCACCGAAAGGTCAGGTCAACCCAAATTTTCTTACGATATATATTGAATTTGTTGATTAGCAATCAAAGTTAGTTTTCAAGTCCCTCTCAACCTTCATAAACAACAATCTATTTTCACGTGAAAGTGAAGGAAATTGACCATAAGATGAATACGTAATGAGAAAAAAATTGTGATTTTAAAATGTGAAAATTCGTATGCTTTCAAACCACTACCCCCTTGATAATATCATGCCACACGAAGAAGTTTGCCATTTCTCGCCGTAATATCACTAATATTTTCCATTTTCATTTCAGCGCAAAGTATGGTCTGGAAGGTTTTGTTTCTGATAAGTTTCCTTAGTGTCAGTGACAAAGCCTGGGGTGCCAAGAACAGAAAGCGAGAACTCCGTACACGAGATGCCGTTATATATGCTTTTCCCGTAAGTAATCACATTTTTCATTGGTGTTCTTTCCATACAGAGTAGCCTTCTGAAACGAAACTGGCGGATTTTTTAGTAGATATGATCGATTACCTAGTAACCAAAAGAGAAGGGCCCAACTCAATCCTCTTAACGGAAGCCCATGATTCTGAATGTGGATTTACGGCTATAGATTTTCAACTTTGTAAAAAAATCTGTTGCATGGACATACTCGAGCGCGTCAGATATTGATAGCATCAATGTCCTACGTATTTTTAGTAATGTACGTATGTTAATCTGATCGTTTACATGATGGGAAAGGTCGTAGGTAAGGGTTGAAAATTAAAAAAAAATCAATCGAGCGCGTCAGATTTTCTTAGGGGGTGTAAAGCTCCCATGCAATAAACTGACGATGTCGATGTAACGCAAACTCGCGGCCATTATAATAATAGGAAAAAAATCGCCATTTTGAAATACTCAAGCGCGTCAGATTAAGATATATATAGTTCATCTTTATGTCCTAGATGTGCTGTCTCCTAAGCTGACGATTATCTAGAGGGATTCGCTTTATCTGACAAAAAAAATTAGGAAACGGTTGACCCTGAAGGCCATTCCTTCAACTTCCCGCTAACTCCATACCTTAGTGCTCAATATTTCACTTATTTTGTTTTTGAGCTCTTCGACCTCAAAAATATGATTTTTGTGTCATTATGAGCTCTCCGAGCTCAATAGTCTGATAGAAGTTTATACAATTTTTTTAATTTTCACGCGGTTAACAGCATTCGACGCAGTTATTCAAGCTCCATGAAGATTCTTTGGGTTTGAATTGATCGAACTAGAAATTTCAGAGTGATTCCGAAAAAACACTTTATTTGGTTTTCTTTCGACAACGATAACTCACGAGCGAATCAACCGATTCTAAAAAAAAAACACATTTGAAATAAAATACGTAGTTTTTTTGAGATTTCTCAAAATCCACCGGTATCAATCAAAATATATTGAAAATCGAAGTTCGGCCAAGTCAAACAGATAGAAAAAGAGTGAGAGAGAAATAGTAACGCGGAGAGGGGAATATAAGCATTACGCAGCTGCACGCATTAGACTTTATCGACGAATTTTTATTATTTCGACTTGTGGAAATCGTCAGATCATACATTTTCCATTATCCTTGAATTATTTCCTTCAAAATTAAAAATTTAGCCACGCTCGGGATTGTCGAGATGACGTTTTTTTACAACTTTGTAGCCCTTCCCTTTCTTCATGTCACTCTCAAATTGTCAGATTAGTAGAATATACACTTTTTAGAATGTAATTAACTCACCCTACCTTATTCTGACGCGCTCGAGAATTTCTGATGATCAATTTTTTTTACTCATCTGATCCTTTATCCTGGACGCGCGGCCTTATTTATGAGGTTCATATTTGGTAGAGGTTCTCAACCGGGTACAAAGTATCCCGCAATATATTAATCTGCCGCGCTTCAGTAAACCCCAAAATCCCCTACTATAAGGTGCGTCAAGCTGGTGATCTATATATGGAACTTTGGTATTTTATTGTTATGGGTAAATTGTGTCCATTTTGTGCCAATTTGTGCCGTATGTTTCGAATTTTGTGCTCGTGTAGTTTTCGAGATATTAAGAGCTTTTCCTGTGGGTCACCAACTTGGCACTGTGACTCATATACAGAAATTTGAAAATTTTCTCTTCCTATCAAATTGTGACCATTTTGTGTATGTTATTAATTTTGTGCCCATGTAGTTTTCGAGATATCTCTTATTTCAGTTAACCTTTTGGCACTTTCAACGAAATAATTGAATCAACAAGTTTTAGAATGCTAAGAAAAGAATATTTGTTCAGCGATCTACACAAATTATTTGGAGAGTAATCAATTCACTCTTCTTGGAGAAAGAGTTCGTCATGAGGAGTAACATCACATTTATTTTCTAAATCAAGACATATTTTACAATATTTCAACATTTTCACCCAGTGGTGGCTAGCCAAATACTCGAAAGAGAAACATTCCGAAAAACTCACCCAAGATAATATTACGAATAAGATTCGATGTTTAAGCAAGGCGCGTCAAGCTGGTGATATCTGGAACTGTGGTATTTCAATGATATGGGTAATATGTGCCTATTTTGTGCTATTTGTACTAGTTTTGTTGATACGGGGTGTCAAACTTGAGACGATTCCTCACGGAAACATATGAAAATTCGCTCACGGTCAAGATCAAATGATTTTGTATCAGCGGTCAAAGTTCCTAAAACGTCGTAGTTGGGTCGGATTGCCATGGAAAAAAACTGATTCATTGGTAGAAATGAGACTAAGTCAGGATGAAATTGTATTCATCTGAACTCGTTTACATGTCCAATTATAATATTATCAATGAAAGTAACGGGGCCTAGTCAAAATGATCATTGATTTTCGGATTTTGTTTCTAGTACTATGTCATAACAAACGAGTCATATTTTGATAAAACCTCATAGTTTCAGTCTACTCTAGTCGACTGAAACATATTTAGTTTCTTGATAACTATCTCTGTTTGATACATGATTTTTTTTTTATTTAGAAAATACCTCTATAATGAAAACGATTGACAGATCGGTTTTGATTCAAAAAAAAAAATTTCATTGGTATTGTTGATTGAAGAGAAGATGAAGTGACTTTGTGATGAATTCTGTTGTTCAATATTAACTTTCATCTAGATACAGGGTGCGTTAATTTTTTTTACGTCATTCATAATATTCTCATTGGATATGTCGAATACTGTTCTGTTAATTTGGAGCTAATTCTACTCATACCATTTTGAGAATGTCAACTATTATTTATGCAAGTTTTTTCAACTTTGTGTGATGTGTTTCTAAGAAATGCAATTTTGAAGTACACGGTATTACGATATGTAAAGTTGTTGAACAAAACTCTAGGGAACCTTTTGATATATGGAATTCTACTACATAACTTTTCAAATTTAAGTGTTCGATACTGAATACAACTCAAACTAGACTCAACAACAAAAATTAACTCAACAATAGACGCAGACTCAAGAAAAAATTATGGATATACAGTACAGTTCAAAATAATTGGTTAATGTTATCTACAGGTACATAAAAAATACGTTTCAAACGTAAAAACTCAATTATTATTATTGGTATTGTTATAGTTACAGTATTGTTCAAGATAATCGTGACGAGCGGTGCAAAACTTCGTACAGTTCGGGTGTTTTTTCCATCACTTGAAATTATGCAGTTGAAAGAATGCACTTTTTGATGCCCAAATGCATTTAACATGAAATCTTGTAAACAAAATACAAAGTCCTTGCATGAGCTAACGATTCGAATGCAAAATACCGCATCTCGATCCGTTTGTCTGTGCAAATATCCAGGTTTTTGATGATTTCAGTGCCTTTCCTCTCCTAATTGTGGATTCACCAAAACTTCGACTATAGCATCCACCAAAACTTGTAATACAGTCGCAGCCACCAAAACTTTGAATACCTACGCATCCACCAAAACTTTAACTATAGTCGCATCCACCAAAACTTTGAATACATTCGCATCCACCAAAACTTCGAAAATACAATTTGGTGAATTTACAGGTACCAAAAGTTGCCATACCATATTTTCTGAATTCCTGCAGAAAAAAATACTTTTAGTTAGAGAGTTGCGGGACAGAAACCGTGATCAGAAGTTATCGGATTCCGTTTGCTAAGATAATTTTATCCCTCGAAAACCACTAATTCCAAATGTTTTTGAAATCAAGCAGGGACCGTATGTTTGAGTTCATGCGAAATCATTTTCATGCGTTTGGAGTGACAGCGATACAAACACCATGCATTGGAGAGAGATATAACATTGATATCGCACGCGTTAAAATTCATACATACATACGGATCGAAGATTTCTATGTTTTCTGGTGAATGTTCATAACAATAAGCATTTGCAAATAGTGTCCTCCTTGAGGACTATCCTACAAATGGATGACAGATATAATTTATTGTCCGTAGGCGAAAGTGGTTGTTTTTCGTCAGATATTCTCCTCATTTTTCCACTTTGTTTTAGGTATTATCGTTGCTAGAAATTTTATGTTATTTATTTTTTTTATTTACTTCTTCATTGAGAAATCCGTATGGGAATGATCTGGGGTTTTCATTTCACAGACCTGCAGTCTCGGCCAAAAATTAACACTTTCATGTGCCATTAAAAAATTCTCACGCATTTATTACAAAAATAACTATTTGCCATCTTGATCAAAATTCATCCTAAACCAAAACATTACGTTCCATCCGAATTCCCTAAAATCATTCGTTGATTCCCTCCCTCCTAGTCTGAAGAAGATCAAGTACCCACATATTTTACAACCCTCAAACTCAAATTCTGATAATCCTCAAAACACATTTTGAATAGTAAATATATTTTTAATGGGTCCTATCTGATGTATTTTCTACGATCCACTCTGTATAACTCACAGGTAAATTTTGCCTCGATTATTTCCTCTCCCCCTGCGGTATTACCGAACAAAGTTAGTTGAAACTGAGAGATGAAGCGGTTGACAAGAAACGTAATCTAGCTACCACCTTTGAGCGAAACTTGGGGCATTTATACTAAATGGTTACAAAACTAAGTGGTGGAAAGGCCTCATCTGTCCCAGCAAGGAAATAGCATCGTCATCGTCATTCCAGAACTTCCTTGAAGAATTTCTTGACCTAAGTGGAACATTTGTAGTGGAATATAGGGGGCTCAGTTCCCCTGAAATCGAATAAAACGAGTGTATTTTTCAAATGAGAAAGATTCCTTCCTATTATCAGGAAGTTCCATCAGTACCAAGTAAGATAAAAGTTTCATAAAACCCTTAATGTTCGAAATGCCTTTAATAATGGTTAATAAAAAGTAAGAAATAGTCGTGATATAAAAGAACGTACCAATTTTGGGTAAGAAAAGAATACACCTTCAATTCCTGACGAACAATAATGTTTGTAGGAAACTGAACAGTTGGAGTAAATAAAAACTAAAATTTTTGTAACTAGGTCTCCCGATATGATCCCACTTGACTTTTTTCTATAGGATCTCATGAAAAATGTAGTCTACAGAAATAGGCGGCAAAATATCGAAGAGTTGCAAGAACGGCTAAGGCATGAAGTTTCCACCATTTCTAAAAATATGAATTCAGATTGAGTTCAAAATTTGTTCAGCAAATTCATTACAGTCAAGAGAACAATGATAAACGCACCTCATTAGGGGAAATTCCAAAGATTGTATTTGTTGTTTCTTGAAACTTATTTCCAACTCTTTTTCTGGCATAAAATTCAAAATATCCAGGATATTCATTAAAAAATGCTTTTTTTTATCAATGCATTCACATCTACCTGCTTATAGAAACATGGCCTAGGCAAGTTTTATAGACATGCGCTTTTCAATAATTGCAGGCGCTCCGAAAATCAATTTCATCCAATTTCATCAACGAAACATTTACAAAGACCTCCAGCAAAACGAGCAATAACCTCCTTAAATCTTATCAACACAATCGGAGAATTCGAATCTCTTTATGTCTGTACCAGCGTTAACCTGTTAAATTTTACACAAAGGCGTTTGATTAAACGCCAAATTGAATTTGAACATTGGTGTGGGACCCTCGTCCCATTTCCCTGCTGGAACAAGTAATTAATACGAAAGATGTAGACCTCAATTTCCGTCATAGGTAGGAAGGCTGTCGATTTAATCGCTATTTTGACCTTCAGTTGAAAAACATCATCAGGGATCAGGATTAGCTAGCTTTAAATTTAGTTAGTCACTTCCTATCTCAAATATAGGTATCAATGTGTCACTGAACTGGATTCTGAAATCCATTTCATATCCGAAAAACTACTGATTACTCGGGGTGTACCTCAAGGATCAGTCCTAGGCCCCTTACTCTATATAGTTTATACAAATAATGCTCCTGAAGTTATCAGCGAATATATGGCACAATATGCTGATGCCTGCTCGATTATATTCAACTGTGAGAATGAAAATTCAACACAATATAAGATTACTAATACGAGGATATATGGAAAAATTCTTAGCCTACTATAGAACCAAATAAAATTTCAATATCAAAATATTTTATTACTCAACATATTCTCCTCTTAATTGAATACATTTATTACAGCGAACCTGCAACGTCGCTAGACCTTTCAAAATAAAATGTTTCTTCTTGCTCTGAAAACCAGACCTCCACAACTTTTATTAACTCCTCGTTGGAAGAAATTTTACGACCTTTTTAACATGTTTTCAGTTGAAGAAAGAGATGTTAGTCGGACGGAGCCAAATCTGGTGAATAAGGGGGGTGTTCTAGTAATTCAAACCCTAAATCACGAATTTTTTGCATGGCAACATGAGATTTGTGTACAGGGGCGTTGTCCTGCAAAATCAAATCACCTTTGGAAAGCTTTCCGCGTCTTTTCTCTTCAATTGTTTCCCGTAGAGTGGTTAGTAATGTCGAATAGTAATCTCCAGTTATGGTTCCACCCTTATCCAAAAAATCAATCATGATTACTCCATGGCAATCCTAAAAAACTGAAGCAAGAACTTTTCCAGCAGATTTTTGGACACGAAACTTCTTAGGTCTTGGAGAACCGGAGTGTCGCTATTTCCTCGATACCCAAGTCTCATCTATAGTAACGAATCGGTTTAAGAAGTCTACATCGATTACAAATCGAGAACAGATCGAACGCGATGCTACGACCCTTGCACACTTTTGGTCAACATTCAAACATTTGGGGATCCATTTTGCAGCAATTTTTCTCATGTCCAAATTGACGTGAACTATATAATGAACGCGTTCGTATGAAATATTCAGTGCTTCAGATATCCGTTTTAGCCCAATTCGACGGTCTGTTAAAAGCATGCCAAGAACTGCATCGATATTTTCGGGGAATGACACAGAAACTGGCCTTCTCGATCGGTCATCATCTTCAATGGAAAATTTACCTCTTTTGAAGCTTGCAGTCCAATTTTTCACGGTCGCATACGAAGGACATTGATCACCAAGGGTATTAAGCATATCTTCGTAAATCTGCTTACCTCTTAACCCTTTTAAATACAGGCACTTGATGATGGCTCGATACTCCAATTTTTCGATTTTCACAATTACGGTGGAAATATTTTTTCTTTTAATTTATTGCGTAACTCTGGTTTACTATTTTGACGTCAAACTTTACACTGACACTTCTAATAAGTTATTATTCGTTGCTATGGTAACGCAATATTTTGTTTATGCAGGGAACTGGTCTATGCTAACTCGATATCAATACATCCTCGTACATTGAATACAATGGAGGAATATTTTTTAATGTAATAATCTGAGACTAGTAACACCCAAATAATCTCTTTCTTTCGAAACGACAATGTGGACAGCTTTAACCATGGCACAGTTTATCTGAATCCTGTATCCAAACTTTGTTTTCTTGGCATCTTGCTCGATTCGAAGTTAAATTGGAAGAGTCATATTAGTGAACTTTCTAAAAACTTATCAAGATACTGTTATGCCTTGAGAGTCATTTCACAAAATATATCCACAGAGATTACTAGCATATTATGCATAGGTAAAAAGTAAGATTAGATATGGTATCATTTTCTAGGGAGCATCTACTGATGTTAGGAAGATATCCATACTACAGAAGCAATGCTTGAGAAATATATTCAATGTACCATCAAGAGACAGTTGTAGGTCATTATTTGTGGATAGAATGATTCTTGGTGTAAGCAATTATATTTGTAACAGAAAAAAGGAGCTTTACAAATGTTATGACAGAAATCACAGACACAATACTAGAAACAATCTTCTTAATGTTAGTTAGGCCTAATTTTACATACATACAGAGAAATATTTCTTTTTCAGTAATTAATATTTTCAACAAATTACCGGAATCATTAAGGACACAGCCCATCAAGAAGCTGAAAATTGTACTAAAAAACTTGCTTTTGAGGATAGCTTACTATACAATTGAATTTACTTGATATCTGAACAGCCAATTCTATATGTGCATGTATAGTATGTATGAGTATATTATATGTGCATACAGGGGGCTCCAAATTAAGTTGGCACCATTACCAACTCCGTTATTATTGATGCTACGAATTCGGTTACATGGGCAAACTAGTAGCATTTTTCCTTCTCGATGCTGAAACCAGAAACAAAATTGACAGTCGCGTTTTTATTTTCATAACATTCTCAACAACAAATCTCATTTGACTTTTTTTCGTAAAGGTGAAAATAAGAGACTTTTATCAATACATTTATAACAAACGGATTTGATAAAGTGCTATAAAATATCGAGTAAATGTTCAAAAACACCGCCTTCTTGTTGAACACATATTTGGGCCTTTCTATTGACACTACGTGTGGCATTCAACACAGTTCGGCCATCAATTCTATTAATTATAGTTTCAATATAATTTTTCAGTTCATCTATATTATTATGTTTCATTTTGTACACCTCATTTTTCCGAAATCCCCAAAAATGAAAATCTAGAGATGTCATGTCTGGTGAACGAGGGGGCCACTTAACAGGACCATTTGTAGCATTCCATCTGTTTCCAAAACAGCCTCGCAGCATTCTTTTTACGCCACTGACAATATGTGCTGGTGCTTTATCCTGCTGAAAATAGATCATCTGATGAGCCTCCAGATCAAGATCATCGAAAAACTCTTTCAACACTCTTGTTAATAAATTAATGTAACGAGGTCCGTTCAAAGAACCATGGTAGAGAAATAGACCGATAATTTTTCCTCTAAATAGACCACACCAAACATTGATACTAAATCGTCTTTGCGGAATGTGGGAATAGACTAGAAATGGATTATGTCTACTCCAATCATGAAACTTCTTTTTATTATATATCCCACGATTTAAAAAAATTAGCCTCATCGCTCTATATAATATTTCTATAGAAGTTTGGATCTTGTCTGCATTTATTCATTAACCAGGATCACCAGGTTCTAGTGTTTGCACTGGTCTTAACTTATAAGGAGAAATCTTATGTTTCTTCAGAATTCGTTGAATATCAGACAGTGGAATAGCCATTTCTCTAGATAAATCTCTGATGGAATTATTTGGATATACCTCGAAGTAGGATAAAAGGTCAATTTCTGTTTCTTCAGATATTACAAAACGTTTGTTAGTTCTTCTTTTCTCAAAAACTTTTTCATTGTTCATGAATCGACGATGAAGCACAGCACAAAAACGCCGATTAAGTAATTCACGATTGGGGAAAGAATTGCTGTAGTGTTGGAGTGCTCTTACGCTATTTTTCTGGCAAACCAAGTAGAATTCTGACACATCACATTTTTCTTGATGGGAAAAGGGCATTTCGAAACATATCCGAACAGTAGTTGACAGTTACAATAATTTATGACAGTGCATGATATACTTGAGAAAATTTGACATAGTATTTCAACAAAGTTTCAAGGAAACTTGATTGCTCATAATAATTATTTTTTATGGAATCAAACACAGTTTTTCCAACCACATTCATATGACCCTCCAGTATTTTCTGTTCTGTACAAAAACGGCTTCCAAGTTGTTATTACAGCAGTCATATTTCGATTCACAAAATAAATATGGCTAGCGGACTGGCTTTTCCACTTAAGGAAGAAAGGTGATATGAGCTTTGTTGTTGAGAATATTATTACGAATCGAAATGCATGAAAAAAATATAGGGTGTTCCATTTAGAGAAATATCATTTAATGAAATATTCTGAAAACGCGACTGTCAATTTTTTTTTTGTATATGTGTGTGTTTTGTATATACCTATGTGTATATTCACATGGGTATTTCACATATTACTTATATTGACTGTGATAAGGATATTACTCACTTTTAATTTGTCTATGACATTTTAATGTAAGTTCGACAAGTTTTTTATATTTTACTGATTTAGGAGTTTACCTGATTTCTTTTTAATATTCACATTGTATTGACATGTTCTACAGATGAAAAGGTTTTTATTAAGGAACTAATATAGAATATCTATCTATCTATCTATCTATCTATCTAATCACGTAGAGTTGATGATGACTTCGTTATACTGAGGGTCTCTCCAGAACATGCATCGATCATTTGGAATTTTATGGTAGAGGACATTTCAATTCAGTATTCAGGTTTTCTTATTTCTATAAAATAGTTCAACGCAGTGTTATTTTGTGCTTTTAGAAAAGAATCATAAGAGAGACATGCCAATATCTCAATCGAATTTTGTGAGAACTGCTCAACACGAATTGCAGAATGATCCAAAATCATTTTGGTCCTATATGAATACTATGAAAAAAAATCTAGTCTTCCAAGCTAAATGATCTTCAATGATGACGAATGTAACAAATTCCTGGATATCTTGAATGCATTCCAATCATCGTTCATAAAGTCAATAATTTACAAAGCAGAGAAGGTTCCAAATGACTTTATCCACCACAGTTATATCGGATGATCGTGTTTTGAAGGCATGTCAGTGCTTACACATTTTTCTTCGACCTCAAGAAGTTTTTTTCAGTATATGCACTGACTCGTCCGTCTCCAATTGAAAGTGTGAATTGTCTAGATTATTATTCTATAGACCTATACTATCATTTTAATGTATTCTATATATTGTTGTTTCCCATTCCCATCCTGTAATTGTCTTCGGTTGTTGGATGGTGTATGAACAAAATAAATCAATGAAGCTAGCATATTTAAAGAGTCTATTCATAGTCACCAGCTTATCTTTGATCTTTTCTGGACCATGGACTATTGATTAGAAATAATTTTGTAGAATTTACTGACACCATCCTCAGTACCGCTGCTTTCTTTCACTTGCGTACGACACGCCAAGCTTATTATTATGACGTTAATTAGAAAGTGAAGGGGCTTTAATTAGAAACGTGTTGATGATTAGCTGTGAACTGCCGAGTTGACTTCACGCTCCTTTCAGAAACTTTTCATTTTAACATACATTTTAGACAGTAACTGAATGCACGCAAACAATAAGTATAATTCCTTAATTTATGATAATGCTGATTGTGATTTCAGAAAAAATAGTATGTGTACCTCGTAGTCAAAGCACATTCCCAGACTTCAATGCTTGTTGGCCTCGGCTTATCGCCTCAGCCAACAATTTACATTGTCGTCCGGGAATGTATTGCATTTACTACTAGATACACAATATACTATTCCCGTATCGTAAATGCTCCGGGAAAATTTTTGACGGCTTGTATACATTTCAGACAGTAAATGGATGCACGCAAACAATAAGTGTAATTCCTTAATTTATGATAATGCTGATTGCGATTTCAGAAAAAATGGTATGTGTACCTCGTAGTAAAAGCACATTCCCAGACTTCAGTGCTTGTTGGCCTCGGCTTTTCGCCTCGGCCAACAATTTACATTGTCGTCCGGGAATATATTGCTTTCACTACTAGATACATAATATACTATTTTCGACTAGCGTGCGGAAAAGTCCACTGACATTTGAATATTTAAAATATATATATATAAGTATTTGTATGATTGTAGTTTACAAAATGACTGAAAAATTAGGTTTATTGGAATTCTGCTATAATTTTTAATAAAAAGAAAAGTACGTTCTGGATTGTTTTCCCAGTTTGTTGACAGAGTTGTTGAAATTAAATAAAAGAGAATCAGTACATGATGTTGGATCCGGCATTATAATTCAGCCTAACTATGGATGCTGCCATCCACAAACTGCTAAGAATTTTTCTTGTTTCATTAGAAGTATATTTTCATTGACCTCGACCAAAACAAAGAAGAGGTGACCTAATCTCCTCCAGCTTCGGCCAACTACTTTCCTCCAGAAACAATATCCATCTCAATCAATTGCCAATCCCTAAAGCGTTGATTGAACGAATCGCCGGTGTATCCAGTCATCAATTCGCGGGAGACTCGCCGCCAGGAATTCTGAACGACCGAACTGATTCTCTGGATAAAGTGCCATTACCGGCACAGGATGTGAGCTGCCGATGATTGGCCGTCTGATCCCGGAAAAGGAGTTTCTCCGTCCGCTGTGTGCCTTCCCAGCGCGCCTCAGATGATAAACTTCCTTCGTGTATCATAACTCACAAGAAGTGGTTTTATGGCGTGGAATTTGCTTGTTTGCTATACATTACGCTTTCGCGGCATAAAGCCGCTTGATAAAATACAACGGCGGCTTAGAGAACGGCTTGCTCGAAGCTCTAGTCGAACTATTTTCGTGTTTCATTTTTTGGCGTTTGGGCAGACCGGGAATCTAATATGGTATCAAAAGCTTTGGCCGTGGCGTCGAGGATTGATGACGGTATTTTTACTTTTTCTCGTGTTGAATAATCTATCAACCAGCAGTACGGCAGCGAGGTTAATGTGTTGGATACTCCACTATACCAGGTGGCCCATTGACGCGGGTTTTGGGTGATAATATTCTCAAGATATTTCTAAAAAATACACACTAAACTTGTTTTTATGTGCTCAACTGACTTCAACTAGCTAAATCTTCCAAAAACGTCTTAAAAACTGTTTCCTCCGAGTGAAATGTGTCGCCTTATATACTCAAATCAAGCAGAGTAGATTTTTCGAGATCCATCCGTTCTCTAGGATGATCAGCAAAGAAAAACATGAAAAAAATTCTCCAAAAATGGGAAAATGTTTACTGCGATCGGTCGGTTTATTTATTGTGCAAATGAGTTATGTTTTATGGTCGGTACTCAACAGCGGCGTAGCTAGGGGAAGTTTTTCAATCTCGTAACAATCCCAAAGCTGGCCTCCTCAAAGCTACCATGAGTACCATAGCTTTTTCTTCTCGTCCCATCCATTAGCCACTGCCGCAGCTTTAAATTTCTGGCGATACATGGACCAAGAGGACTCTCCATTGAAATTCGGTGGTTTTAGGGAAATTCTTGATGTCTCGACGATCTTGGTTCTTGAGGACAGCTATCTGGTTTTCGAGTTCTCTCTCTCGCACTGTATTCAATTTCTTATCAACCTCATCGTCGATATTTTTGACGTCTTCCTTCTGTTCTTCTTTCAGTTTCTCCATTTTTACTTCGGTTTTTTATAATGCATAATGGAAGAACTTGTCTTGATGTTTTAGAACCTTCTGGAAGTCTGTTTTCCTTTGATTTTCTATTCGTTCTAATTCGTTCTTTTGTTGTTCGAGAATTTTTTGGAGTACTTCTTCTCGTTCTTGTATTTCTTTTTCTTGTTCTTGTTCCTGTTCTTTACCTTCTCGCCATTTCCTCTATTCTTCGAGAATTTTCAGGAATGCTTCTTCTCATTCTTTTTTTTTTCAACCAACCGTCGCGTTTTCTCTTCTTGTTTTTCATTATCTCCTATCAGTTTTTCATATTATCGCTCTTTTCTTTGATCTTTGAGAATTTCCTGTAGTGATTCTTCTCGTTATTTCTTTTCCTCCAACCGTCGCGTCTCCTCTTTATTTTATCTCCTGGCGCCTCCATTCCATTATGGCGCCTATTATGGATATTTTGGATAAATTTCACAATGTTCTCCGTCGTATCGTACGATGTAATACTACTCATATTCACCATAAATAATTTCGGCTTTTCACCAACACCACTGTTGCGATATTTTTGAAAAATACTCTTAACACACTGTTTTTATTAACTTTTCTATAAACATACAGCTACTACACTGACTAATGAAACACGTGGATCTCTTCAAACTGCTCAACTGACAACTGAATCAAAAGAAATAATTCCGATCACTTCCGAAAATACCGTTCTCTTCACACATTTCTACAAGGTGGAAAAATGAGGCAAATATCTGACAGAAAACAACTACTTGCCCATACGGACATTACATCTATCATCCATTTGTGCATTAGTCCTCAATAAGGACATTATTTGAATCAATTGAAACCATGTATGTGAAGTATTCTTCCATTGAATGGCTACTTCATCTCTTCTGTAAAGTTCAAAGACTTTCCAACAGGGTCAGTCAATAAAGCATGAATTTGAAAATTTGTCATCATGAAGCTTACACCCTATATGAGATATTGGGCTGAAACTTGGTATATTGGCATACAAAATATGCCGAAATCAAATGGGCTATTCATTTTTTTGAGGCAAAAAGTCTGATGGTCTTTCTGGAAATTTCGACTCATTTCTCTTGAAAATAAGGATAATTCATATATGTCAACACTCTTGGATAGAGCTTGTCCAGTATAATAACTGAAATTTTTTATTTTTTAAAATCGGTCCAGGTGTTCCAGAATAACAGGATGTTGCGGTTTCAAACCGCACACACTGTATGTTTTTCTGCTTTTCAAAAAACTTGTCACCCATCACCGCCGTTTTTTCACTCATGAAGCAAAATGAGAGCAACATATTGCAAAAAGTAACTGATTTGAATCAGCCATATTCTGCTCACAGCTTTCGAATCTTTCTGCGAACACATCATTAAAAACAATAATTGTCCAGTAAGTACACTCAGTCGAGCAAGCAATACCATTAAAGAAAAACATCAACGATCACTCGCTCTTGTCTTGCTCGCTCTTCCTCGCTCTTGTCTTGCTCGCTCCTGCTAGCTCTTACTCGGTTCAGTTCGCTCTTCTAACCTCTTGCTCACTTTTGCTCGTTCTCGTTTGCTCTTGTCTTGCTCGTTCTTCCTCGCTCCTGCTAGCTCTTGCTCATTTTTGTTCGCTCTTCTAACCTCTTGCTCAGTTTTGCTCGCCCTTGTCTTACTTACTCTTTCTCGCTCCTGCTAGCTCTTGCTCATTTTTGTTTGCTCTTCTAACCTCTTGCTCACTTTTGCTCGCTCTTGTCGTGCTTGCTCTTCCTCACTCCTGCTAACTCTTGCTCGTTTTTGTTCGCTCTACCTCGCTTCTGCTAGCTCTTGCTCGTTTTTGTTCGCTCTTCTAACCTCTTGCTTACTTTTGCTCGCTCTTGTCGTGCTTTCTCTTCCTCGCTCCTGCTAGCTCTTGCTCGTTTCTGTTCGCTCTTCTAGCCTCCTGCTCGCTTTTGTATTGTTCGATCTTCTTCGCTTCTTCTAGCTATTGCTCGTTTTTTTTCGCTCTTCTAGCCTCTTGCTCACTTTTGCTCGCTCTTGTCTTGCTCGCTCTTCCTCGCTCCTGCTAGCTCTTGCTCGTTTTTGTTCGATCTTCGAACCTTTTGTTCACTTTTGCTCGCTCTCGCTCGCTCGCTCTTGTCTTGCTTGCTCTTCCTTGCTCTTCCTCGCTCTTCCTCGCTCTTCCTCGCTCTTTCTCGCTCTTCCTCGCTCTTCCTCGCTCTTCCTTGCTCTTCCTTGCTCTTCCTCGCTCTTCCTCGCTCTTGTCTTGCTCGCTCTTCCTCGCCCCTGCTAGCTCTTGCTCGTTTTTGTTAGCTTTTCTAACCTCTTGTTCACTTTTGCTCGCTCTCGCGCGCTTGATTGGTCTGTGCACATTTTTAAAGTTTATTTGAGAATTGCGGACCAAAATACCTTTCCTGTAGATTTAAAAAGTGTGGAAGAGAAAAAAAAGGTAAATATAAGTGCTAATCATCATCGTAACCCTCGCCAATATCGTGGCTGATCACCCTCCCCACTTCCTTCCCCTCTCTATCAAATATTCCCTTTGCCGATTAATGCCCGTCGATCCAGCAAAATATTCCATAAATAGCACGGAATTATTATTCCTTCCGATAAATATATATTCATTTCCATATCTCTTGAAGCGAATTACGTTTCCGCCTGAATTCCTTCTATAGATGTAGAAATATCTCAAGGATATCCGTTCGTTGAGCCTGGAAGACTCCTTTTGTAGATCTGCAGCAGCATTCATTATAATTCATAAAGTCGGCCAGATGAGTTTCACAAGATATTAATATAGCATCAGTCAGATGAAATATATCCCGGTGAAGAATCTTCATTAAGTTGGAAAATCAGTGGTGGATTGGGGTGAGGCTGTAATAGAAGACAAAAGTAGTTATGAGTCTCGTTAGAATAATAATAATATGAACTGAAGCGGGGCAAATGAGTAGAAATCTACAGGGTGTTCATAAATGGTAGGTACATGCGGAAGGAGGTCCGCAAATGCTTCATTGCCGATTTAAAGGGTGATGAAGTCATTTTGAAAAAATGCCAGTATTAGTACCAATAAGACTACAAGAGAAAAGACCAATCAAATGATTCCCAACTAGACCACCCTGTACATTCAAAGAGAACTGCTCTTGAAAATGCGTTTTTTGGGTCATTATAATGTTCACATGAAAACTTCATTAAATTCACTTGAACAATTGGTTTCGTCGGTAAAAAATATTGTACAATCAAAATTGGTATCTACTGCCAGCCTGTACTTTGATATAATGAGGAATAATCTCCTTGATGAAGATATTATCCAAAAGACAGATTTTATTTTTCTGAACTCATTGGCATTCTCAGAATTGCTTTATCTTCAGCCGTTCGAAAGTTGAAAAATTAAACTGGAGTTGAAATCGGTAATTTCTCGCCGATTTTTATCATAATTTGGAATCAGGCAGTCCAGATACAGTTGAGGGGACATGGAAATTAATTGAAAAATGGGGAATGAACGATTTCAAAAATACGATATCAGCTCGTATTTTTTAATTAGAACGCCATTTCACTTGAAACGGTAAATTTTGTTGATAGAAGCATATTTTTCACTAAAAATCTTCTAGAATTTTGTCAATTTGTTAACGAAAAATTTTTTTTTGCATAATGCAAGTTCGTCGAGGAAATTTTCGATGTTTCATTCCTTTTTTGAACTGAACCTTGTATCTAAGCATGAAATTTTACGTATATAGTACGAATTTCAGGTAAATGGGCTTTTCGTAAAAATTTTACCTTTTCCATATGTTGTTAAGTGAATCTGTTAGTTTTGTGTTTTTTATGATTAGGACTTTTTTCGCGTAATTTTTTGTATTCGTCGTTTAACTTTAAATTCACAGAATATACTAATTTCATCATTTTTCTGAATCATATACACACAAGCGCAAACGCAATTTCAAGTGAATCGGTTGAATTTGTTTTTTTCATGATTTTTTAGAGTAATGTCTTGTATTCGTCGATCGACTTGTAATTCACAGAATATACTAATTTCGTCATTTTGAATCGATTGGCGTTCGCAGAATTGCTCAATTTCCAACCATTCTCGAGTTGAAAAGTTCACCTAGAGTTGAAAGAGATAATTTCTCTCTAAAAATTTTGCTTTAGTAATTTTTCTATTATTTTTCGTAAAATTCGACCATTTTCATATGCACACACAAGCGCAAACGCAATTTCAAGTTAATCTGTTGATTTTGTTTTTTTCATGATTTTTAGGGGTCAACCCCTTGGGACTTTTTTCGAGTAATTTCATGTTTTCGTCGATCGACTCTTATTTCACAGAATCTACTAATTTCATCATTCTGAATCGATAGGAGTTCGCAAAATTGCTCTATTTCCAACCGTTCTCGAGTTGAAATAGACGCATACTACGCAATTTGTTAATCTATTGATCTAGTATTTTCCATGAATTTCAGGGGTCTACCCCTTAGATTTTTTTAAATTATTTTTTTGTCATATTCGTGATAATTTTCGTTATATCTTTGATCCGCCATAAAAATTGATAACACAGAAGAGAAAAAATTATCCTGAAATTCACTTGAAACTAAAACTAACCCTATAACCTGACAGCACAGTTGTTCACTACTACCCTTCAAAGCGTTGAAATACTTTTACAACTCTCAGTTTAAAACTTGAACCTTTGATTTATGCAAATGAAAAATACGATTTGTCTGTTGTTCGACCTATTCTAGCACTGAAGAGAGGCAACCATGATGACAGATGTAATTCAATGTTCGTAGGGGGAAGTAGTTGTTTTCTGTCAAATATTTGCCCCACTTTTCTACTTTGTGGAAATATGTGGAGAGAAGTGTATTTTGACCGTAGGCGAAATGATTTGTTTTTAATGAAAAACAAGTGGAAAAATGCAATTTGATGTTTCAATGAGTTTGAAGACAGAATACGGTATGTAACGTGTGTTACAAAATATACTACGTTCAAGTCTTCTTGGTAGGAACCGTTTTTTATTATTTTTGTGTCAAGGGAGTAGACCATTTCCATTGATGGAAACGTCAAGGCAGTTCTCACTTTGAGACAACTAATTGTTGTTTTTTTCCAGGCTTTGTAAAAAAGAAAATCGCTCACTGTTAATTGGTGTATTGAGATTTGATGGAAAACCCTGTGACTCGGAAAAACCATGCATAGGTTATGGAAATTCATATACAAAAAAGTTCTCATCAAAATGTATACTGTCCCATTCAAGAAAGAAAAAAATGGGCTCAACCGGGATTTGAACCCGGGACCTCTCGCACCCAAAGCGAGAATCATACCCCTAGACCATTGAGCCGCCATATTAGATGGTGTAAAATAAAAGGAATTCAACCGTAATTTCAAGTTATCAATAACATTAATGTTTTACTGTCACAAAATCTGGAGAATATGGCTATTTTGCATACCACGCATTCCAAAATCACATTGTTACAACTTAAATCGCTGATAAATATTGCATATTTGTCGCTCCAGTTAGAAGACCCTGCGTTGGGTATTTTGAAGGTCAACGTAGAGATCAGAATTGAGTGGTTAATTAAATAGGTATTCCTCATTGTTTTAAATATCTAATGGGGATATATCAATATTTGGATGTTGCTAGTTTGACTCTCACTTTGCTATTTTCATCACCCATTCTAGTGAATAGCAACAGGCCAATAAATTATTAACAATGACAGTTGCTTGGGGGGATTGCTTCCCCAAAAACTCACCTTGCTGCGCTACTGGAACCATTCTGGTAGGCCATTAGGAATCTTTTGGTCTCAGACTTGACCTAATGAATTCATACCATACTACTTATCACCCTCAAGGGCTGAGAGAGATCCTCTTCTCTCGGTTTGAGGTCATCCATGAGAAATAAATGGATGACATTTTGCCTCTAGTTGTTGAGAGTGCCACAGTTGTATATCATGGGTTTTCCGTTGTGCAACGGACAATGGCAATAGGAAAATGCAGGAAGGATGAGTTCTGGTTGTACTCATACTTGGGCATCGATAGGAGACAATAGGAGACAATTTTCATGTGATTTCAACTCATTTCCAGTAAGTCAGACGGGGGCAATCACCCCCATCATCTCCCCCCCACCGGAGGATCAGCGTCTGCTTATGATGCGTATACGCATATAAACAATACACGTAAATATATATTATTTCAGTCGGAAACACCTTTGTCCGCAAGAATTTCATTAAATCACGCCTTGTCAGAAAATGAAGTTATTATAAACATACCTTTCCCTACCACAAAACGTAATATTTCGCCTTATCAGTTAGCTTTTGATTCGACTATACTTGAAAACTTCGATGGTGAGTCTGCTTCATCTGCTGATCAACGTAAATATTATCAATTCAATCAGTTTGATTCCATACCGGTCTTTCAGCCGACTAACATCATGTAGGTAAACAATTTCACTATCATTTCTTCTGAATATTAAGTTATCAATTCAGTTAGTTTGATATTATATCAGTCCATCAACCCTACAGCATCAAATGAACCTTTGAATCCTCTTCAAGAAATGTCACAAAGCGCAGAGAATGCATTAGGGGTTTCTACTATTGTGTCTGACGACGGCGCGTAATCATGAATTGTACGTTTTAACGATATCTTGGTCTATGGAGTACGGAACGGATGAAATTTAACTCGGTTTGATTGCTGTGTCTTCGCAGTCCTTTTCTATGATTTTCCTGATATCTACTCTCACTGGTGGAAAATATTAACATTAGTAATTTTTTTCGTTATCACAGACTGCAGTCTGCATTTTAATATCATAAAAGTGTGATTTCTGATAGGATCTAATCGCTTCATTAACAGTTTCCAATTGTATTAGCCAAAGTACAATTTCAGAATAACTGGAATATATACACAAATGCTGGTGGCTGCAAAAAAATCACTAATGAGGCGGGCGAGAAGCATCGCGGAAAACATGAAGTTCCGCGATAAACCTTCTCGCCTATTCCAAGAGCCTCCACATTTTGTGGATAACCCACAGGCAGCTGAAAACTTTTGAAATAATTTCCATGTACCCACCACCATCTAGCAAGAGTTTTTAACTCATGGCTAGATGGGGAGCAACAGATCCCGGATTGGTTTGTCGAGCGGCGAACCGTGTTGATATCGCATCATAAATTTACTCAGATGCCTTGCGGTACCTGATCAAATAGTGAGATGCATTGAACAACTGATGCCGCTCTGGAGGACTCTTTTCACCATAACATCTGGTCAAGTCAGAGTTCAAACAGAGCATAGGTTATCTTCAGAAAAGGCGTGTTTCATGAAGACTTCCTCAGACCTTTTCTCTTTAGTCCATTCCCATTGTCATTGTCCGTTGAACTACGGAAAACCCGTGGGTACAACTGCGGCATCCCCAGCAACCGGAGGCATAAGGTCACCCATCTGTTTCACATGGATGACCTCAAACTATATACCTCTGCAGAAAAAGATCTTCTTCAGTCCTTAAGGGTAGTGCAAGAGTACACGCCTGCTATCGGAATGGAGTTTGGGATTTATACCTAGGTGAATAAAAAAATCCAATAAAAATATAATCTTAAATCTAAAAAGTACAGTGTTATCATAATAATGAACCGATATCACGGTGAAAGAAAACCAGGTAATGATAGCATGTCATTATTTAATTGAGCTAACTAGAAGATCTCAGGTAACCTTTCAACTTTTTCTTAAAGTTGAGAATGGTGTAGAGCTTAAACGCATTGGGAAGAGAGTTATAGTGTTTAATGGAATTGTAAATGAAGCTTCGGGTGAAGCCAGCTGATGAGTGTTTAGGTATGACGAAAGTATTTTTATTCCGTGTACTCGAGTTACTTTGAGATTTGAAGATAATATATCTCAAGTGAAGGTAATCTGGCATTTTATTAACTATTATCTTATGTGTATTCACGAGCATATGAAGCTTCCAAATTTTTTCAAGTCTCAACCAACCTGATTCCTCGAACTTGGCAGATATATGATCATACTTTCGAATACCATATGAGAGTCGAATACAATTGTTTTGAATTTTTTGCAGACGTTTCACATCATCTTGTATCAAAGCAAATCCATAAATGATATCACAGTATGAAAATTTTGAGAGTATCAGGGTTTCACAGAGTTTCAGTTTGATAATGTTACTCTTCTTCGGGTTTGTTGGCCGTCGTGATATGGAATTGCTTCCTGTTTCAGTTTGAGTTTGGAGGACATAATATCTCTACTCTGATACAGCTGACGTAAAATAATATAAGAACTTTGACAAAGTGAGTAAACATGTTTGTGGAATCTGAGGTCAGAATCTAGCCACAAACCCAAATTCTTACACTCAGTAACTATTGGCAGAATATCATGATCCAATATGATTTGAATAACCCCTTCCATTTCTAGCCGCTTGCGTTTGGGACCAAAGATAATAGTTTGGCACTTCTTTGGGTTGCGCCTGAGGTTATGTGCTGCAGATATATCCAACAGATTTTGTAGATCCTCATTAACTTTGTTCACGGATTCTTGCCACGTGTTATGAGAAAAGGAGTCATATAATTGAGTATCGTCGGCTTAGTGGTGGATAGTGCAGTGGTCAATTACCTGGTGGAAATCACTTATATAAAATGAAAACAAAAGGGGTCCAAGAATGGAACCCTGTGGTACTCCGTAATCAACAGGTAAAGCCCTCGAATATTTTCCATCTATACCTATGGTTTGTGTTCGATTTTTCAAATAATTTTTCAATAAATTACATGCTTCGTTGCTGAATCCGAAGTAAGTTAACTTTGAACATATCGTGATCCAATGAATCGAATGCCTTACTGTAGTCTAATAGTACCATGGATGTTAGATCGTCATTATCTGTTGCCTTGAAAATATCTTGGGTGATGTTGATAAGGGCTGTACTTGTACTATGAGACGCACGAAATCCAGATTGATTATTTGTTATTATTTTGTTCCCATATACAAAAGCGTCCATCTGATCTTTCAAGATCAATTCGAATGCTTTAGATAAAACGGGTAATTTGCTTATGGGTCTCAAGTGGGATAGTTCCGTTGGATTTTCACATTTTTTTAGTGGAAGTACAATTGCTTGTTTCCATGCAGAAGGAAAAATATTTGTTTCTAATATTGAATTGAAAATGTGGGTGATATGATTCATGAGACAACCCTCGTCGCGTCGTAACATCATGAGTGAGATATCATCTGATCCGACACAATTACTTTTTACCCGGTCCAGATATTGTTGAGTTTGAGAAGGTGTTATTCTGGAAAATGTGAAGAGTAGTTCAACGGGTATTTGATTGTACCTTTCGAGTAGTTCCACATGGATATTGGTTTTTGGGAGATGATTTGTTTTAGTGAAGTGAGTGTTGATTTCATTTATATTCGTTAGACCAGGGGGTAAGTTGGAATTATGTCTAGTTTTCAAAATCTCAAGTGTTCTCAGTGTATTCCATATCATCTTCTGATTTTTATTTCTCAAGGTGCACTCCAAGAAAGCTTTCTTTTCCCGCCGAATTGCACCCGTGGTATAATTCCGGAGTTCTTTGTAGCTCATCCAATCTACTGGAGATTTAGTACTTTTACACTTTCTGAGAGCTTTATCACGTAGCTTTATCATTTCTTTATTGTTATAAGTGAGCCAAGGTGCGGGTGGTTTAGTAGTTCTCATACGTCTCATTGGGGCATGGATATTGAAAAGATTCAAGATACCTAAATTAAGAAACTCAATTTTTTCATTGATCGTCCAAGATTGAAGATTTCATCCCAGTTGGATGCATGAAGATCATCAAGAAAGTCTTCTTGAGTGAAATTTCTGAAATCTCTATAGCAGACGGTTTTGTGCTCAGGTTTTATCTTGTGTCTCCAACACCCTTCTACCGTAGTCTCGTACGGTTTAGACGAGACACCAGGGTAGGCTTATGCTCCGGGGGATATTGAGTCCGTTGTGGAGAATGAGAAGTGCCGAATCTATTGGAACTACTCATTTCCAACTCTCAAGAAAATACAAGCCACTAAGCCTGATATAGTCTCCTTCGATCAACAGCCTAGGACGATTTTTGTGATTGAGTTTTCGGCTCGTGGTGAAAAGAACATCGTCCGAACAGAGGAGAAAAAACGTACCGAATATCGAGTTCTACTCTTTGAACTCCTCTACTAACATCATACTTGCTTTTTCAAACGAGGCATGTAGTCGCTATCGGCTGCAAAGAAATTGAGAAAATTTTTCTCGTACCCAGGAATCGAACCTGACCAAGTGCTAGCAGAAGCTTCAACGGCCGACATCTAACCGCTTCGCTACCGACCACTTTACCTATTTAGTGAAGAGTTATTCTCAGTCTGATCCCATATGCCAGTGTAATGAATATTACTGGATTTTCCATGGACTGTTGGTATTTCCAATACATATGCTAGGCCTGTACTCTGTCCCGTAATAAGCGATGAAAACGATATCCTCGACAATATCACATCATACTTATCGGCTCGTAATGGCGAGCAGATCGATCTACATTAAAATCGAATTTCGCAACTCACCATTGGGGCCTAATCGCGGTGCATACATCCACACATGGTGTCAGCTTTCCAATATTGATTAATGTATCGAAAGATAATCCGAAAGCTGTTGTGAAAATGCGGTACAATGCCAGCGGATAGTCGACACATATTGTTACTAACAGTCGACAGGCAATTTCCTATTTGAATAGCCATCTGCGAACTACAATAAGCTCTTCTTTTATGTGCGATACCGTTTTCAGCGGATATATTGGCATTGGACCGAAATGGATATGTGGTATACAGTAAGAGCTTTCGAAAACTCTGTCATCTGAATCCAGTGGATAACATCAAATTGCTCTACCATAGTTGGTATAATTTTTCTCTGCTAACGAAATTTTTTCAGAAAATCAACAAGGATTAACCCAAGGCAAAAGTACTGAAACGGCACCTCATGAATTTAATCAACATGTCAGAAATGCTCTCGATTGAAAACTGCACATTTGTGGGTTATTCATTGATTTCTCTGGAGCTTTTGAAGGTGTTAATCATGATCTTCTGCTTCAGAAGCTCGGGAGATATGGTGTGCGAGGAATTGCTTCGAAGCTGGTGAAAACATATCTGAAGGGCAGGACTCAAAAAGTAATTATGCGAAAAACTGTTAGTCAATCAGCAACTATTGAGTTAGGTGTTTCCCAAGGTTCAATACTCAGTCCCTCACTTCTTCTCATATATATGCCAACGACCTGATGCAATACTACAATAGTCTCACTGCAGTTCATATAGTTGCTTGTGTAGACGACACCAATTTCCTCATAAAGATCAGAATGTCACACAGAGCGCGTGTAAAACTTGGGCTGATAAAAATCACTTGGCACTGAACATCACCACAACAAAATTGTTGAAATTTTGATGTTAGGTCTAACCCTGGACTCAACAATCACCTGAACCTCTCATATTGAAACTCTCTGCGATAAATTACGGAAGAATTGTTATGCACTGAGGTTTATGGCGAGACATTGTAGTAATGAGGTTCTGCTGAATCTGTACTATGAAACAATCCACTCTCATCTACGGTATGAAATACTGAACTGGGAAACAGGGTCAACTGCAGAGAGGGTTTTCATTCTACAAAAGCATGCTATCAGAATCATTGCTGAAATTGAATGGAGGCAATTATGCAGAAATACATTCAAAGAACTCTGAATACTAACGGTTGCGAGTATTTATATTCATGAACTATGCATATATATTTACAAGAATAGGCTGAACTTCATATCAGCATCAATATTCGACTCGCTCCAAAAACTTGTTAATCCCCAACCTGCACCGGACCACCCTATACCAAAAAAGTTTTCTCTTTCTTGTACCAAAGTTTTCCAATAAGCTAGATGTATCTATTAAGAACTCTCCCAATATAAAGATTAAAAACTGCTCTTACCCAAAAAAATTACTACACCCTCGATGAATTCTAGGATTATATTGTGCTTTTGAATTGAAATTTCTATCCTAAATTATTAGTAGTTTTGAATGTTTTGTGAAAAACTCTGTTTTACTGTGAATCCGCTTAGTTATTCTAGCCTCTTCATATATCTTTTTAATTTTCACTATACTTTCGGTTCAGATATATGTGGGACTTTTGATAGCCCCCCCCCCCTGTTAACTTTTGAACGGTTTGACGTACAAATATAAAAAACGTTTAAAGGGTTTCACCGATACTACTTTTTGAAAAAAAAATCTGTCCCGTTATACACCAAACCATTCAAAAGTTATCGTGGTCAGGTAGGAAAAGGGATTCAGATCTGCCAGATGCGCACTTACTCTGACATTTTAAATGCATATTGTAAAAAAACGAAAATAATAAAATCAAAACAGGTCAGATGGTTGAAATGAGAATTGAATTATCTTTTCAACGATGTAACACATTTTTTTAGCAGATGTGCCCCCCCCGCGCCATCTATCGAGCAATCACAATATATTTTATTTCAAAAAGTAGTATCGGTGAAACCCTAGAAACGGTTTTTTTTCGTCAAACTGTTCAAAAGTTAACAGGGGAGGACTATTAAAAGCCGCACTATATATGTGGACTGTGTATGTGTTGACATTTGTATTTAGCATTCTGTGACGTTTTCCTTGTAATTGTACCATTTCGATCATACTCAATTTTGTACTTTTCAACAAGAGAAATGAAATTATTATATTATTATCAATATTATTAGTTTCGAATTTGTGCCAACAAATCGGTGATCCACTCTCGATTATTCTGGCCACAAAAATCTGATATGAGCAATGTGCTCTTTGTACCGTATCTTTATGGCTCGTCTAGTTTGGCCCACATACTGTTTTTCGCAGTCTCTACTGTACTCACTCAAAGGGCATAGCAACGCAACAACTCTAACTATAAAGGCAGAAAACTGACGTCTGGAGAATGTTATTTTCTCGAAATTATGAGAAAGCCATCCCAGAAAAAATTCTTGACTTGAAAATATTGTATTGAAAAACGTTTTCATATATCAATTTATATATTCGAATTGAACAATAGTTCACTGTTGAACAAATCCAAATGAATTTATGTCAAAATGGTTCTCATGCACGCCGTTTTTAATTCAAACCAAATCCAAGAAAAAGACCAACGCACAAGTGCTCCTGATGGCCACTTAGTGATGGCGTGCTATGATGATGTTAAATTCGACACCGAGAGAGCATATTTCACCGATTCACAAAGCGACACCAAATCTGAATGGCTCTAATAAATCTTGCACATTTTCTCTGCGGTATTAAATTGGGAATATAGCTCATGTGGGTTTAATATAACAATAAAGTCGGTTCATTTGTATTCAAATTGAATTTTACGGCTTTCAGGCGAATTGATTGCTATCATTTCCCACCACCGATGACACCGAACGAATTTACCGGCCCCGCTGCAATTAATGCAATTCAACGAGATCTCTAGAATCCAGACCGAATAACCATGATTTTCTAGGGCGGAAATGCGGGCCTCGGGTACCAAATGACGAAAACGAGAGTGGTTGCTTCTTTGTTGACTTCAAAGATAGAAACAGTTCGATTATTTTGTCTTAACTTATGCGTCATCAATTTATGATCAAAGAAATCACACACTCTCTATCGAACATCTCTTTCTATCAACCGCTTTGAGCGAATCAAAATTCGTTAATATTTGTCTTCTAAGCTAAGAATTATGGTAATGTGATTATCGATTAAAACTCAAAACAGTAAGAAGAGATAGCCATAAAATCGACAGTGTTTTACATTTCAACTAAACTTGCCAAACATTGTATTGACTAGGGTAGTACCATAAATTGCGGCATTGTTTTCTGTCATTGGGGTATTGTTTGTCGCTAGTTTTACTTCGTTTTGCTGTCAAATATATTATAAAAATTGTTTTTTTCAAAGCTAAACGTCTCTTGAAATCATTACTTCCAAAGTAAGCACAATACAATGTGTTTTATTCACAAATACTCTTTAAAATTTCCAACCTCACAATTGACATTTGCGACTATAATCTCGTACTGCCGGGATATGCACACAACAGTTATTCATAGTGTGAAAATCCTAATGAGAGGAAAAAACATTACTTATAAATCCATGAATACAGGTTAAACATTTACAATAGATTTTAATTCTTTTTTAGATTATGCCTGTAACTAATTCACAAGCACAACATTTTGTATTGAAAGGGAAAGAGCGAATGGTGGAACTTTTTTACCACTTCCATATGTTCAAGAGGTAACAATTTAAATCACAAAAGAAGTGTCATAACTTCTCTTTACTGTATTTTAGAGATTTGCAGATGCACTTAAAATATCTTGAAAAACGGTGTACATCAAAATAAACGAAAATAAACCCATTCCATCAACACACATTGAATCACTCATTGAAAAATGGTATGAACAAGAAAAGCTCCTTTGTGATATGGTTATTAAATCCGTTATTATAAACATTGGTGACAGTTCTGAATCTAAAGTGATTAAATATATTAATTTTGTTTTTCCTTTCATAACTGGACATAGTTCTGCATGCTCGCAATACATGTATGAATACATTTTTTTTAAATCCTGTGTTGAGTATTTCATTACCAAATATATTTCAACTGGTGTATTTTTACTTCTTAGATATTCGTTTATTTATCATTATCAGTGTGTCCTTTCATCCATGCACGAAACTCATTTTTTGATATCAAAGTATGCAAAGGTTTTGGAAATATTGCACTCCAACCTAGTTTTCTGAACAACTTTTTTCGTTAACTGTTACATCTACAGAAATTGCATTAATGTGGATAAAATTAGGATTTCATGGATTTTTGTCAAACGGCTGCGGAGGCACAACTTCCTAAGAGTGTGACTGAAATTGGAATACAGTAGGGAGGTCAAAAGTTTCTAGTAAACTAACTGGGCAAATGAGGACATTCCATGAACATATCTCGGCCTCATGTTTCATTATCCTATCAAACCTGGTGTCACCGGGTTCGTAATAATTGGAATAGGTACACTGTGTGCTAGAAATCGCACGTTAAAAAGAAAGACCTCGTTAATTCTTCGCCATTTCCATGAATTTGAAAATGTTAATTTAGTACATCATTATCCTGTCGTATTACTTACACGTTGTAATTTTATCGGGATATGAGTCACATCATTCTACATTTAGACGTTATTTTGACTAAATCGTCTCGACTTATTTCATATGCATAACATTGATGACGCACGGGTAAAGATAAAATAATCGAACTGTATATGGCACACAAAAGTACAAACGATACGGGAGGTCGAATGATTCTTGGTAAACATATGATCAAACGATATCATTGAAAAAAATTGGGTCAAGTGAGTGTCGGACATCCACAGTCTCATTACACCAAATGCTATGAACGAAACAAATGAAGCAGATCGACAGAGCTGATGCAACAAAATGAACCGTATTTGATGAATTCCTGCTACAATCAAGAGCCACAAATTAAATGAACACGGATGAGTCCGGATGGAATCAATAAAACGATATCGATCTCATGATACAAAAAAAGTGGAGAGTCTCTTATTATTACTATTCATTAAAAAAACAAGGGAAAGTCTGGTCCACATTCGAGACATTCATTTCGTATGCAGAAATGTGATGCATTTCGATAGCGAACTTGCCATTTAGAATAATAAATAGTTGACAGTTTGAGCTCAACAAGTGCTGTTTCGTCTAGTTCTGTGAGTGTCTGAAGATGGCAACTTAGCTCACAGGTTTGCATGACATTTCTGTACGGAGAATGAATACCTTGAATATGGAGCAGACCTAATTTTGTTCTCACGATCATTTAAAACTGCATCAGGATATGGACTAATTTCAAAAAATCATGAGTTTTCCTACAGCTGGAAAGTGAATACACCGTCACAGGTTACACTTCTCCACTCATCCACTCCTCCACTCCTCCACTCCTCCACTCCTCCACTCCTCCACTCCTCCACTCCTCCACTCCTCCACTCCTCCACTCCTCCACTCCTCCACTCCTCCACTCCTCCACTCCTCCACTCCTCCACTCCTCCACTCCTCCACTCCTCCACTCATCCACTCCACTCCTCCACTCCTCCACTCCTCCACTCCTCCACTCCTCCACTCCTCCACTCCTCCACTCCTCCACTCCTCCACTCCTCCACTCCTCCACTCCTCCACTCCTCCACTCCCCCACTCCTCCACTCCTCCACTCCTCCACTCCTCCACTCCTCCACTCCTCCACTCCTCCACTCCTCCACTCCTCCACTCCTCCACTCCTCCACTCCTCCACTCCTCCACTTCTCCACTCCTCCACTCCTCCACTCCTCCACTCCTCCACTCCTCCACTCCTCCACTCTTCCATTCCTCCACTCCTCCACTCCTCCACTCCTCCACTCCTCTACTCCTCCACTCCTCCATTCTTCCACTCTTCCACTCTTCCACTCCTCCACTCCTCCACTCCTCCAATCCTTCACTCCTCCACTCCTTCACTCCTCCACTCCTCCACTCCTCCACTCCTCCACTCCTCCACTACTCCACTCCTTCACTCCTCTACTCCTCTACTCCTCTACTCCTCGACTGCTCTACTCCTCCACTCCTCCACCCCTCCACTTTTCCACTCCTCCACTCCTCTACTTATCTACTCCTCTACTCCTCCACTCTTCGTCTTTTGCACTCCTCCACTCCTCCACTCCTCCACTCCTCCACTCCTCCACTACTCCACTCCTTCACTCCTCTACTCCTCGACTGCTCTACTCCTCCACCCCTCCACTTTTCCACTCCTCCACTCCTATACTCCTCTACTTATCTACTCCTCTACTCCTCCACTCTTCGTCTTTTGCACTCCTCCACTCCTCCACTCCTCCACTCCTCCACTCCTTCACTCCTCCACTCCTCCACTCCTCCACTACGCCACTCCTCCACTACGCCACTCCTCCACTCCTCCACTACGCCACTCCTCCACTCCTCCACTCCTCCACTCCTCCACTCCTCCACTCCCCCACTCCTCCACTCCTCCACTCCTCCACTCCTCCACTCCTCCACTCCTCCACTCCTCCACTCCTCCACTCCTCCACTCCTCCACTCCTCCACTACGCCACTCCTCCACTCCTCCACTCCTCCACTCATCCACTCCTCCACTCCTCCACTCCTCCACTCATCCACTCCTCCACTCCTCCACTCCTCCACTCCTCCACTCCTCCTCTGCTCCTCTCCTCCACTCCTCCACTCCTCCACTCCTCCACTCCTCCACTCCTCCACTCCTCCACTCCTCCACTCCTCCACTCCTCCACTCCTCCACTCCTCCACTCCTCCACTCCTCCACTCCTCCACTCCTCCACTCCTCCACTCCTCCACTCCTCCACTCCTCCACTCTTCCACTCCTCCACTCCTCCACTCCTCTACTCCTCCACTCCCCCACTCCTCTACTCATCCACTCCTCCACTCTTCCACTCTTCCACTCCTCCACTCCTCCACTCCTCCACTACGTTACTCCTCCACTCCTCCACTACGCCACTCCTCCACTCCTCCACTCCTCCACTCATCCACTCCTCCACTCCTCCACTCCTCCACTCCTCCACTCCTCCACGCATCCACTCCTCCACTCCTCCACTCCTCCACTCATCCACTCCTCCACTCCTCCACTCCTCCACTCCTCCACTCCTCCACTCCTCCACTCCTTCACTCCTCCACTCCTCCACTCCTCCACTCCTTCACTCCTCCACTCCTCCACTCCTCCACTCCTCCACTCCTCCACTCCTCCACTCCTCCACTCTTCCATTCCTCCACTCCTCCACTCCTCCACTCCTCCACTCCTCCACTCTTCCACTCTTCCACTCTTCCACTCCTCCACTCCTCCACTCCTCCACTCCTCCACTCCTTCACTCCTCCACTCCTTCACTCCTCCACTCCTCCACTACTCCACTCCTTCACTCCTCTACTCCTCTACTCCTCGACTGCTCTACTCCTCCACTCCTCCACCCCACCACTTTTCCACTCCTCCACTCCTATACTCCTCTACTTATCTACTCCTCTACTCCTCCACTCTTCGTCTTTTGCACTCCTCCACTCCTCCACTCCTCCACTCCTCCACTCCTCCACTCCTCCACTCCTCCACTCCTCCACTCCTCCACTCCTCCACTCCTCCACTCCTCCACTCCTCCACTCCTCCACTCCTCCACTCCTCCACTCCTCCACTCCTCCACTCCTCCACTCCTCCACTCCTCCACTCCTCCACTCCTCCACTCCAGAAAATGAAATTACAGAATTATCCATCGTAAAAACTCTAGAATGTTTTTTATTATCTAGTTTTTTCCATACTACAAAACTGAATTGAACCACCCTGTGCATTGTGCAAATCGATCTTCATTACTCAGAACTCGTCAAAAACAAAACTGCTTTCACGGAAAATAACAGGACAAAATGTTTCCTTTCAGCAGGAAAAGGTACCCAACCCGAAGCCGTAGTTCTTAATTCCTCCTTTGAATTCCCTTAGTCTGAATAATGGCTTCCACTTGTCTACGTGTCCTGACTAAAAGCAAAAGTTTGGCTTCGACTGAATGTGAATCTCTTAACGAAATTGCTTTGAGGTCGACTATTTTGTTCTCAAAGTCTTCTGATTGTGTCAGTGACGATTTGTTTTCTTTTCAAATTGGAATATGTGGAGTTGGTACAGGGTGTTAAATATAAAAAATTAAAAGTAATTTTTATTCATAAATTCTACAGTTTCCGAAATTTTTTAATAAAATTTGAAAGAATATTTGTGTTCAATAGGTGCTTCATTTCGAAAAAGAAAACACATATTTAGTTGTTACCAGTGGCGTACAAGAAGGGCATCATGGTCCCTTTTCTCCCCTATTTTTTAATCAGAAAAGTTATGGATTTTCCGCATTCCTCATTCAATTTCAAGTTAAAAATGCATACCTGTTCTGAATCTGGAAAAACTAACCGTTTTCAAGCAATAGCTAAATAACGGAAATGGCGAATAACGGTGACGTTATTTTTAACGGAAGTGATACAGCATAGGGGTGAATGTTACCTAAAAAAACTAAAAACTCATCGCTGAAACAGATGTTTAACAGAAGATTAGGTATGGTATTGACTCGATGAGACATAGTTTCACAATACTCTATTCTTCTATTATAATCATCCTCGTGGACATCTTGAAGAATCTGCATTTTATATGGATGAAATTTATGCATTTTTAATGCTTTTCTTACAGTCTCTCGTGACATTCCCGTCTGTTCTGATAATTACATTACAATTTGGATGTCTTTCGTTAAAAAGACTACCACCCTTCGTGCGCACTTTCCAACTTTTCCATAAATTACAATCATTTCAATTCTTTCCTGAAGAATGTGAACCATTTTTACACTTTTATATTATTGAAGTAATCACTAAACAGTCCAACAGGTAAAACTATTCACAACACTACCACATCGTTCAAATTTGCTAGACAATTTCCTGCCTGAAAATAGAAACTTTTTACATCAGAAGTAGCAAACAAGGAAAGCTATCTGTAAAATTTCCGCGATGAAAATTATAAATTCAGCATTTAATAAACACAACTTTACTACCATCCACGTTTTTCTATTAGACTACTTTTTGATGTAAATCTTTTTGAGCTAATGGATAATTTTACCCCTAGTTCTGGTCAAACTATGCATCTCAGTATAGGCAAGTTCTAATAAATACTTCTGTTAGTTTAGAATGCCATTTTTCGGAAAATGCTCATCAAAACATGATAAGTCAGGGTGCCGTTGGAGAAAGAATTGAAAGCCAATCAAAATGATGTGCCACTTGACCCCCCTTCCCTATTAAAATTCTAAGAGTAACGTCTACCCCTCCTAGAGGGCCGAACCATGAAGGCTACAAATATTCCTTGAAAGTGTCTGCCTTGAAAATAAAATTGACCTGTTTTTTGGTTTCCTCATAGTGTTTACTGGAAGGAAGATATTAAGGGTGGAAAGTTATCAAATTGACACCCTATATACTGTTGAACAAGCAATCATATAAATTCTCATGTTGTTGATGAAGACACATACTCTTTAAAAAAATTGGATAATTCTAGCTGTTTGTTTTCTAGTTTTAACGGATTGATGTAAAATCAAAACGATTATGGTATTGATATTCATCTATTTCTATAAACATTGCCTTGCCATGCTGTAATGCCTTAGTAAGATATAATTTTCTAATCGAATGGAAGGACTCATGAGCTAGAACTGAGATGCGATTAGTTTATCTTCAAGAAAGTTCAATTTTGAATTAGAGCACAAAAATAAATCGAATCGATGCATACTAGTCAGAATAGCAAGAATTGAGGACAGTCACTCGAAAACTGGTCATAGGATCAATGGAACTACGTAATGAGAATGCCAAGATCTGCAACATATCAACATTTGAGCAAAATTAGCCGAAAGCCATTTCACGTAGTAAATATGCGATGTCCTTCAATTGTCGAGAAGAGTAAAGGAGACAAAAGAGTGGATGTACGATGAGTTTGTATCACACGATGTTAAAATAACAGATCATGTCTGAAATAAAACTGAGAGTACATTTTCTCTAAGCGTTTCAGTCATTCCAGCACACTCACACACATCTTCATATATCTTATTTCCAAACTTCGTAAGTTTGTTTCTTCCTAAGGGTATCATTCCTCAAGTGATATGACTCGTAGAGACAGCTTATAAATCCATCTGAAATAATAGTGCTTGTTTTCCATCGATAAATCTCCGTTAGCTTCCCACATAACAATCCACTTTCTGGCGGCATTGATAGAATCGCAATTGTAGAACTTGATAGTATATGCCGAATTCCGTTGGATATTTCTTCTCGGATGTGTGAGTTCGAAAGTATTCCATGGAAACATCGATGTAGAGCAAGAGTGATCTGTGTACGTTGATATATTGTGATGAAAATGCATGCAGTTCCAACTAGTTTCAATACGAGTTGTGCTTGATGTAGCGTTTCAGCGTTATAGTTATTATTATTATTGTTTGCAAGTAGTGCTGCGTAGAACCTTTCTATATATCGAAATGGGATAGAGCTTGCAAAACTCACACTAGGCTAAAAAATTATTCGTGAGAGAGAGAACAGTTAGAGAAATAAATTATTGCTCTGAAATAAAACTAAAAATTGGTAACGAAATTATTGATGACGACGAAATTATTACAAAGAGATTTTCTGAGTTCTTTTCAATAACAGCTAAACTTGCAATTGAACAACACTTCAGCAATAATGACTATAAGCCATGTTCCAAGAGCAACATGGCATTCAATAATTATTTCTATTTCATACCGTTGGACGATCAAGAAATCATTCAAATAATAAAAAATCTTAAAAATACTAATTCTGTTGTATTTGATTACATACCAATGAAATTAATTAAAAATATAGCTTGTCAAATGGCAGAACTTTTAACAAATTTGATTGATTCATCTGTCGAGTCCAGTGAATTCCCTGAAGAGTTACAACTGAGGATGTAAGGAAAAATGGGTGGTTCCATCGCTGCTGGCGTGCAGTATATATCATGTAGGATGACCCTTTTTGTGCGGTAAGTTTCTTTCTAATGTATCTATCGATCCTGAGAATTTTATGGTTCTACGTTGAAGATTACGGAAGATACGGGGGTGTTAACATGAGAAGTGAATCACACTGTATAAAAACGATGACCCCCTCTCTCTATGGATAATCAAATGCAAATAACTGAACCCAATATCGTATCTTGACGAATACAGGTTCATCAAAGATTCACAAAACTTGTTTTATCCTGGCATATCCTGACAGAAACAACCATTTGCAAGTTTTTCGAATATATCTTGAAGCATTTTTCGACCTTACAAGAATTTTCGAATGTCTAGATCTGAATTATACTAAAACCAAATTATTCTCATTGGGCATTCGTGGAAATATATTGAAATGGCTCATGCCATTCTTGAGGAACAGGAAAATTATCGTGAAGCTCAAAGGATCCTAATCAGATTTGAGTACTTATCGTGAATCTAGGCGTCCTACAGGGATCTATTCTGGGGCCATTGATATTCTTGATGTTTATCAATGATTTACCGAAGTATGTGGATACTGATTATTTTGTGATGTATTTGCATAGTAAGTCATTGAGTCATTGAACTATATAACAGTTCCAGTAACTGGTGTTCTGCTAACAGATTGATAGTTAATCACAGAACATATATTGATGCAATACTCCATCAAACCGAATAATATAGCACTCGGAGTTTATATGCATAAATAAATTAAATATATCTAACTTCTTATGCACATTTTTAGACTCAAATCTGTCATTTAAAAAATGCATCGAATATATCAGTGAGAAGATGAACAGTGGATTCTACGCCACTCTTCAAATGAGAATTATACTACTTGTTAAACATCACCTCTAACTTTGTAGTTTAGCGGTAATGCACAGAGATTGCCAAAATCACAAAAGATATTATTTGGAATAAAACGAACTAACCCCTGCAAACCTTATTTTACTAAAAACAATATCAATTAAAACTTTCCGCCTTTTCGACATATTAGTGAAATATAAAATAAACAATATATTATGGAACATGGAAGACATTAAAGAAGTGAAGAGGCGGAGTGTCAGCAAGTACTGTTTTTCAACTCAACCAACTCAATACATGTTAACCTTCTATAGAAACACTCTTTTCGACAGCGACCAATCCAACTTCAAAATAGGTTACCTCAGAAAATTTTGATTGTAATATATTCAAAAATACTGAAATTGAGAAAACATCTAGTATGTAAATGTTACTATAACGTGAACGAATTTTTACAAGAATCACAATGATGCATGAATTCATGAATTGCTGTGAAATATTTTTTAACAATATTTTTTCAATTATGTATAAAATTTTTACATTTTTCTTTGGAATTGAAATACATGTCCTTATCAAGCAAGAGCGGATTTTTCTTGATACTATCCTCTTGAAGATCACTCAAAAAGGATTCATCGTTGAAACAATTGAGTTTATCACCGACTAAAAGGGCTGAAATCGAATCCCAACACTCATTCGGTTGAAAAGTTCCCCCATCTTGTTATTGGAATATCTTGTAAAATCATCACAAACTCGTTCATAAATTTGAGGAGCCGTCATTGTTGAAGCAGGATTCATTAAAAGTTTTAAAGAGGTTTTAATTCTCGTTGATTAAGGGTTTGTACGATGAAATTATCTCGGGACCAAAAACTTCATCCTAGTTAGGATTAGGTATTATCGAAATCATCTTGAAAGTATGTTAATCAGACGGCTCAGCACTATAACTTCAAGTTGATGAGAACGTCGTTAAGTGAGAGCATGATCTCAACCCTCAGGTAGAATCAGTAACTTCGCTTTTAGTCATTTGTTTCGTGCTTTTTCTATCATCGATGACGGCACAATTTTGTCAGCTCTTTCAGTGGTTTGTTTTGGAAACCCAAAGGCATCAACTTCCAGAAGAAAGCGACAATTCATTCAATTAAGTTTGGCATCATGCTTCAGAACTATTTCAAAACAACTGTAACAATAATTATGTAAGTATTCTTTTTGTCGAACAGTTGAGCAGTGGTTAGGTAAAAGATGTGTAATTGGGAAGTAATGTTGGATAATAAATTGAATTATTGAACGCTATCTTGAAGAATCCAAAACTGGTCGGCATAAAACAACTAACTATTCAAGGATGTGATGAGGATTGTGGGCAATACCCCACTAACAACCATGGAAACCTTACTGAACCTGTTCCCCCCTATCTTCAATACTGTCCGACAGATACAGTGCAATATTCTTGAGGAGGACTTCTTTCCCCTTGGTATCACTATCAAAACTAGTGCAAGGATATGGACATTAAAGTTGGAACACAATCACTATTGCTTAGATACAGCCCGATATGGTCAGTTCTATTCTTCTTTCTATCAAAGCTGATCGAATGCCCCTTAAATGTCGAGAAATATGGCCACCGCAATCTCCTTGTTATTGAGTGATTCGGCAGCTAGTCTACCGCAGGCCGTAGTCATGAGAAGCAACAGCATGCTGGAGGGCATACTAGCTCACAACATTCTAGGAATGCCCTCAGACATCATGCCCAAAACTACCAATCTTTGAAAATTCACTAGTCTATGTCTATCGCTGTCACAAAATTAACAAATTTGATATGATGTTCTTGTACCTGTTAAATCTAAAGTAATTTCATGCCTTTCTGAGAACTGAACATGTTTTGGTTTAATCTCTACCTTTTAGAGCTACTGACAAAAAATGCTGCAGTTGCTTTTTCATCAACTCAGATCAAAAATCTCCTGGATTTGCCGTTCTACTTCGGCGAATACTTGTGGATTTGAAAGTGTTCACTATAGTTCGATGATTTTATAGTAACTACAAGACAGCACACATGATTTGAAAGGTGGATCAAAGTGTCCATGTTGTTTTCCTTTATTGGTGGCAGATATCAGACTTTGGCGATGATTCCGTCAATGATTTGATCAGGTCGCTCAAGTATCCTCTCGAGGGTTCGTGAAACTGAATCAATGTTGTTCGACATGTCATTATTTCCAATACAGCTAGTTTATCTTCACATCTCAAATATTTTTGCAGTTTCCTCATTTTTCCACTAGAATTACCATCAAAAATGTTGAAATCTTCATCTACAACTTATGTAAACTATACTGTTGGATGAAAAGCTTTCAAGTCAACTGCCAATTTGGAAGGGTTACCGATGTTAGCCGCCTTGACAACGAATTTTATTGAATTTTTGTCAAGACTGCCTACAATCAGGTTAACCTCGTCAAAACCGCTCAAGTTGAGTTTATTTTTCTGATCAAAGACAATTCATCGACGCAGTATTTGGATATGCTCCAATTTGATTTCTGACATCATACTGTGAAGTTCTCTAGTGGAAGGAAACGTACTGGTCGATGATATCTTCTATGCAGCCCAATTTTTATGAATACATGACAAGCTTTTGTACCAAAATTTTGCGGAACCCTTCAATTTGTTTATAGCAATATGACATGTTAAACTCGTCTCAATGCTCATTAATTTTGATATTCATTCTACTACACATCATCTTTGAGAGGGTTGAATTCGCTTATATCTACGTCTTCCATCGACGTACCCAACTTTGAATGATTCTCTCGTCTCAAATCGTCAACTAATTCTAGCAAACCTGGGTTCATATAAGAGTTCGTAGTTGAAGTTGATAGTTTCGGCGTGTGATGGCAATCCTCAGGGTATTCTTCCCATGTTTGTCTTCTATTCTTGCTAAAAACACTGCGGTCACTGGCTCGTGAATCGTGTGATCCCATTTCCCATGTGAATTCGAGTTCATGAAGTGCCTGTTATACGATTTTCTACTCTATGTATAGTTTCAAGTTACAAAAATAGAAAGTTTCCAATATCGGTCATCATCATCATCATCAACCGAACTTCGATCACTGCAATATCATTATTTATCCATTAAACTGGAAACACGTGCCGACCCTGCCATATCATTCCCGCTATAAACCTCGTTTCATCCGTTTTTACTATCGTTTGCCTTTAATTTACTCGATTTATATCTGGGACATCTTCTGCCTGTAACGGCTTTTTTTCCCGACCGTTTCACTGACTCTATCGAATTCGATGAATGGCCAACCTGGGACAATGTTACAGATGTTTCTACACAATCCACTTACTCTTTCTGTAGCGTCAATAAATAGTGCATCGTTAAAGAAAGTGTTCAGCAATTTGGCATTGGACGTCTTCAAAATATCGCGCAGATCCTGGACACCGGGATTTGCATGATAAAGAACTTTATCCAACACATGACAGTTATGACTGTCATTATCAATATTATTTTAGACAAGTAAACTGTCAAATAACACACTAGTCATTCATTCATAACTCACTTTCATATTCAAAGTAGAATTATATTTATTTATTACTATTACGCTCCCATATCGGTACAGCTGCTGATAGTGCTGGAAGACGCCGACCACGTTAGAACCTTGTATTTTTTCTACAATTTGTAGTTTGTTATGCACCGATTCTTCTAGGTATCCTTCTGCTACCGTCGAAGACTTCCATCCTCCGTGACGCTTCAAAGTAGTCATGTTAGCTCTTGCATTGGCCAAAAGAGTTGCCAAAGACCTTCTCAGGCATTGACCGGCGTAGAGCACTGGTTCCTCCAATTTCAAAAACATTGTAATTCTTGACAACGTATTTATTCTCACACACTGGCTGGTACACCATCCATTTTTGTAAAAAACAAAAAAACGGCTAGAACGAGTATTCTTTGGTCTCAAAGACATGTATTTTTTTCACAAATTGATGGAGTTGACTGGGAATTCTCCTTCAAGTATGGTGAGACTTCTCGATTTCTTGATTTCAGTGGCAAAACTGCGTGAAAATATTTTTCTTCGTCTCGAATCGTCTATTTTCAATTGACTAATTCATCACATCTACAAACACCGCTAATCCCCATTATCAAAGCCACTTTCATCAACAACTTCTCTATTTCAGTTCGTTTTAATGTCTTGGACTTCTTTGGTTTGTATTCCTGTGATATGCTTTTCAAAAAGCTCGTTAGTTTACCATATTTTGAAATATTAATTTTTTTATAAAGGTGAATAGTCGAGCGAAGCATCGAGTTCAAATCGGGAACAATTAAAGCAAAAATCATGAAAAATACAAATTCGGCATATTCACTTACAATCCGTACTATATACGCAAAATTTCATGCAGAGTTCAAAAAAATATGATTTTCTTATGCTCCAATCCAAGGTTTGGCATATAAAAGATATACAAAGTTGAAAATGTCACGAATAGGACTGGAAAGAAAATATGGAGGGAAATGACTCCTTCCCACTACAGATGAACTCTTTAACTCGGGAACGGTTGAAGATAGAGCAATTCTGCGAACGCCAATCGGTTCAGAATGATCAAATTAGTAAGATCTGATAATTTCGAGTCAATTGATATAGAACAAAATTATTTGAAAAGTCGAAAAAAGTTCAAAGGGGTAGACCCCTAAAAATCATGAAAAATTCAAATTCTGCAGATTCACTTGCAATTCGCACTATATACGCAAAATTTTATGCAGAGTCCAAAAATATATAATTTTTTAATGCTCAGATCCAAGGTTTGCCATATAAAAGATATACAAAGTTGAAAATGTCACGAATAGGAGTGGAAAGAAAATATGGATGGAAATTACTCCTTCCCACTCCAGATGATCTCTTTAACTCGTGAACGGTTGAAGATAGAGCAATTCTGCGAAAGCCAATCGGTTCAGAATGATCAAATTAGTAAAATCTGATAATTTCGAGTCAATTGATATAGAACAAAATTATTTGAAAAGTCGAAAAAAGTTCAAAGGGGTAGACCCCTAAAAATCATGAAAAATTCAAATTCTGCAGATTCACTTGCAATTCGCACTATATACGCAAAATTTTATGCAGAGTCCAAAAATATATAATTTTTTAATGCTCAGATCCAAGGTTTGCCATATAAAAGATATACAAAGTTGAAAATGTCACGAATAGGAGTGGAAAGAAAATATGGATGGAAATTACTCCTTCCCACTCCAGTTAACTGGTGAACGGTTGAAGATAGAGCAATTCTGCGAAAGCCAATCGGTTCAGAATGATCAAATTAGTAAAATCTGATAATTTCGAGTCAATTGATATAGAACAAAATTATTTGAAAAGTCGAAAAAAGTTCAAAGGGGTAGACCCCTAAAAATCATGAAAAATTCAAATTCTGCAGATTCACTTGCAATTCGCACTATATACGCAAAATTTTATGCAGAGTCCAAAAATATATAATTTTTTAATGCTCAGATCCAAGGTTTGCCATATAAAAGATATACAAAGTTGAAAATGTCACGAATAGGAGTGGAAAGAAAATATGGATGGAAATTACTCCTTCCCACTCCAGTTAACTGGTGAACGGTTGAAGATAGAGCAATTCTGCGAAAGCCAATCGGTTCAGAATGATCAAATTAGTAAAATCTGATAATTTCGAGTCAATTGATATAGAACAAAATTATTTGAAAAGTCGAAAAAAGTTCAAAGGGGTAGACCCCTAAAAATCATGAAAAATTCAAATTCTGCAGATTCACTTGCAATTCGCACTATATACGCAAAATTTTATGCAGAGTCCAAAAATATATAATTTTTTAATGCTCAGATCCAAGGTTTGCCATATAAAAGATATACAAAGTTGAAAATGTCACGAATAGGAGTGGAAAGAAAATATGGATGGAAATTACTCCTTCCCACTCCAGATGATCTCTTTAACTGGTGAACGGTTGAAGATAGAGCAATTCTGCGAAAGCCAATCGGTTCAGAATGATCAAATTAGTAAAATCTGATAATTTCGAGTCAATTGATATAGAACAAAATTATTTGAAAAGTCGAAAAAAGTTCAAAGGGGTAGACCCCTAAAAATCATGAAAAATTCAAATTCTGCAGATTCACTTGCAATTCGCACTATATACGCAAAATTTTATGCAGAGTCCAAAAATATATAATTTTTTAATGCTCAGATCCAAGGTTTGCCATATAAAAGATATACAAAGTTGAAAATGTCACGAATAGGAGTGGAAAGAAAATATGGATGGAAATTACTCCTTCCCACTCCAGATGATCTCTTTAACTCGTGAACGGTTGAAGATAGAGCAATTCTGCGAACGCCAATCGATTCAGAATGACCAGATTAGCATAATCTGGTAATTTCTAGACAATTGTTATAAAACAAAATTATTTGAAAAATCGAAAAAAGTCGCCTAAAAATCAGAAAAAGAAGTAGGAAAAAAATTTAGGGGAATTGACTCTTTCTTCCCTCCAAATGAACCCAATGAAGTCAATCAGCATATTATTTTCATTTTTTGTTTGCATGTATGTTACAAATTTCAATAAAACATGTGTAACTAACACATTATTTTGTTAAATATTGTTCGTTTCTCATTACATAAAAATTTAAAAGAGAAAAAATATTTCTTTCACCCGAATCTATTTTTCCAACAGTAAACTCAGGGCCGATTATTACAAAATATTTTCGCTGATCACCTACAGTAAATAATAATAATAATAACTGTCCTCTACCCGCACAGGCGTACACTTTTTTGAGCTCCTGAGGATTCCAACTTTTTGGCGAAACGCGCATCGAGTGCTGTTGACGTTGTTTTGGTGTTTTGTTTTGGAATCATTCATTCAAAGTTCTCAGTTTATTTCAATACATCGATATTGCTGATGTCCAAAAACGAGCAAAACAAGCATTTAGCCTAATTTCACGTGAATTCAAGGAAAACCTGTTTTTCCTCATTCCAGACCTATGAGGAGATAATGAACGTCGGAAATATCGTCGAGGGACTGACAGTGTTATCAGAAGGAGGCCGAAACACAAATGGCGTCTTGACGGCATTCTAATGAGCGACAAATGACTCCAGTCGACTGAACTTTTCATTGCCAAATCAATCAATTGGAGCATTCCATACCCATTCCATATCCGACAGCTGTTGGGCTGCGAATAATTTATGGCTGAGGAATTGGTTCGTCGTCGGAAAAATGTCACTTGAAAATACAGGCGAATTGTTGAAAGTTTATTATCCAACACATCTGCATCCAAAAATATGTGGAAAGCTATAAGAGGTTCAAATTTGAAAATTTGAAAGTTTAGTATTATACAGTGTGACCCATTTAAAATGGAACCACCCCTGTAGAATGTGCATTTTTCAATCAATCTCAATTTTTTTTTATTGAAATATTAAGCATGAAAAACTGTATCTTGACACTAACTTACATCAAGTATGACCATTAATACTTCAAGATTCTATCAAGATTTGGTAAAAGCGCAATTGGGAGATCCCATGACATGAGATTCTGAACTTGGTCTACTACTGCGTAACTTGAAAATGAACTTTTAATTTTCTGCTATTTTCGAATAGACTTATAATCGACACTTAAATGAATGATTTTAAGGGAATATTATCCACAAATCCAGTGGCGTAGTCAGATTTTTATTACAAAACGCTTGCACCACAAATCTCTCACATTACCATATTTTCAGGAGTTATAACTGTAGAACGGATTGAGCTATTAACTTCGGATTTTCACTATACAAATTCACTGGCGTTCTACTTGGTTATGACAGTGTTGTCAAATCTCAAATATGTCTATAATCTGAATAAAAATTACAAACAAATACTTTGTTTCCAAAATTGAAGTTGTTAACAAATATTTTTTAATGAAAATTTGACAGTTACGAATCCAGTGGTGTAGTCAAATTTGAAAACAAAAATTGCCTAATAAACTTTTGCCGTTTTTGACAAACAAAAAAACCATAGAGTGCCTTGGATCTGAAACTAAAATTGTGAAAGTTAGTGTCAAGATACAGTTTTTCATGCTTAATATTTCAATAAAAAAAAATTGAGATTGATTGAAAAATGCACATTCTACAGGGGTGGTTCCATTTTAAATGGGTCTTACTGTATATAGGGGGTATTAGACTATAATATTTCCAACAATTTGATATTTTCGGGTGTACCTAAAGAGGACTCTCACATCCTTATTTTAAGTAGGACCTCCTGTATATTATTACATTTTTAGTTTCTACAAAATATTCTGTAAAAATGTATTCATGTATATATACCTAATGTCTTTTACCCAAGTCTGAGTCCGGGCATATATTGAGACGCAAATGACAGACGTAGTGCAACACAGTGTCTGTGACTCAAGCTTGAAACGACGAACTGCAAATAATTATAATAATAATTCATATGTCAACATCTGTATGCCGGAAGGATGTATACGCTTTCAATCGAAAAAGCTGCGCTCTCAAGCGAAAACGCTGCGCTTCAATACGAAAACGCTGCGCTTTTACGCATGGGTATCGCACGTTCAAAATGACGGCCCCCATCATGAATCAGGCAAATGAGCCTAATATACTTCTCCTTGACCAACAGACTAAGACGATTCATTTCTTGAATTTTCGGCTCCGAAAAGAGGAGAAAAACCGGACTAAGTATCGAGACTTAATCTTTGATCTCCGCAGGCTTTACACAAACCATTCTGTTGAAATGGTGGTTGTGATAATAGGGGTCCTTGGTGGATTGATGTACACACTGCTCTCAAAAAACATATATTCGTCAAATAATTGTAATTCAATATGTTAATGAATATGGTAAAATATGTTCATAGTCGACAAAAAGGAGGTTGAGATCAATTTGAAAAAGATACTAGTTCAACCCCCTTCTATAAGTACTATTGTAATCACTTTGTGACCTATCCAAAGCCTTCGACTGCGTCTCTCATGACATTTTATTGGAGAAACTGTCTTACTATGGCATTAGGGGAGGGGCTTTTTCTCTAATGAAGTCATATTTGGAGGGTCGTCATCAAGCTGTAACTACTAATAGTTCTACTTCAAGTTCCAAACTTGTCAAGCATGGTGTTCCTCAAGGATCAGTCTTGGGGCCACTCTTGTTTATTATTTATGTAAATAATATCGGCCGTTTTATGAACACACATAAATATGTTTCGTTTGCTGACGATGCTACTTTTATTTATTCCGACAAGAACTTATCAGAACTTGAGAAAGTAACTGAAGAGGTAAATGGTAGGGCAGAAACATGATTTTCTGCAAACAAACTGAAACTGAATTCTGAAAAAACTCAAGAACTAAAATTTCCAACAAGCATTGCTACGTCGGACTAGCCTAGCCTAGCCTATAACAGCCTACGTTCAATAGAAGACTACCGAAACGTAAATTTGTTCTCTGCGATAGTATTAGTCTTAGCTCTTAAGAAAATCCACTACCTCTATACTACACTTTTCCTTTCACGTCAACTGAAGAATATCACCAGCTGGGATACATTCAAAACTACATATTTCTCCCTTTTCCACTCTCACTCAGGTGGCGCTATAAAAAATTTTAAACTTCAGAAAAGAGCAATCAGAATTATCAAAAATTCTTGTTTTAGATTGTGAAAATCTGCGTATGTGTATATTTTAACGAATTTTAATTGACATTCTGTACCTGATTGACTTTCCAAAAACATAATTGTAAGTTATAACTTGGTCAAATAAATTCTATTTTATCCATATTGAGCTCAACCATACCAAAAAGGCCCAAGAAACAAAACTAAATAATTTCCATTAGTGATATACGCAGTTGAATTCATAAAGATTATCGAAAGTCACTATGTACGAAAATTCATTAAAATTTGTTTATATCTTTATTTGAATGCAGAGGCTTTCAAATCTTCTGGGAAACTGTCTAAAATACAGGAATTAATAATATCAGTTAAGAATGGAAGAATCCTGTTAAGGCATAAAATCATCATATTTATGTTAATTTGATCCACCCCTGCATCCTGAGATTTTATATCCAGCAGATTATCCCCTATATCGCTTTCTGAAACAGTAGGAAATGCGAACTTGTTGATATTCGAGGACTTTTGTTGTTTTTGTAAAAATTCAGTAGGTCTTAATCTACAGAGTTATTGTTAATACTTGAGAAATATTGATTAATTCCATTTGGGTTCTATTTGGATGAAATATTGAGGTTTTTTTAATCTTTTCCAGAAATATTTCGAACTGTTTCTATAAGAATGCAATGTGCCTTAAAGATAGTGCTTTTTTCTTGTTGAATTACCATATTCGATTGATTTTTAGCTGTTTGTGAAAATCAAAATCGATATTGTTTTAATTTTCTCTATATTTCTTATATGCTTTATTTTTTAATCAAATCATATTCCTGATAGTATAGGTGAGCCAAGGTAGCCTTCTATTTTTTGTTTATTCCAATTAGAGGAGCCAAGATATCAATATACGAACTATTATGTTGTTCGAAGCATCAACCTTATCAACATTCTAGAATTTTTTTTTATTTTTTTTGAAAAGGTTAAATTTTGAGAGATATCTAGAAGCTCTTTTTTCATATTTTTGAGATTTCGTAATTTGATTGTGTTGATAGACTCATTCATGTTTTCATCAATATAGCAAGTAAAAAAATTATCTGACAGTCCCAAATCCTTGACACCTGAGTTGTAGTTCTTCCCTGATTGGACATTCTCCCTTGAATCTTAACTCACAGACAATATGCTTCCCCGTCTCTGATCATTGATTTTTAATGGTATATCGATGAATCCGGAAATGCGGACCCAATTCAGCTGAATACTGATATCAATTTGATTGAAGTCATACAGAACGTTTACCAGATCATGACAGGTGCGTTTGAAAAAACGAAAAGTCCATTTTCCAAATGAAAACCCCCCAATTTTATGATATCATTTGATTCATTATCGAAAATGAGGCCAACTTTAAATGAGCCTAGATTCAACAGATTTCGAAATATCTACGAATTAACCTTTCTCTGTTCCAGATAATTTAGTGTTCTCCAGTTTAGTTATTCTCAGTTGGCTATGACGCCCGCGATTAGGTTAGAAACAATCAACTGCTATGGAAATGCCATAGGTAATCATGTCGGCTCGTTTGAATTATTCAAATGAAGATAACTTGAATCTTTTTTCGTTATTTATGGCGAATTTACTAATCTACTGATCATTGTGTCAGAGCTACAGTTCCGTAGGGTCATTATCTTTCCCATGAACGTGAGATTCAATTTCTGTTGCATAGAATAATTCAAACAAACGAGTAATTATTACAATATCGTTCTACATTCTAGAATATACGAAATATTCATTCACTCATCGTTAATATTTTCCGTTCGTTACAGGTGCAGAGATGCCCACACCCTTGTACGTGTCCGGCCACAGGGGAGGAGTGTAGAGAGTGTGGCGAATGCCCCAGACAAGTAGGAGAGCCGTGCAGTGACGATCGACCCTGCGACGTCCAGAAGGGGCTAGTGTGCAGCTACAAACACGGAGATCCAGAGGGAGTCTGCAAGGGTAAGATAACGTCAACGAGTTCAGAGTTATTGTATTTATTATAATAATAACATGCCCTTATTCATCATCTAAAATGTTTCACAAATGAATGTTTACCACGAATGATGAATGGGCGGGGTTCAGCTATTGAAGCTGCTTTTGAAGCCAACCTTGGCTCCAAAGTGTCAGAAGCTTTACTGTACTTCGATAGAATGAGACAAGTGAAGCTTTTCTCATCAATCGCTCTGAAAATATCATCGGTGATCCGACTCAATGCTATTAATATATTGATAAATCCAGATTGAACATCAATAATTATAAGATTCCTCATACTAATATAAGTTGACACCTCCCTTCAATTATCATTTCGAATCCCTTGGATAGAGTTGGGAGTAGGTATGCTGATTTCACAGATACATTCTAGGTACATTCGACCATCGTAAAATATTAGTCATAAAATTAATGCATCATTCATGTAGCACCATACATTGACTCCCCAGATGACTTGAAAATCAGTTTGTCTTAGCCAGTGTAGATTATTTTCCGACCAATAATGGCAATTATGTCGATTTACAGTTGCATTTTATGGAAACGACTCTCATCTGACCACACTATCGAGCTGATAATACCATCTTCACGTGCCGTAGCTAACTAAGTAAGAAACGCAAGTCTCCTCTCGTAATCTGTGGGTAGTAATCCTTGATGCATATGAATTTTATATGGTTCCTTGATCGGATTGGAGATTATGAACTTTTCAAATTTTAATCTCTCAAAATTGCTGAGATAATCTATTGAAACAGGTATACTGGGACAGCCGCCCAGCCAACACAGATACATCTTTAAGATATTACTGCAATGTCACTTCGTGACCTGCGACTCGCATCGTTACGTCGAACACACGTCCCTGCGACTCACTTTTGTCACACTCATGATGCATGCTGGCGACATCTATGCGATGTAGTTCTGAGACGTCTTTGCGATGTAGTTCTGAGACGTCTTTGCGATGTAATTCTGAGACGCCGCAAAGATGCCTCCTAATTACATATCAAGGATGTAACAGAGCGACATAGCAGCGATTTCATCTCTGTTATATTCACGAGACGTCAACGTCTATGCGATATTCCAGACAGAAACAACAAATAAAAACAGAAAATATATTTTCAATATGAAAAAAATAAATATAACAAACATATAATCAAAAAAACATTCTCCAAAAAATTAAAACATTCTGGCACAACATTAACAGAGTACAAAATTAAAAATTAACGAAGTAAAAAGTGAAAATGAGTTAATTAAAAAACTAAAAGTCAATTGCTTTGGTTCATTTATCTGTCGAGCCTTTGTTCGGCATCCCTGAACCAATTTAAACAGGCGCTTACACATTTTTTTCGTTCTCTCCGTGAAGGCTCATCACCACATCTGGAAATCAATGAAACAATATGCGACCACTGAAAGCTACAATGCCAGATAGTAAAGAAAGAAATAATGGAATCTTACTTTGTTGATACTCAACAACGATACTCACTTTTCACTTTCAGTTTATGGACACTAAAATTCGCAAATGTGATCAATCCAGTTGGAAATATCAGAACATGAACAGTGTAAGAAGTATTCAAAGCAATGAAGTTTCGATCTTAGATCAATGCATCGATACAAAGAACAAAGAACTAAAACTAAATATGGTTATACAATACAGTAATAGCCGGTCACGCAGGCGCCTCCCGCTTTCAGGTTGGCCAACATTGAATACGATCTGTGTTGTCAACTTCTTGCCAACTTTTCTCGTTACTTCAAAATAAACATTTAACACAAATTGAGGATTCACCTTTCGACCATGGTGGAGGACAGATGGGGTCCTTGTGTTCGGTAGTAAAGTGAATGTGTGTGAAAGTCCTATTATCACCTGATCTGGAGATAACTCAATGAAAATATAGTAGCAGATATATCTAAGTATAGATTTTGATGTCTAGATGATGTCGCAGTATGACGTCTATGGCAAGTAACAATTTGACATCGCAGGGACATCTAAATCCAGCTATCACTAATTTAGATATCATAGGGATGTCACGGTGTAATATTGCAGGAATGTCAACGATATGATATCACAAGGACATCTAAATCCCATTTTTGACGATATTGACATCCCTGAGATGTGGATGTTTGCCCAGTGTTGACTGGGCGGTTTATGAAAAATATACAGTATTATCCATTGTTTCTGAGGAGTTGATACCATGGATCCAAGATAGGTTGTGTTAAATAGCAACTTGAGACGATATAATCCCTATTATCATATGAAAAACTTCAAACTCCAAATATCTCAAGGCTAACAACTACATTCAAATAGAACCTAAAATTATGAATTATTTCATCTCCTAGAACAACAATTCATACACTCACTTACCAATAATCAACCCAGTATATAAATAAATAAATGAAAATATCTCAAAAAAAACTGATACTTATTGATTACAAACCTTTCTTATCTATATCTATAAGCTGAATTTTTGTATGCAATAAATTGTACGTGATTTTCGACAAGAAAATGGCACAACCAGTGTATGTAACTATTTTGAACAGAACTGTAGAAAGCTTCCAAAATCAATTATTCAGAATACACCAAGCTCTATTCAAATATTTCGGGCCAAACTTTGCCTTTATCATTGTCTCCACAAAAAAAAACTCATTGTAATAAAAAGTAGTAAAAAAACTCCCCTAATCTACTCTGCTAGACACTCTGATCTTCTGGACAGCATTCGTCTCATGAAAATAACTCATAATTAATACTAGAAGAATCCAAGCATGAAACGAAATTACTCACTGTTAGTGGAAAAAGAGCGAGAAAAACTCGACGACTACGAGAACTCCAACAAATCTGAATATATTCCTCCGCATTCGCAAAAACGCCCGGATAATTGTTAAAGTTCTGGAAAAGTCGTCAAAAGGGCGAAACATGGAGTTCGCACTCTAGATGTATTCATTCTAACTTCGGCAATTTTATGGAAGTTTCAAAGTGGGGTTATATGGCCACCAACTCAGTGTAGCCTATCGACGTTTATCAGAAAATTCATTCCGGATAGTGTGAAGTGTAAAGGAAAACTGATAGCAATAACTTTCCGAATCGAGAAGACTTGATACAAAAAATCATCCAATATGCACGTTTATTTCAGAACACAGCGAAATCCCTAGTGAAACTTGTATTCTATTCACGCAATGATCGTGGCATTCATTCACAACCCATAGTTAGAGAAAGGAAGGCTAGAAGTTGGCGTAATCATCAATAGTTATTGTATGACATAAAGTTGGCAGTACGTGGATGCTCAGCCCCAAGATTCTGTACTAGATCTACATGACTCTCATACGCCCAATGATATCCGGCAATTCAATAACCCAATTAGAAACTTAAGTGTCTGAAAGTGTACGAACTCTGAAACATGTACGCGCGTCAAAAGGTATGAAACTTGGCTATGGCCGATAATGCAGATTCCATACTTGTAGGCTGGTGTGGAGTTAGCTCCAACCTGTGCACCAGGAGCCCAATGCTCTGTCTGGCCCTAGCGGCCCTATATCTGCTAATGTTCCAGGAATATTTGGAACATACTCAAGGAACATTATATCAGAATGCTTGAATGATCTGGAAAACTTTGGTGCGTAACTTTGAGCTAGGAAAGTATTTTGAATAACTAACAAACCTCGTATGATTCAAAAATAACATAACTTCCCCCTTTTGTGCCCTGATTTCCAAGATGTCTTCTGATCATTACATGATCTTACTTGTCATGTAGATATTGATATGAAAAATATATCTTACCCCGTAATGATCGACGGTACGTTGTTTTCTCTCCAATCTGAATCTTCTGAAAATTCTTGGCGTATTCAAATAAAATAGGTATATACAAACTCCGACAAGGAACTCCCAAGTACTTTTTGTAGAAAATGTCTCCGTAATTATTTGTAAAATACTGATATCAAAGATAAAGAACACCACTGATTTTCATTATAATAATTACTATCGATTTTCTTTTTTTCAGAACCCACAGGAGTACCGTGTGTTGTGTATAACAATACATACGTGCATGGAGAGACTTTTAACTTGGACTGTAGAACGCAGTGCGCATGCCAAGTGAGTATATTCCTTTCTTTTCCAGAAAATACAAAAATTCTGAAACGAAGACGAATTTCAATTACAATTAATAAATTTCTAACAAAGTCAAAACCAAAGCATACTCTTTCAGATATATTCCAAAGTCTTGAATATATTTTCAAGATAAGAAGCTGTCACCCAAGACCCTGAAAGTCATTTTTGGCACTCGTGCACCAAATGACTCGGTAAAGGTCACTGGAAGGTCGAACAGATAGTCCTCAAGGTCATACTACTCCTCTATCCAGAATCCGCTATCTATCACTACTGTTCTTCTTTTCTTCTTATTTATTTGCATATCTACTTCATTATTCTGGACTCATTCTGTTATTACTCATAAAAATTTTATATGTTTCCTTCATATGAGAACTTTTCATGATTGAAAGTCATTGTCGGGTCGTCAGAGGAGTTCGGCCGATTTTTTAAATTTTTTGAAGTGCTCTCAAATATAGGATATGAGTTGGCGCGTGATGTAGTGGGTCAGAAAACATTTATTTCAGTACAAATCACAACTTTTTATTATTGAAAGTCATTGTCGGGTCGTCAGAGGAGTTCGGCCGATTTTTTAAATTTTTTGAAGTGCTCTCAAATATAGGATATGAGTTGGCGCGTGATGTAGTGGGTCAGAAAACATTTATTTCAGTACAAATCACAACTTTTCATTATTGAAAGTCATTGTCGGGTCGTCAGAGGAGTTCGGCCGATTTTTTAAATTTTTTGAAGTGCTCTCAAATATAGGATATGAGTTGGCGCGTGATGTAGTGGGTCAGAAAACATTTATTTCAGTACAAATCACAACTTTTCATTATTGAAAGTCATTGTCGGGTCGTCAGAGGGGTTCGACCGATTTTTTAATTTTTTGAAGTGGTCTCAAAAATGAGATTTGAGATGGCTCCTGTTGTGGTGGGTCAGAAGTCATTTATTTCAGTCCAATTCACAACTTTTTATGAATGAAAGTCATTGTCGGGTCGTCAGAGGAGTTCGACTGATTTTTCTATTGTTTGAAGTGGTCTCAAATATAGGATTTGAGTTGGCGCGTGTTGTAGTGGGTCAGAAGACATTCATTTTAGTCCAATTTACAACTTTTTATGAATGAAAGTCATTGTCGGGTCGTCAGAGGGGTTCGGCAGATTTTTTTAATTTTTTAAAGTTGTCTCAAATATAGGATATGAGTTGGCGCGTGATTTAGCGGGTCAGAAAATATTTATTTCAGTACAAATCACAACTTTTCATGATTGAAAGTCATTGTCGGGTCGTCAGAGGGGTTCATCCGATTTTTTTTTTTTTTTGAAGTGGTCTCAAAAATGAGATTTGAGATAGCGCGTGTTGAGGTGGATCAGTATACATTCATTTCAGTCCAATTCACAAGTTTTCATGATTGAAAGTCATTGTCGGGTCGTCAGAGGGGTTCGGCCAATTTTTTATTTTTTGAAGTGGTCTCAAAAATTAGATTTGAGTTGGCGCGTGTTGTAGTGGGTCAGAATACATTGATTTCAGTCCAATTTATAACTTTTTATGATTGAAAGTCATTGTCGGGTCGTCAGAGGAGTTCGGCCGATTTTTCATTTCTTGAAGTGGAATCAAAATTTAGATTTGAGATGGCGCGTGTTGTGGTGGGTCAGAAGACATTCATTTCAGTCCAATTTACAACTTTTTATGATTGAAAGTCATTGTCGGGTCGTCAGAGGAGTTCGGCCGATTTTTTTATTTTTTGAAGTGGACTCAAAAATGAGATTTGAGATGGCGCGTGTTGTGGTGGGTCAGAAGATATTCATTTCAGTCCAATTTACAACTTTTTATGATTGAAAGTCATTGTCGGGTCGTCAGAGGAGTTCGACCGATTTTTTTAATTTTTTGAAGTGCTCTCAAATATAGGATATGAGTTGGCGCGTGATTTAGTGGGTCAGAAAATATTTATTTCATTACAAATCACAACTTTTCATGATTGAAAGTCATTGTCGGGTCGTCAGAGGAGTTCGGCCGATTTTTTTATTTTTTGAAGTGGACTCAAAAATTAGATTTGAGATGGCGCGTGTTGTGGTGGGTCAGAAGACTTTCATTTCAGTCCAATTTACAACTTTTTATAGTTGAAAGTCATTGTCGAGTCGTCAGAGGAGTTCGGCCGATTTTTTTAATTTTTTGAAGTGCTCTCAAATATAGGATATGAGTTGGCGCGTGATGTAGTGGGTCAGAAAACATTTATTTCAGTACAAATCACAACTTTTCATTATTGGAAGTCATTGTCGGGTCGTCAGAGGGGTTCGGCCGATTTTTTAATTTTTTGAAGTGGACTCAAAAATGAGATTTGAGATGACGCGTGTTGTGGTGGGTCAGAAGATATTCATTTCAGTCCAATTTACAACTTTTTATGATTGAAAGTCATTGTCGGGTCGTCAGAGGAGTTCGACCGATTTTTTAAATTTTTTGAAGTGCTCTCACATATAGGATATGAGTTGGCGCGTGATTTAGTGGGTCAGAAAATATTTATTTCATTACAAATCACAACTTTTCATGATTGAAAGTCATTGTCGGGTCGTCAGAGGAGTTCGGCCGATTTTTTTATTTTTTGAAGTGGACTCAAAAATTAGATTTCAGATGGTGCGTGTTGTGGTGGGTCAGAAGACTTTCATTTCAGTCCAATTTTCAACTTTTTATGATTGAAAGTCATTGTCGAGTCGTCAGAGGAGTTCGGCCGATTTTTTAAATTTTTTGAAGTGCTCTCAAATATAGGATATGAGTTGGCGCGTGATGTAGTGGGTCAGAAAACATTTATTTCAGTACAAATCACAACTTTTCATTATTGAAAGTCATTGTCGGGTCGTCAGAGGAGTTCGGCCGATTTTTTAAATTTTTTGAAGTGCTCTCAAATATAGGATATGAGTTGGCGCGTGATGTAGTGGGTCAGAAAACATTTATTTCAGTACAAATCACAACTTTTCATTATTGAAAGTCATTGTCGGGTCGTCAGAGGAGTTCGGCCGATTTTTAAAATTTTTTGAAGTGCTCTCAAATATAGGATATGAGTTGGCGCGTGATGTAGTGGGTCAGAAAACATTTATTTCAGTACAAATCACAACTTTTTATTATTGAAAGTCATTGTCGGGTCGTCAGAGGGGTTCGACCGATTTTTTAATTTTTTGAAGTGGTCTCAAAAATGAGATTTGAGATGGCTCCTGTTGTGGTGGGTCAGAAGTCATTTATTTCAGTCAATTCACAACTTTTTATGAATGAAAGTCATTGTCGGGTCGTCAGAGGAGTTCGACTGATTTTTCTATTGTTTGAAGTGGTCTCAAATATAGGATTTGAGTTGGCGCGTGTTGTAGTGGGTCAGAAGACATTCATTTTAGTCCAATTTACAACTATTTATGAATGAAAGTCATTGTCGGGTCGTCAGAGGGGTTCGGCAGATTTTTTTAATTTTTTAAAGTTGTCTCAAATATAGGATATGAGTTGGCACGTGATTTAGCGGGTCAGAAAATATTTATTTCAGTACAAATCACAACTTTTCATGATTGAAAGTCATTGTCGGGTCGTCAGAGGGGTTCATCCGATTTTTTTATTTTTTGAAGTGGTCTCAAAAATGAGATTTGAGATAGCGCGTGTTGAGGTGGATCAGTATACATTCATTTCAGTCCAATTCACAAGTTTTCATGATTGAAAGTCATTGTCGGGTCGTCAGAGGGGTTCGGCCAATTTTTTATTTTTTGAAGTGGTCTCAAAAATTAGATTTGAGTTGTCGCGTGTTGTAGTGGGTCAGAAGACATTGATTTCAGTCCAATTTACAACTTTTTATGATTGAAAGTCATTGTCGGGTCGTCAGAGGAGTTCGGCCGATTTTTTAAATTTTTTGAAGTGCTCTCAAATATAGGATATGAGTTGGCGCGTGATTTAGTGGGTCAGAAAATATTTATTTCATTACAAATCACAACTTTTCATGATTGAAAGTCATTGTCGGGTCGTCAGAGGAGTTCGGCCGATTTTTTTATTTTTTGAAGTGGACTCAAAAATTAGATTTGAGATGGCGCGTGTTGTGGTGGGTCAGAAGATATTCATTTCAGTCCAATTTACAACTTTTTATGATTGAAAGTCATTGTCGGGTCGTCAGAGGAGTTCGACCGATTTTTTTAATTTTTTGAAGTGCTCTCAAATATAGGATATGAGTTGGCGCGTGATTTAGTGGGTCAGAAAATATTTATTTCATTACAAATCACAACTTTTCATGATTGAAAGTCATTGTCGGGTCGTCAGAGGAGTTCGGCCGATTTTTTTATTTTTTGAAGTGGACTCAAAAATTAGATTTGAGATGGCGCGTGTTGTGGTGGGTCAGAAGACTTTCATTTCAGTCCAATTTACAACTTTTTATAGTTGAAAGTCATTGTCGAGTCGTCAGAGGAGTTCGGCCGATTTTTTTAATTTTTTGAAGTGCTCTCAAATATAGGATATGAGTTGGCGCGTGATGTAGTGGGTCAGAAAACATTTATTTCAGTACAAATCACAACTTTTCATTATTGGAAGTCATTGTCGGGTCGTCAGAGGGGTTCGGCCGATTTTTTAATTTTTTGAAGTGGACTCAAAAATGAGATTTGAGATGACGCGTGTTGTGGTGGGTCAGAAGATATTCATTTCAGTCCAATTTACAACTTTTTATGATTGAAAGTCATTGTCGGGTCATCAGAGGAGTTCGACCGATTTTTTAAATTTTTTGAAGTGCTCTCACATATAGGATATGAGTTGGCGCGTGATTTAGTGGGTCAGAAAATATTTATTTCATTACAAATCACAACTTTTCATGATTGAAAGTCATTGTCGGGTCGTCAGAGGAGTTCGGCCGATTTTTTTATTTTTTGAAGTGGACTCAAAAATTAGATTTCAGATGGTGCGTGTTGTGGTGGGTCAGAAGACTTTCATTTCAGTCCAATTTTCAACTTTTTATGATTGAAAGTCATTGTCGAGTCGTCAGAGGAGTTCGGCCGATTTTTTTTAATTTTTTGAAGTGCTCTCAAATATAGGATATGAGTTGGCGCGTGATGTAGTGGGTCAGAAAACATTTATTTCAGTCCAATTTACAACTTTTTATAGTTGAAAGTCATTGTCGAGTCGTCAGAGGAGTTCGGCCGATTTTTTTAATTTTTTGAAGTGCTCTCAAATATAGGATATGAGTTGGCGCGTGATGTAGTGGGTCAGAAAACATTTATTTCAGTACAAATCACAACTTTTCATTATTGGAAGTCATTGTCGGGTCGTCAGAGGGGTTCGGCCGATTTTTTAATTTTTTGAAGTGGACTCAAAAATGAGATTTGAGATGACGCGTGTTGTGGTGGGTCAGAAAACATTTATTTCAGTACAAATCACAACTTTTCATTATTGAAAGTCATTGTCGGGTCGTCAGAGGAGTTCGGCCGATTTTTTAAATTTTTTGAAGTGCTCTCAAATATAGGATATGAGTTGGCGCGTGATGTAGTGGGTCAGAAAACATTTATTTCAGTACAAATCACAACTTTTCATTATTGAAAGTCATTGTCGGGTCGTCAGAGGAGTTCGGCCGATTTTTTAAATTTTTTGAAGTGCTCTCAAATATAGGATATGAGTTGGCGCGTGATGTAGTGGGTCAGAAAACATTTATTTCAGTACAAATCACAACTTTTTATTATTGAAAGTCATTGTCGGGTCGTCAGAGGGGTTCGACCGATTTTTTAATTTTTTGAAGTGGTCTCAAAAATGAGATTTGAGATGGCTCCTGTTGTGGTGGGTCAGAAGTCATTTATTTCAGTCAATTCACAACTTTTTATGAATGAAAGTCATTGTCGGGTCGTCAGAGGAGTTCGACTGATTTTTCTATTGTTTGAAGTGGTCTCAAATATAGGATTTGAGTTGGCGCGTGTTGTAGTGGGTCAGAAGACATTCATTTTAGTCCAATTTACAACTATTTATGAATGAAAGTCATTGTCGGGTCGTCAGAGGGGTTCGGCAGATTTTTTTAATTTTTTAAAGTTGTCTCAAATATAGGATATGAGTTGGCACGTGATTTAGCGGGTCAGAAAATATTTATTTCAGTACAAATCACAACTTTTCATGATTGAAAGTCATTGTCGGGTCGTCAGAGGGGTTCATCCGATTTTTTTATTTTTTGAAGTGGTCTCAAAAATGAGATTTGAGATAGCGCGTGTTGAGGTGGATCAGTATACATTCATTTCAGTCCAATTCACAAGTTTTCATGATTGAAAGTCATTGTCGGGTCGTCAGAGGGGTTCGGCCAATTTTTTATTTTTTGAAGTGGTCTCAAAAATTAGATTTGAGTTGTCGCGTGTTGTAGTGGGTCAGAAGACATTGATTTCAGTCCAATTTACAACTTTTTATGATTGAAAGTCATTGTCGGGTCGTCAGAGGAGTTCGGCCGATTTTTTAAATTTTTTGAAGTGCTCTCAAATATAGGATATGAGTTGGCGCGTGATTTAGTGGGTCAGAAAATATTTATTTCATTACAAATCACAACTTTTCATGATTGAAAGTCATTGTCGGGTCGTCAGAGGAGTTCGGCCGATTTTTTTATTTTTTGAAGTGGACTCAAAAATTAGATTTGAGATGGCGCGTGTTGTGGTGGGTCAGAAGATATTCATTTCAGTCCAATTTACAACTTTTTATGATTGAAAGTCATTGTCGGGTCGTCAGAGGAGTTCGACCGATTTTTTTAATTTTTTGAAGTGCTCTCAAATATAGGATATGAGTTGGCGCGTGATTTAGTGGGTCAGAAAATATTTATTTCATTACAAATCACAACTTTTCATGATTGAAAGTCATTGTCGGGTCGTCAGAGGAGTTCGGCCGATTTTTTTATTTTTTGAAGTGGACTCAAAAATTAGATTTGAGATGGCGCGTGTTGTGGTGGGTCAGAAGACTTTCATTTCAGTCCAATTTACAACTTTTTATAGTTGAAAGTCATTGTCGAGTCGTCAGAGGAGTTCGGCCGATTTTTTTAATTTTTTGAAGTGCTCTCAAATATAGGATATGAGTTGGCGCGTGATGTAGTGGGTCAGAAAACATTTATTTCAGTACAAATCACAACTTTTCATTATTGGAAGTCATTGTCGGGTCGTCAGAGGGGTTCGGCCGATTTTTTAATTTTTTGAAGTGGACTCAAAAATGAGATTTGAGATGACGCGTGTTGTGGTGGGTCAGAAGATATTCATTTCAGTCCAATTTACAACTTTTTATGATTGAAAGTCATTGTCGGGTCGTCAGAGGAGTTCGACCGATTTTTTAAATTTTTTGAAGTGCTCTCACATATAGGATATGAGTTGGCGCGTGATTTAGTGGGTCAGAAAATATTTATTTCATTACAAATCACAACTTTTCATGATTGAAAGTCATTGTCGGGTCGTCAGAGGAGTTCGGCCGATTTTTTTATTTTTTGAAGTGGACTCAAAAATTAGATTTCAGATGGTGCGTGTTGTGGTGGGTCAGAAGACTTTCATTTCAGTCCAATTTTCAACTTTTTATGATTGAAAGTCATTGTCGAGTCGTCAGAGGAGTTCGGCCGATTTTTTTTAATTTTTTGAAGTGCTCTCAAATATAGGATATGAGTTGGCGCGTGATGTAGTGGGTCAGAAAACATTTATTTCAGTCCAATTTACAACTTTTTATAGTTGAAAGTCATTGTCGAGTCGTCAGAGGAGTTCGGCCGATTTTTTTAATTTTTTGAAGTGCTCTCAAATATAGGATATGAGTTGGCGCGTGATGTAGTGGGTCAGAAAACATTTATTTCAGTACAAATCACAACTTTTCATTATTGGAAGTCATTGTCGGGTCGTCAGAGGGGTTCGGCCGATTTTTTAATTTTTTGAAGTGGACTCAAAAATGAGATTTGAGATGACGCGTGTTGTGGTGGGTCAGAAGATATTCATTTCAGTCCAATTTACAACTTTTTATGATTGAAAGTCATTGTCGGGTCGTCAGAGGAGTTCGACCGATTTTTTAAATTTTTTGAAGTGCTCTCACATATAGGATATGAGTTGGCGCGTGATTTAGTGGGTCAGAAAATATTTATTTCATTACAAATCACAACTTTTCATGATTGAAAGTCATTGTCGGGTCGTCAGAGGAGTTCGGCCGATTTTTTTATTTTTTGAAGTGGACTCAAAAATTAGATTTCAGATGGTGCGTGTTGTGGTGGGTCAGAAGACTTTCATTTCAGTCCAATTTTCAACTTTTTATGATTGAAAGTCATTGTCGAGTCGTCAGAGGAGTTCGGCCGATTTTTTTTAATTTTTTGAAGTGCTCTCAAATATAGGATATGAGTTGGCGCGTGATGTAGTGGGTCAGAAAACATTTATTTCAGTACAAATCACAACTTTTCATTATTGAAAGTCATTGTCGGGTCGTCAGAGGAGTTCGGCCGATTTTTTAAATTTTTTGAAGTGCTCTCAAATATAGGATATGAGTTGGCGCGTGATGTAGTGGGTCAGAAAACATTTATTTCAGTACAAATCACAACTTTTCATTATTGAAAGTCATTGTCGGGTCGTCAGAGGGGTTCGACCGATTTTTTAATTTTTTGAAGTGGTCTCAAAAATGAGATTTGAGATGGCTCCTGTTGTGGTGGGTCAGAAGTCATTTATTTCAGTCCAATTCACAACTTTTTATGAATGAAAGTCATTGTCGGGTCGTCAGAGGAGTTCGACTGATTTTTCTATTGTTTGAAGTGGTCTCAAATATAGGATTTGAGTTGGCGCGTGTTGTAGTGGGTCAGAAGACATTCATTTTAGTCCAATTTACAACTTTTTATGAATGAAAGTCATTGTCGGGTCGTCAGAGGGGTTCGGCAGATTTTTTTATTTTTTGAAGTGGACTCAAAAATTAGATTTCAGATGGTGCGTGTTGTGGTGGGTCAGAAGACTTTCATTTCAGTCCAATTTTCAACTTTTTATGATTGAAAGTCATTGTCGAGTCGTCAGAGGAGTTCGGCCGATTTTTTTTAATTTTTTGAAGTGCTCTCAAATATAGGATATGAGTTGGCGCGTGATGTAGTGGGTCAGAAAACATTTATTTCAGTACAAATCACAACTTTTCATTATTGGAAGTCATTGTCGGGTCGTCAGAGGAGTTCGGCCGATTTTTTTATTTTTTGAAGTGGACTCAAAAATGAGATTTGAGATGGCGCGTGTTGTGGTGGGTCAGAAGATATTCATTTCAGTCCAATTTACAACTTTTTATGATTGAAAGTCATTGTCGGGTCGTCAGAGGAGTTCGACCGATTTTTTTAATTTTTTGAAGTGCTCTCAAATATAGGATATGAGTTGGCGCGTGATTTAGTGGGTCAGAAAATATTTATTTCATTACAAATCACAACTTTTCATGATTGAAAGTCATTGTCGGGTCGTCAGAGGAGTTCGGCCGATTTTTTTATTTTTTGAAGTGGACTCAAAAATTAGATTTGAGATGGCGCGTGTTGTGGTGGGTCAGAAGACTTTCATTTCAGTCCAATTTACAACTTTTTATAGTTGAAAGTCATTGTCGAGTCGTCAGAGGAGTTCGGCCGATTTTTTTAATTTTTTGAAGTGCTCTCAAATATAGGATATGAGTTGGCGCGTGATGTAGTGGGTCAGAAAACATTTATTTCAGTACAAATCACAACTTTTCATTATTGGAAGTCATTGTCGGGTCGTCAGAGGGGTTCGGCCGATTTTTTAATTTTTTGAAGTGGACTCAAAAATGAGATTTGAGATGACGCGTGTTGTGGTGGGTCAGAAGATATTCATTTCAGTCCAATTTACAACTTTTTATGATTGAAAGTCATTGTCGGGTCGTCAGAGGAGTTCGAACGATTTTTTAAATTTTTTGAAGTGCTCTCACATATAGGATATGAGTTGGCGCGTGATTTAGTGGGTCAAAAAATATTTATTTCATTACAAATCACAACTTTTCATGATTGAAAGTCATTGTCGGGTCGTCAGAGGAGTTCGGCCGATTTTTTTATTTTTTGAAGTGGACTCAAAAATTAGATTTCAGATGGTGCGTGTTGTGGTGGGTCAGAAGACTTTCATTTCAGTCCAATTTTCAACTTTTTATGATTGAAAGTCATTGTCGAGTCGTCAGAGGAGTTCGGCCGATTTTTTAAAATTTTTTGAAGTGCTCTCAAATATAGGATATGAGTTGGCGCGTGATGTAGTGGGTCAGAAAACATTTATTTCAGTACAAATCACAACTTTTCATTATTGAAAGTCATTGTCGGGTCGTCAGAGGAGTTCGGCCGATTTTTTAAATTTTTTGAAGTGCTCTCAAATATAGGATATGAGTTGGCGCGTGATGTAGTGGGTCAGAAAACATTTATTTCAGTACAAATCACAACTTTTCATTATTGAAAGTCATTGTCGGGTCGTCAGAGGAGTTCGGCCGATTTTTTAAATTTTTTGAAGTGCTCTCAAATATAGGATATGAGTTGGCGCGTGATGTAGTGGGTCAGAAAACATTTATTTCAGTACAAATCACAACTTTTTATTATTGAAAGTCATTGTCGGGTCGTCAGAGGGGTTCGACCGATTTTTTAATTTTTTGAAGTGGTCTCAAAAATGAGATTTGAGATGGCTCCTGTTGTGGTGGGTCAGAAGTCATTTATTTCAGTCAATTCACAACTTTTTATGAATGAAAGTCATTGTCGGGTCGTCAGAGGAGTTCGACTGATTTTTCTATTGTTTGAAGTGGTCTCAAATATAGGATTTGAGTTGGCGCGTGTTGTAGTGGGTCAGAAGACATTCATTTTAGTCCAATTTACAACTATTTATGAATGAAAGTCATTGTCGGGTCGTCAGAGGGGTTCGGCAGATTTTTTTAATTTTTTAAAGTTGTCTCAAATATAGGATATGAGTTGGCACGTGATTTAGCGGGTCAGAAAATATTTATTTCAGTACAAATCACAACTTTTCATGATTGAAAGTCATTGTCGGGTCGTCAGAGGGGTTCATCCGATTTTTTTATTTTTTGAAGTGGTCTCAAAAATGAGATTTGAGATAGCGCGTGTTGAGGTGGATCAGTATACATTCATTTCAGTCCAATTCACAAGTTTTCATGATTGAAAGTCATTGTCGGGTCGTCAGAGGGGTTCGGCCAATTTTTTATTTTTTGAAGTGGTCTCAAAAATTAGATTTGAGTTGTCGCGTGTTGTAGTGGGTCAGAAGACATTGATTTCAGTCCAATTCACAACTTTTTATGATTGAAAGTCATTGTCGGGTCGTCAGAGGAGTTCGGCCGATTTTTTAAATTTTTTGAAGTGCTCTCAAATATAGGATATGAGTTGGCGCGTGATTTAGTGGGTCAGAAAATATTTATTTCATTACAAATCACAACTTTTCATGATTGAAAGTCATTGTCGGGTCGTCAGAGGAGTTCGGCCGATTTTTTTATTTTTTGAAGTGGACTCAAAAATTAGATTTGAGATGGCGCGTGTTGTGGTGGGTCAGAAGTTATTCATTTCAGTCCAATTTACAACTTTTTATGATTGAAAGTCATTGTCGGGTCGTCAGAGGAGTTCGACCGATTTTTTTAATTTTTTGAAGTGCTCTCAAATATAGGATATGAGTTGGCGCGTGATTTAGTGGGTCAGAAAATATTTATTTCATTACAAATCACAACTTTTCATGATTGAAAGTCATTGTCGGGTCGTCAGAGGAGTTCGGCCGATTTTTTTATTTTTTGAAGTGGACTCAAAAATTAGATTTGAGATGGCGCGTGTTGTGGTGGGTCAGAAGACTTTCATTTCAGTCCAATTTACAACTTTTTATAGTTGAAAGTCATTGTCGAGTCGTCAGAGGAGTTCGGCCGATTTTTTTAATTTTTTGAAGTGCTCTCAAATATAGGATATGAGTTGGCGCGTGATGTAGTGAGTCAGAAAACATTTATTTCAGTACAAATCACAACTTTTCATTATTGGAAGTCATTGTCGGGTCGTCAGAGGGGTTCGGCCGATTTTTTAATTTTTTGAAGTGGACTCAAAAATGAGATTTGAGATGACGCGTGTTGTGGTGGGTCAGAAGATATTCATTTCAGTCCAATTTACAACTTTTTATGATTGAAAGTCATTGTCGGGTCGTCAGAGGAGTTCGACCGATTTTTTAAATTTTTTGAAGTGCTCTCACATATAGGATATGAGTTGGCGCGTGATTTAGTGGGTCAGAAAATATTTATTTCATTACAAATCACAACTTTTCATGATTGAAAGTCATTGTCGGGTAGTCAGAGGAGTTCGGCCGATTTTTTTATTTTTTGAAGTGGACTCAAAAATTAGATTTCAGATGGTGCGTGTTGTGGTGGGTCAGAAGACTTTCATTTCAGTCCAATTTTCAACTTTTTATGATTGAAAGTCATTGTCGAGTCGTCAGAGGAGTTCGGCCGATTTTTTTTAATTTTTTGAAGTGCTCTCAAATATAGGATATGAGTTGGCGCGTGATGTAGTGGGTCAGAAAACATTTATTTCAGTCCAATTTACAACTTTTTATAGTTGAAAGTCATTGTCGAGTCGTCAGAGGAGTTCGGCCGAATTTTTTAATTTTTTGAAGTGCTCTCAAATATAGGATATGAGTTGGCGCGTGATGTAGTGGGTCAGAAAACATTTATTTCAGTACAAATCACAACTTTTCATTATTGGAAGTCATTGTCGGGTCGTCAGAGGGGTTCGGCCGATTTTTTAATTTTTTGAAGTGGACTCAAAAATGAGATTTGAGATGACGCGTGTTGTGGTGGGTCAGAAGATATTCATTTCAGTCCAATTTACAACTTTTTATGATTGAAAGTCATTGTCGGGTCGTCAGAGGAGTTCGACCGATTTTTTAAATTTTTTGAAGTGCTCTCACATATAGGATATGAGTTGGCGCGTGATTTAGTGGGTCAGAAAATATTTATTTCATTACAAATCACAACTTTTCATGATTGAAAGTCATTGTCGGGTCGTCAGAGGAGTTCGGCCGATTTTTTTATTTTTTGAAGTGGACTCAAAAATTAGATTTCAGATGGTGCGTGTTGTGGTGGGTCAGAAGACTTTCATTTCAGTCCAATTTTCAACTTTTTATGATTGAAAGTCATTGTCGAGTCGTCAGAGGAGTTCGGCCGATTTTTTTTAATTTTTTGAAGTGCTCTCAAATATAGGATATGAGTTGGCGCGTGATGTAGTGGGTCAGAAAACATTTATTTCAGTACAAATCACAACTTTTCATTATTGAAAGTCATTGTCGGGTCGTCAGAGGAGTTCGGCCGATTTTTTAAATTTTTTGAAGTGCTCTCAAATATAGGATATGAGTTGGCGCGTGATGTAGTGGGTCAGAAAACATTTATTTCAGTACAAATCACAACTTTTCATTATTGAAAGTCATTGTCGGGTCGTCAGAGGGGTTCGACCGATTTTTTAATTTTTTGAAGTGGTCTCAAAAATGAGATTTGAGATGGCTCCTGTTGTGGTGGGTCAGAAGTCATTTATTTCAGTCCAATTCACAACTTTTTATGAATGAAAGTCATTGTCGGGTCGTCAGAGGAGTTCGACTGATTTTTCTATTGTTTGAAGTGGTCTCAAATATAGGATTTGAGTTGGCGCGTGTTGTAGTGGGTCAGAAGACATTCATTTTAGTCCAATTTACAACTTTTTATGAATGAAAGTCATTGTCGGGTCGTCAGAGGGGTTCGGCAGATTTTTTTATTTTTTGAAGTGGACTCAAAAATTAGATTTCAGATGGTGCGTGTTGTGGTGGGTCAGAAGACTTTCATTTCAGTCCAATTTTCAACTTTTTATGATTGAAAGTCATTGTCGAGTCGTCAGAGGAGTTCGGCCGATTTTTTTTAATTTTTTGAAGTGCTCTCAAATATAGGATATGAGTTGGCGCGTGATGTAGTGGGTCAGAAAACATTTATTTCAGTACAAATCACAACTTTTCATTATTGGAAGTCATTGTCGGGTCGTCAGAGGGGTTCGGCCGATTTTTTAATTTTTTGAAGTGGACTCAAAAATGAGATTTGAGATGACGCGTGTTGTGGTGGGTCAGAAGATATTCATTTCAGTCCAATTTACAACTTTTTATGATTGAAAGTCATTGTCGGGTCGTCAGAGGAGTTCGACCGATTTTTTTAATTTTTTGAAGTGCTCTCAAATATAGGATATGAGTTGGCGCGTGATTTAGTGGGTCAGAAAATATTTATTTCATTACAAATCACAACTTTTCATGATTGAAAGTCATTGTCGGGTCGTCAGAGGAGTTCGGCCGATTTTTTTATTTTTTGAAGTGGACTCAAAAATTAGATTTGAGATGGCGCGTGTTGTGGTGGGTCAGAAGACTTTCATTTCAGTCCAATTTACAACTTTTTATAGTTGAAAGTCATTGTCGAGTCGTCAGAGGAGTTCGGCCGATTTTTTTAATTTTTTGAAGTGCTCTCAAATATAGGATATGAGTTGGCGCGTGATGTAGTGGGTCAGAAAACATTTATTTCAGTACAAATCACAACTTTTCATTATTGGAAGTCATTGTCGGGTCGTCAGAGGGGTTCGGCCGATTTTTTAATTTTTTGAAGTGGACTCAAAAATGAGATTTGAGATGACGCGTGTTGTGGTGGGTCAGAAGATATTCATTTCAGTCCAATTTACAACTTTTTATGATTGAAAGTCATTGTCGGGTCGTCAGAGGAGTTCGACCGATTTTTTAAATTTTTTGAAGTGCTCTCACATATAGGATATGAGTTGGCGCGTGATTTAGTGGGTCAGAAAATATTTATTTCATTACAAATCACAACTTTTCATGATTGAAAGTCATTGTCGGGTCGTCAGAGGAGTTCGGCCGATTTTTTTATTTTTTGAAGTGGACTCAAAAATTAGATTTCAGATGGTGCGTGTTGTGGTGGGTCAGAAGACTTTCATTTCAGTCCAATTTTCAACTTTTTATGATTGAAAGTCATTGTCGAGTCGTCAGAGGAGTTCGGCCGATTTTTTTTAATTTTTTGAAGTGCTCTCAAATATAGGATATGAGTTGGCGCGTGATGTAGTGGGTCAGAAAACATTTATTTCAGTACAAATCACAACTTTTCATTATTGAAAGTCATTGTCGGGTCGTCAGAGGAGTTCGGCCGATTTTTTTAATTTTTTGAAGTGCTCTCAAATATAGGATATGAGTTGGCGCGTGATGTAGTGGGTCAGAAAACATTTATTTCAGTACAAATCACAACTTTTCATTATTGAAAGTCATTGTCGGGTCGTCAGAGGGGTTCGACCGATTTTTTAATTTTTTGAAGTGGTCTCAAAAATGAGATTTGAGATGGCTCCTGTTGTGGTGGGTCAGAAGTCATTTATTTCAGTCCAATTCACAACTTTTTATGAATGAAAGTCATTGTCGGGTCGTCAGAGGAGTTCGACTGATTTTTCTATTGTTTGAAGTGGTCTCAAATATAGGATTTGAGTTGGCGCGTGTTGTAGTGGGTCAGAAGACATTCATTTTAGTCCAATTTACAACTTTTTATGAATGAAAGTCATTGTCGGGTCGTCAGAGGGGTTCGGCAGATTTTTTTAATTTTTTAAAGTTGTCTCAAATATAGGATATGAGTTGGCGCGTGATTTAGCGGGTCAGAAAATATTTATTTCAGTACAAATCACAACTTTTCATGATTGAAAGTCATTGTCGGGTCGTCAGAGGGGTTCATCCGATTTTTTTATTTTTTGAAGTGGTCTCAAAAATGAGATTTGAGATAGCGCGTGTTGAGGTGGATCAGTATACATTCATTTCAGTCCAATTCACAAGTTTTCATGATTGAAAGTCATTGTCGGGTCGTCAGAGGGGTTCGGCCAATTTTTTATTTTTTGAAGTGGTCTCAAAAATTAGATTTGAGTTGGCGCGTGTTGTAGTGGGTCAGAAGACATTGATTTCAGTCCAATTTACAACTTTTTATGATTGAAAGTCATTGTCGGGTCGTCAGAGGAGTTCGGCCGATTTTTTTATTTTTTGAAGTGGACTCAAAAATTAGATTTCAGATGGTGCGTGTTGTGGTGGGTCAGAAGACTTTCATTTCAGTCCAATTTTCAACTTTTTATGATTGAAAGTCATTGTCGAGTCGTCAGAGGAGTTCGGCCGATTTTTTTTAATTTTTTGGAGTGCTCTCAAATATAGGATATGAGTTGGCGCGTGATGTAGTGGGTCAGAAAACATTTATTTCAGTACAAATCACAACTTTTCATTATTGAAAGTCATTGTCGGGTCGTCAGAGGAGTTCGGCCGATTTTTTAAATTTTTTGAAGTGCTCTCAAATATAGGATATGAGTTGGCGCGTGATGTAGTGGGTCATAAAACATTTATTTCAGTACAAATCACAACTTTTCATTATTGAAAGTCTTTATCGGGTCGTCAGAGGGGTTCGACCGATTTTTTAATTTTTTGAAGTGGTCTCAAAAATGAGATTTGAGATGGCTCCTGTTGTGGTGGGTCAGAAGTCATTTATTTCAGTCCAATTCACAACTTTTTATGAATGAAAGTCATTGTCGGGTCGTCAGAGGAGTTCGACTGATTTTTCTATTGTTTGAAGTGGTCTCAAATATAGGATTTGAGTTGGCGCGTGTTGTAGTGGGTCAGAAGACATTCATTTTAGTCCAATTTACAACTTTTTATAAATGAAAGTCATTGTCGGGTCGTCAGAGGGGTTCGGCAGATTTTTTTAATTTTTTAAAGTTGTCTCAAATATAGGATATGAGTTGGCGCGTGATTTAGCGGGTCAGAAAATATTTATTTCAGTACAAATCACAACTTTTCATGATTGAAAGTCATTGTCGGGTCGTCAGAGGGGTTCATCCGATTTTTTTATTTTTTGAAGTGGTCTCAAAAATGAGATTTGAGATAGCGCGTGTTGAGGTGGATCAGTATACATTCATTTCAGTCCAATTCACAAGTTTTCATGATTGAAAGTCATTGTCGGGTCGTCAGAGGGGTTCGGCCAATTTTTTATTTTTTGAAGTGGTCTCAAAAATTAGATTTGAGTTGGCGCGTGTTGTAGTGGGTCAGAAGACATTGATTTCAGTCCAATTTACAACTTTTTATGATTGAAAGTCATTGTCGGGTCGTCAGAGGAGTTCGGCCGATTTTTCATTTCTTGAAGTGGAATCAAAATTTAGATTTGAGATGGCGCGTGTTGTGGTGGGTCAGAAGACATTCATTTCAGTCCAATTTACAACTTTTTATGATTGAAAGTCATTGTCGGGTCGTCAGAGGAGTTCGGCCGATTTTTTTATTTTTTGAAGTGGACTCAAAAATGAGATTTGAGATGACGCGTGTTGTGGTGGTCAGAAGATATTCATTTCAGTCCAATTTACAACTTTTTATGATTGAAAGTCATTGTCGGGTCGTCAGAGGAGTTCGACCGATTTTTTAAATTTTTTGAAGTGCTCTCAAATATAGGATATGAGTTGGCGCGTGATTTAGTGGGTCAGAAAATATTTATTTCGTTACAAATCACAACTTTTCATGATTGAAAGTCATTGTCGGGTCGTCAGAGGAGTTCGGCCGATTTTTTTATTTTTTGAAGTGGACTCAAAAATTAGATTTGAGATGGCGCGTGTTGTGGTGGGTCAGAAGACTTTCATTTCAGTCCAATTTACAACTTTTTATAGTTGAAAGTCATTGTCGAGTCGTCAGAGGAGTTCGGCCGATTTTTTTAATTTTTTGAAGTGCTCTCAAATATAGGATATGAGTTGGCGCGTGATGTAGTGGGTCAGAAAACATTTATTTCAGTACAAATCACAACTTTTCATTATTGGAAGTCATTGTCGGGTCGTCAGAGGGGTTCGGCCGAATTTTTAATTTTTTGAAGTGGACTCAAAAATGAGATTTGAGATGACGCGTGTTGTGGTGGGTCAGAAGATATTCATTTCAGTCCAATTTACAACTTTTTATGATTGAAAGTCATTGTCGGGTCGTCAGAGGAGTTCGACCGATTTTTTAAATTTTTTGAAGTGCTCTCACATATAGGATATGAGTTGGCGCGTGATTTAGTGGGTCAGAAAATATTTATTTCATTACAAATCACAACTTTTCATGATTGAAAGTCATTGTCGGGTCGTCAGAGGAGTTCGGCCGATTTTTTTATTTTTTGAAGTGGACTCAAAAATTAGATTTCAGATGGTGCGTGTTGTGGTGGGTCAGAAGACTTTCATTTCAGTCCAATTTTCAACTTTTTATGATTGAAAGTCATTGTCGAGTCGTCAGAGGAGTTCGGCCGATTTTTTAAAATTTTTTGAAGTGCTCTCAAATATAGGATATGAGTTGGCGCGTGATGTAGTGGGTCAGAAAACATTTATTTCAGTACAAATCACAACTTTTCATTATTGAAAGTCATTGTCGGGTCGTCAGAGGAGTTCGGCCGATTTTTTAAATTTTTTGAAGTGCTCTCAAATATAGGATATGAGTTGGCGCATGATGTAGTGGGTCAGAAAACATTTATTTCAGTACAAATCACAACTTTTCATTATTGAAAGTCATTGTCGGGTCGTCAGAGGAGTTCGGCCGATTTTTTAAATTTTTTGAAGTGCTCTCAAATATAGGATATGAGTTGGCGCGTGATGTAGTGGGTCAGAAAACATTTATTTCAGTACAAATCACAACTTTTCATTATTGAAAGTCATTGTCGGGTCGTCAGAGGGGTTCGACCGATTTTTTAATTTTTTGAAGTGGTCTCAAAAATGAGATTTGAGATGGCTCCTGTTGTGGTGGGTCAGAAGTCATTTATTTCAGTCCAATTCACAACTTTTTATGAATGAAAGTCATTGTCGGGTCGTCAGAGGAGTTCGACTGATTTTTCTATTGTTTGAAGTGGTCTCAAATATAGGATTTGAGTTGGCGCGTGTTGTAGTGGGTCAGAAGACATTCATTTTAGTCCAATTTACAACTTTTTATGAATGAAAGTCATTGTCGGGTCGTCAGAGGGGTTCGGCAGATTTTTTTAATTTTTTAAAGTTGTCTCAAATATAGGATATGAGTTGGCGCGTGATTTAGCGGGTCAGAAAATATTTATTTCAGTACAAATCACAACTTTTCATGATTGAAAGTCATTGTCGGGTCGTCAGAGGGGTTCATCCGATTTTTTTATTTTTTGAAGTGGTCTCAAAAATGAGATTTGAGATAGCGCGTGTTGAGGTGGATCAGTATACATTCATTTCAGTCCAATTCACAAGTTTTCATGATTGAAAGTCATTGTCGGGTCGTCAGAGGGGTTCGGCCAATTTTTTATTTTTTGAAGTGGTCTCAAAAATTAGATTTGAGTTGGCGCGTGTTGTAGTGGGTCAGAAGACATTGATTTCAGTCCAATTTACAACTTTTTATGATTGAAAGTCATTGTCGGGTCGTCAGAGGAGTTCGGCCGATTTTTCATTTCTTGAAGTGGAATCAAAATTTAGATTTGAGATGGCGCGTGTTGTGGTGGGTCAGAAGACATTCATTTCAGTCCAATTTACAACTTTTTATGATTGAAAGTCATTGTCGGGTCGTCAGAGGAGTTCGGCCGATTTTTTTATTTTTTGAAGTGGACTCAAAAATGAGATTTGAGATGGCGCGTGTTGTGGTGGGTCAGAAGATATTCATTTCAGTCCAATTTACAACTTTTTATGATTGAAAGTCATTGTCGGGTCGTCAGAGGAGTTCGACCGATTTTTTTAATTTTTTGAAGTGCTCTCAAATATAGGATATGAGTTGGCGCGTGATTTAGTGGGTCAGAAAATATTTATTTCATTACAAATCACAACTTTTCATGATTGAAAGTCATTGTCGGGTCGTCAGAGGAGTTCGGCCGATTTTTTTATTTTTTGAAGTGGACTCAAAAATTAGATTTGAGATGGCGCGTGTTGTGGTGGGTCAGAAGACTTTCATTTCAGTCCAATTTACAACTTTTTATAGTTGAAAGTCATTGTCGAGTCGTCAGAGGAGTTCGGCCGATTTTTTTAATTTTTTGAAGTGCTCTCAAATATAGGATATGAGTTGGCGCGTGATGTAGTGGGTCAGAAAACATTTATTTCAGTACAAATCACAACTTTTCATTATTGGAAGTCATTGTCGGGTCGTCAGAGGGGTTCGGCCGATTTTTTTATTTTTTGAAGTGGACTCAAAAATGAGATTTGAGATGACGCGTGTTGTGGTGGGTCAGAAGATATTCATTTCAGTCCAATTTACAACTTTTTATGATTGAAAGTCATTGTCGGGTCGTCAGAGGAGTTCGACCGATTTTTTAAATTTTTTGAAGTGCTCTCACATATAGGATATGAGTTGGCGCGTGATTTAGTGGGTCAGAAAATATTTATTTCATTACAAATCACAACTTTTCATGATTGAAAGTCATTGTCGGGTCGTCAGAGGAGTTCGGCCGATTTTTTTATTTTTTGAAGTGGACTCAAAAATTAGATTTCAGATGGTGCGTGTTGTGGTGGGTCAGAAGACTTTCATTTCAGTCCAATTTTCAACTTTTTATGATTGAAAGTCATTGTCGAGTCGTCAGAGGAGTTCGGCCGATTTTTTAAATTTTTTGAAGTGCTCTCAAATATAGGATATGAGTTGGCGCGTGATGTAGTGGGTCAGAAAACATTTATTTCAGTACAAATCACAACTTTTCATTATTGAAAGTCATTGTCGGGTCGTCCGAGGAGTTCGGCCGATTTTTTAAATTTTTTGAAGTGCTCTCAAATATAGGATATGAGTTGGCGCGTGATGTAGTGGGTCAGAAAACATTTATTTCAGTACAAATCACAACTTTTTATTATTGAAAGTCATTGTCGGGTCGTCAGAGGGGTTCGACCGATTTTTTAATTTTTTGAAGTGGTCTCAAAAATGAGATTTGAGATGGCTCCTGTTGTGGTGGGTCAGAAGTCATTTATTTCAGTCCAATTCACAACTTTTTATGAATGAAAGTCATTGTCGGGTCGTCAGAGGAGTTCGACTGATTTTTCTATTGTTTGAAGTGGTCTCAAATATAGGATTTGAGTTGGCGCGTGTTGTAGTGGGTCAGAAGACATTCATTTTAGTCCAATTTACAACTTTTTATGAATGAAAGTCATTGTCGGGTCGTCAGAGGGGTTCGGCAGATTTTTTTAATTTTTTAAAGTTGTCTCAAATATAGGATATGAGTTGGCGCGTGATTTAGCGGGTCAGAAAATATTTATTTCAGTACAAATCACAACTTTTCATGATTGAAAGTCATTGTCGGGTCGTCAGAGGGGTTCATCCGATTTTTTTATTTTTTGAAGTGGTCTCAAAAATGAGATTTGAGATAGCGCGTGTTGAGGTGGATCAGTATACATTCATTTCAGTCCAATTCACAAGTTTTCATGATTGAAAGTCATTGTCGGGTCGTCAGAGGGGTTCGGCCAATTTTTTATTTTTTGAAGTGGTCTCAAAAATTAGATTTGAGTTGGCGCGTGTTGTAGTGGGTCAGAAGACATTGATTTCAGTCCAATTTACAACTTTTTATGATTGAAAGTCATTGTCGGGTCGTCAGAGGAGTTCGGCCGATTTTTCATTTCTTGAAGTGGAATCAAAATTTAGATTTGAGATGGCGCGTGTTGTGGTGGGTCAGAAGACATTCATTTCAGTCCAATTTACAACTTTTTATGATTGAAAGTCATTGTCGGGTCGTCAGAGGAGTTCGGCCGATTTTTTTATTTTTTGAAGTGGACTCAAAAATGAGATTTGAGATGGCGCGTGTTGTGGTGGGTCAGAAGATATTCATTTCAGTCCAATTTACAACTTTTTATGATTGAAAGTCATTGTCGGGTCGTCAGAGGAGTTCGACCGATTTTTTTAATTTTTTGAAGTGCTCTCAAATATAGGATATGAGTTGGCGCGTGATTTAGTGGGTCAGAAAATATTTATTTCATTACAAATCACAACTTTTCATGATTGAAAGTCATTGTCGGGTCGTCAGAGGAGTTCGGCCGATTTTTTTATTTTTTGAAGTGGACTCAAAAATTAGATTTGAGATGGCGCGTGTTGTGGTGGGTCAGAAGACTTTCATTTCAGTCCAATTTACAACTTTTTATAGTTGAAAGTCATTGTCGAGTCGTCAGAGGAGTTCGGCCGATTTTTTTAATTTTTTGAAGTGCTCTCAAATATAGGATATGAGTTGGCGCGTGATGTAGTGGGTCAGAAAACATTTATTTCAGTACAAATCACAACTTTTCATTATTGGAAGTCATTGTCGGGTCGTCAGAGGGGTTCGGCCGATTTTTTTATTTTTTGAAGTGGACTCAAAAATGAGATTTGAGATGACGCGTGTTGTGGTGGGTCAGAAGATATTCATTTCAGTCCAATTTACAACTTTTTATGATTGAAAGTCATTGTCGGGTCGTCAGAGGAGTTCGACCGATTTTTTAAATTTTTTGAAGTGCTCTCACATATAGGATATGAGTTGGCGCGTGATTTAGTGGGTCAGAAAATATTTATTTCATTACAAATCACAACTTTTCATGATTGAAAGTCATTGTCGGGTCGTCAGAGGAGTTCGGCCGATTTTTTTATTTTTTGAAGTGGACTCAAAAATTAGATTTCAGATGGTGCGTGTTGTGGTGGGTCAGAAGACTTTCATTTCAGTCCAATTTTCAACTTTTTATGATTGAAAGTCATTGTCGAGTCGTCAGAGGAGTTCGGCCGATTTTTTAAATTTTTTGAAGTGCTCTCAAATATAGGATATGAGTTGGCGCGTGATGTAGTGGGTCAGAAAACATTTATTTCAGTACAAATCACAACTTTTCATTATTGAAAGTCATTGTCGGGTCGTCCGAGGAGTTCGGCCGATTTTTTAAATTTTTTGAAGTGCTCTCAAATATAGGATATGAGTTGGCGCGTGATGTAGTGGGTCAGAAAACATTTATTTCAGTACAAATCACAACTTTTTATTATTGAAAGTCATTGTCGGGTCGTCAGAGGGGTTCGACCGATTTTTTAATTTTTTGAAGTGGTCTCAAAAATGAGATTTGAGATGGCTCCTGTTGTGGTGGGTCAGAAGTCATTTATTTCAGTCCAATTCACAACTTTTTATGAATGAAAGTCATTGTCGGGTCGTCAGAGGAGTTCGACTGATTTTTCTATTGTTTGAAGTGGTCTCAAATATAGGATTTGAGTTGGCGCGTGTTGTAGTGGGTCAGAAGACATTCATTTTAGTCCAATTTACAACTTTTTATGAATGAAAGTCATTGTCGGGTCGTCAGAGGGGTTCGGCAGATTTTTTTAATTTTTTAAAGTTGTCTCAAATATAGGATATGAGTTGGCGCGTGATTTAGCGGGTCAGAAAATATTTATTTCAGTACAAATCACAACTTTTCATGATTGAAAGTCATTGTCGGGTCGTCAGAGGGGTTCATCCGATTTTTTTATTTTTTGAAGTGGTCTCAAAAATGAGATTTGAGATAGCGCGTGTTGAGGTGGATCAGTATACATTCATTTCAGTCCAATTCACAAGTTTTCATGATTGAAAGTCATTGTCGGGTCGTCAGAGGGGTTCGGCCAATTTTTTATTTTTTGAAGTGGTCTCAAAAATTAGATTTGAGTTGGCGCGTGTTGTAGTGGGTCAGAAGACATTGATTTCAGTCCAATTTACAACTTTTTATGATTGAAAGTCATTGTCGGGTCGTCAGAGAAGTTCGGCCGATTTTTTAAATTTTTTGAGGTGCTCTCAAATATAGGATATGAGTTGGCGCGTGATGTAGTGGGTCAGAAAACATTTATTTCAGTACAAATCACAACTTTTCATTATTGAAAGTCATTGTCGGGTCGTCAGAGGAGTTCGGCCGATTTTTTAAATTTTTTGAAGTGCTCTCAAATATAGGATATGAGTTGGCGCGTGATGTAGTGGGTCAGAAAACATTTATTTCAGTACAAATCACAACTTTTCATTATTGAAAGTCATTGTCGGGTCGTCAGAGGAGTTCGGCCGATTTTTTAAAATTTTTTGAAGTGCTCTCAAATATAGGATATGAGTTGGCGCGTGATGTAGTGGGTCAGAAAACATTTATTTCAGTACAAATCACAACTTTTTATTATTGAAAGTCATTGTCGGGTCGTCAGAGGGGTTCGACCGATTTTTTAATTTTTTGAAGTGGTCTCAAAAATGAGATTTGAGATGGCTCCTGTTGTGGTGGGTCAGAAGTCATTTATTTCAGTCCAATTCACAACTTTTTATGAATGAAAGTCATTGTCGGGTCGTCAGAGGAGTTCGACTGATTTTTCTATTGTTTGAAGTGGTCTCAAATATAGGATTTGAGTTGGCGCGTGTTGTAGTGGGTCAGAAGACATTCATTTTAGTCCAATTTACAACTTTTTATGAATGAAAGTCATTGTCGGGTCGTCAGAGGAGTTCGGCCGATTTTTTAAATTTTTTGAAGTGCTCTCAAATATAGGATATGAGTTGGCGCGTGATGTAGTGGGTCAGAAAACATTTATTTCAGTACAAATCACAACTTTTTATTATTGAAAGTCATTGTCGGGTCGTCAGAGGGGTTCGACCGATTTTTTAATTTTTTGAAGTGGTCTCAAAAATGAGATTTGAGATGGCTTCTGTTGTGGTGGGTCAGAAGTCATTTATTTCAGTCCAATTCACAACTTTTTATGAATGAAAGTCATTGTCGGGTCGTCAGAGGAGTTCGACTGATTTTTCTATTGTTTGAAGTGGTCTCAAATATAGGATTTGAGTTGGCGCGTGTTGTAGTGGGTCAGAAGACATTCATTTTAGTCCAATTTACAACTTTTTATGAATGAAAGTCATTGTCGGGTCGTCAGAGGGGTTCGGCAGATTTTTTTAATTTTTTAAAGTTGTCTCAAATATAGGATATGAGTTGGCGCGTGATTTAGCGGGTCAGAAAATATTTATTTCAGTACAAATCACAACTTTTCATGATTGAAAGTCATTGTCGGGTCGTCAGAGGGGTTCATCCGATTTTTTTATTTTTTGAAGTGGTCTCAAAAATGAGATTTGAGATAGCGCGTGTTGAGGTGGATCAGTATACATTCATTTCAGTCCAATTCACAAGTTTTCATGATTGAAAGTCATTGTCGGGTCGTCAGAGGGGTTCGGCCAATTTTTTATTTTTTGAAGTGGTCTCAAAAATTAGATTTGAGTTGGCGCGTGTTGTAGTGGGTCAGAAGACATTGATTTCAGTCCAATTTACAACTTTTTATGATTGAAAGTCATTGTCGGGTCGTCAGAGGAGTTCGGCCGATTTTTCATTTCTTGAAGTGGAATCAAAATTTAGATTTGAGATGGCGCGTGTTGTGGTGGGTCAGAAGACATTCATTTCAGTCCAATTTACAACTTTTTATGATTGAAAGTCATTGTCGGGTCGTCAGAGGAGTTCGGCCGATTTTTTAATTTTTTGAAGTGGACTCAAAAATGAGATTTGAGATGGCGCGTGTTGTGGTGGGTCAGAAGATATTCATTTCAGTCCAATTTACAACTTTTTATGATTGAAAGTCATTGTCGGGTCGTCAGAGGAGTTCGACCGATTTTTTAAATTTTTTGAAGTGCTCTCAAATATAGGATATGAGTTGGCGCGTGATTTAGTGGGTCAGAAAATATTTATTTCATTACAAATCACAACTTTTCATGATTGAAAGTCATTGTCGGGTCGTCAGAGGAGTTCGGCCGATTTTTTTATTTTTTGAAGTGGACTCAAAAATTAGATTTGAGATGGCGCGTGTTGTGGTGGGTCAGAAGACTTTCATTTCAGTCCAATTTACAACTTTTTATAGTTGAAAGTCATTGTCGAGTCGTCAGAGGAGTTCGGCCGATTTTTTTAATTTTTTGAAGTGCTCTCAAATATAGGATATGAGTTGGCGCGTGATGTAGTGGGTCAGAAAACATTTATTTCAGTACAAATCACAACTTTTCATTATTGGAAGTCATTGTCGGGTCGTCAGAGGGGTTCGGCCGATTTTTTAAATTTTTGAAGTGGACTAAATAATGAGATTTGAGATGACGCGTGTTGTGGTGGGTCAGAAGATATTCATTTCAGTCCAATTTACAACTTTTTATGATTGAAAGTCATTGTCGGGTCGTCAGAGGAGTTCGACCGATTTTTTAAATTTTTGAAGTGGACTAAATAATGAGATTTGAGATGGCGCGTGTTGTGGTGCGTCAGAAGACATTCATTTCAGTCCAATTTACAACTTTTTATGATTGAAAGTCATTGTCGGGTCGTCAGAGGAGTTCGGCCGATTTTTTAAATTTTTTAAAGTGCTCTCAAATATAGGATATGAGTTGGCGCGTGATGTAGTGGATCAGAAACCATTTATTTCAGTACAAATCACAACTTTTCATTATTGAAAGTCATTGTCGGGTCGTCAGAGGGGTTCGGCCGATTTTTTTATTTTTTGAAGCGGACTAAAAAATGAGATTTGAGATGGCTCCTGTTGTGGTGGGTCAGAAGTCATTTATTCCAGTCCAATTTACAACTTCTCATGATTGAAAGTCATTGTCGGGTCGTCAGAGGAGTTCGGCCGATTTTTTTATTTTTTGAAGTGGTCTCAAAAATGAGATTTGAGATGGCTCCTGTTGTGGTGGGTCAGAAGTAATTTATTCCAGTCCAATTAACATCTTTTTTTGAATTAAAGTCATTGTCGGGTCGTCAGAGGGGTTCGGCAGATTTTTTTAATTTTTTAAAGTGGTCTGAAATATAGGATATGAGTTGGCGCGTGATGTAGTGGGTCAGAAAACATTTATTTCAGTACAAATCACAACTTTTCATTATTGAAAGTCATTATCGGGTCGTCAGAGGGGTTCGGCCGATTTTTTTATTTTTTGAAGTGGTCTCAAAAATGAGATTTGAGATGGCTCCTGTTGTGGTGGGTCAGAAGTAATTTATTCCAGTCCAATTAGCAACTTTTTTTGAATGAAAGTCATTGTCGGGTCGTCAGAGGGGTTCGGCAGATTTTTTTAATTTTTTAAAGTGGTCTCTAATATAGGATATGAGTTGGCGCGTGATTTAATGGGTCAGAAAATATTTATATCAGTACAAATCACAACTTTTCATGATTGAAAGTCATTGTCGGGTCGTCAGAGGGGTTCGACCGATTTTTTTATTTATTGAAGTGGTCTCAAAAATTAGATTTGAGATGGCTCCTGTTGTGGTGGGTCAGAAGTCATTTATTCCAGTCCAATTTACAACTTCTCATGATTGAAAGTCATTGTCGGGTCGTCAGAGGAGTTCGGCCGATTTTTTTATTTTTTGAAGTGGTCTCAAAAATGAGATTTGAGATGGCTCCTGTTGTGGTGGGTCAGAAGTGATTTATTCCAGTCCAATTAACAACTTTTTTTGAATGAAAGTCATTGTCGGGTCGTCAGAGGGGTTCGGCAGATTTTTTAAATTTTTTAAAGTGGTCTGAAATATAGGATATGAGTTGGCGCGTGATGTAGTGGGTCAGAAAACATTTATTTCAGTACAAATCAGAACTTTTCATTATTGAAAGTCATTGTCGGGTCGTCAGAGGGGTTCGGCCGATTTTTTTATTTTTTGAAGTGGTCTCAAAAATGAGATTTGAGATGGCTCCTGTTGTGGTGGGTCAGAAGTAATTTATTCCAGTCCAATTAGCAACTTTTTTTGAATGAAAGTCATTGTCGGGTCGTCAGAGGGGTTCGGCAGATTTTTTTAATTTTTTAAAGTGGTCTCTAATATAGGATATGAGTTGGCGCGTGATTTAATGGGTCAGAAAATATTTATATCAGTACAAATCACAACTTTTCATGATTGAAAGTCATTGTCGGGTCGTCAGAGGGGTTCGACCGATTTTTTTATTTATTGAAGTGGTCTCAAAAATTAGATTTGAGATGGCTCCTGTTGTGGTGGGTCAGAAGTCATTTATTCCAGTCCAATTTACAACTTCTCATGATTGAAAGTCATTGTCGGGTCGTCAGAGGAGTTCGGCCGATTTTTTTATTTTTTGAAGTGGTCTCAAAAATGAGATTTGAGATGGCTCCTGTTGTGGTGGGTCAGAAGTGATTTATTCCAGTCCAATTAACAACTTTTTTTGAATGAAAGTCATTGTCGGGTCGTCAGAGGGGTTCGGCAGATTTTTTAAATTTTTTAAAGTGGTCTGAAATATAGGATATGAGTTGGCGCGTGATGTAGTGGGTCAGAAAACATTTATTTCAGTACAAATCAGAACTTTTCATTATTGAAAGTCATTGTCGGGTCGTCAGAGGAGTTCGGCCGATTTTTTTATTTTTTGAAGTGGTCTCAAAAATGAGATTTGAGATGGCTCCTGTTGTGGTGGGTCAGAAGTAATTTATTCCAGTCCAATTAACAACTTTTTTTGAATGAAAGTCATTGTCGGGTCGTCAGAGGGGTTCGGCAGATTTTTTAAATTTTTTAAAGTGGTCTGAAATATAGGATATGAGTTGGCGCGTGATGTAGTGGGTCAGAAAACATTTATTCCAGTACAAATCACAACTTTTCATTATTGAAAGTCATTGTCGGGTCGTCAGAGGGGTTCGACCGATTTTTTTATTTTTTGAAGTGGTCTCAAATATAGGATATGAGTTGGCGCGTGATGTAGTGGGTCAGAAAACATTTATTTCAGTACAAATCAGAACTTTTCATTATTGAAAGTCATTGTCGGGTCGTCAGAGGGGTTCGGCCGATTTTTTAATTTTTTGAAGTGGTCTCAAAAATGAGATTTGAGATGGCTCCTGTTGTGGTGGGTCAGAAGTCATTCATTCCAGTCCAATTTACAACTTTTTATGAATGAAAGTCATTGTCGGGTCGTTAGAGGAGTTCGGCCGATTTTTTTATTTTTTGAAGTGGACTCAATAATGAGATTTGAGATGGCGCGTGTTGTGGTGCGTCAGAAGACATTCATTTCAGTCCAATTTACAACTTTTTATGATTGAAAGTCATTGTCGAGTCGTCAGAGGAGTTCGGCCGATTTTTAAAATTTTTTGAAGTGCTCTCAAATATAGGATATGAGTTGGCGCGTGATGTAGTGGATCAGAAAACATTTATTTCAGTACAAATCACAACTTTTCATTATTGAAAGTCATTGTCGGGTCGTCAGAGGGGTTCGACCGATTTTTTTATTTTTTGAAGTGGTCTCAAAAATTAGATTTGAGATGGCTCCTGTTGTGGTGGGTCAGAAGTCATTTATTCCAGTCCAATTTACAACTTTTTATGGATGAAAGTCATTGTCGGGTCGTCAGAGGGGTTCGGCAGATTTTTTTAATTTTTTAAAGTGGTCTCAAATATAGGATATGAGTTGGCGCGTGATTTAGTGGGTCAGAAATCATTTATTTCAGTACAAATCACAATTTTTCATTATTGAAAGTCATTGTCGGGTCGTCAGAGGGGTTCGTCCGATTTTTTTATTTTTTGAAGTGGTTTCAAAAATGAGATTTGAGATGGCTCCTGTTGTGGTGGGTCAGAAGTCATTTATTCCAGTCCAATTCACAACTTTTTATGAATGAAAGTCATTGTCGGGTCGTCAGAGGAGTTCGGCAGATTTTTTTAATTTTTTAAAGTGGTCTCAAATATAGGATATGAGTTGGCGCGTGATATAGTGGGTCAGAAAATATTTATTTCAGTACAAATCACAACTTTTCATTATTGAAAGTCATTGTCGGGTCGTCAGAGGGGTTCGACCGATTTTTTTATTTTTTGAAGTGGTCTCAAAAATTAGATTTGAGATGGCTCCTGTTGTGGTGGGTCAGAAGTCATTTATTCCAGTCCAATTTACAACTTTTTATGAATGAAAGTCATTGTCGGGTCGTCAGAGGGGTTCGGCAGATTTTTTTAATTTTTTAAAGTGGTCTCAAATATAGGATATGAGTTGGCGCGTGATTTAGTGGGTCAGAAATCATTTATTTCAGTACAAATCACAATTTTTCATTATTGAAAGTCATTGTCGGGTCGTCAGAGGGGTTCGTCCGATTTTTTTATTTTTTGAAGTGGTTTCAAAAATGAGATTTGAGATGGCTCCTGTTGTGGTGGGTCAGAAGTTATTTATTCCAGTCCAATTAACAACTTTTTTTGAATGAAAGTCATTGTCGGGTCGTCAGAGGGGTTCGGCAGATTTTTGAAATTTTTTAAAGTGGTCTCAAATATAGGATATGAGTTGGCGCGTGATTTAGGGGGTCAGAAAATATTTATATCAGTACAAATCACAACTTTTCATGATTGAAAGTCATTGTCGGGTCGTCAGAGGGGTTCGGCCGATTTTTTTATTTTTTGAAGTGGACTAAAAAATGAGATTTGAGATGGCGCGTGTTGTGGTGGGTCAGAAGTCATTCATTCCAGTCCAATTTACAACTTCTCATGATTGAAAGTCATTGTCGGATCGTCAGAGGAGTTCGGCCGATTTTTTTATTTTTTGAAGTGGTCTCAAAAATGACATTTGAGATGGCTCCTGTTGTGGTGGGTCAGAAGTAATTTATTCCAGTCCAATTAACAACTTTTTTTGAATGAAAGTCATTGTCGGGTCGTCAGAGGGGTTCGGCAGATTTTTGAAATTTTTTAAAGTGGTCTCAAATATAGGATATGAGTTGGCGCGTGATGTAGTGGGTCAGAAAACATTTATTCCAGTACAAATCACAATTTTTCATTATTGAAAGTCATTGTCGGGTCGTCAGAGGGGTTCGGCCGATTTTTTTATTTTTTGAAGTGGACTAAAAAATGAGATTTGAGATGGCGCGTGTTGTGGTGGGTCAGAAGTCATTCATTCCAGTCCAATTTACAACTTCTCATGATTGAAAGTCATTGTCGGATCGTCAGAGGAGTTCGGCCGATTTTTTTATTTTTTGAAGTGGTCTCAAAAATGACATTTGAGATGGCTCCTGTTGTGGTGGGTCAGAAGTAATTTATTCCAGTCCAATTAACAACTTTTTTTGAATGAAAGTCATTGTCGGGTCGTCAGAGGGGTTCGGCAGATTTTTGAAATTTTTTAAAGTGGTCTCAAATATAGGATATGAGTTGGCGCGTGATTTAGTGGGTCAGAAAATATTTATATCAGTACAAATCACAACTTTTCATGATTGAAAGTCATTGTCGGGTCGTCAGAGGGGTTCGGCCGATTTTTTCATTTTTTGAAGTGGTCTCAAAAATTAGATTTGAGATGGCTCCTGTTGTGGTGGGTCAGAAGTCATTTATTCCAGTCCAATTTACAACTTTTTATGAATGAAAGTCATTGTTGGGTCGTCAGAGGGGTTCGGCAGATTTTTTTAATTTTTTAAAGTGGTCTCAAATATAGGATATGAGTTGGCGCGTGATTTAATGGGTCAGAAATCATTTATTTCAGTACAAATCACAACTTTTCATTATTGAAAGTCATTGTCGGGTCGTCAGAGGGGTTCGACCGATTTTTTTATTTTTTGAAGTGGTCTCAAAAATTAGATTTGAGATGGCTCCTGTTGTGGTGGGTCAGAAGTCATTTATTCCAGTTTAATTTACAACTTTTTATGAATGAAAGTCATTGTCGGGTCGTCAGAGGGGTTCGGCAGATTTTTTTAATTTTTTAAAGTGGACTCAAATATAGGATATGAGTTGGCGCGTGATTTAGTGGGTCAGAAAATATTCATTTCAATACAAATCACAACTTTTCATGATTGAAAGTCATTGTCGGGTCGTCAGAGGAGTTCGGGCGATTTTTTATTTTTTGAAGTGGACACAAAAATGAGATATGAGATGGCTCGTGTTGTGGTGGATCAGAAGACATTCATTCCAGTCCAATTTTCAACTTTTTATGATTGAAAGTCATTGTCGGGTCGTCAGAGGAGTTCGGCCGATTTTTTTTATTTTTTTAAGTGGTCTGAAATATAGGATATGAGTTGGCGCGTGATGTAGTAGGTCAGAAAACATTTATTTCAGTACAAATCACAACTTTTCATTATTGAAAGTCATTGTCGGGTCGTCAGAGGGGTTCGGCCGATTTTTTAATTTTTTGAAGTGGACTAAAAAATGAGATTTGAGATGGCGCGTGTTGTGGTGGGTCAGAAGTCATTTATTCCAGTCCAATTTATAACTTCTCATGATTGAAAGTCATTGTCGGGTCGTCAGAGGAGTTCGGCCGATTTTTTTATTTTTTGAAGTGGACTCAAAAATGAAATTTGAGATGGCGCGTGTTGTGGTGGGTCAGAAAACATTCATTTCAGTCCAATTCACAACTTTTTATGATTGAAAGTCATTGTCTGGTCGTCAGAGGAGTTCGGCTGATTTTTTTTATTTTTTGAAGTGCTCTCAAATATAGGATATGAGTTGGCGCGTGATGTAGTGGGTAAGAAAATATTTATTCCAGTACAAATCAAAACTTTTCATGATTGAAAGTCATTGTCGGGTCATCAGAGGAGTTCGACCGATTTTTTTATTTTTTGAAGTGGACTCAAAAATGAAATTTGAGATGGCGCGTGTTGTGGTGGGTCAGAAAACATTCATTTCAGTCCAGTTCACAACTTTTTATGATTGAAAGTCATTGTCTGGTCGTCAGAGGAGTTCGGCTGATTTTTTTTATTTTTTGAAGTGCTCTCAAATATAGGATATGAGTTGGCGCGTGATGTAGTGGGTCAGAAAACATTTATTCCAGTACAAATCACAACTTTTCATTATTGAAAGTCATTGTCGGGTCGTCAGAGGGGTTCGGCCGATTTTTTAATCTTTTGAAGTGGTCTCAAAAATGAGATTTGAGATGGCTCCTGTTGTGGTGGGTCAGAAGTCATTTATTCCAGTCCAATTTACAACTTTTTATGAATGAAAGTCATTGTCGGGTCGTCAGAGGAGTTCGACCGATTTTTCTATAGTTTGAAGTGGTCTCAAATATAGGATTTGAGTTGGCGCGTGTTGTAGTGGGTCAGAAGACATTCATTTTAGTCCAATTCACAACTTTTTATGAATGAAAGTCATTGTCGGGTCGTCAGAGGGGTTCGGCAGATTTTTTTAATTTTTTGAAGTGGTCTCAAATATAGGATATGAGTTGGCGCGTGATTTAGTGGGTCAGAAAATATTTATTTCAGTACAAATCACAACTTTTCATTATTGAAAGTCATTGTCAAGTCGTCAGAGGGGTTCGACCGATTTTTTTATTTTTTGAAGTGGTCTCAAAAATTAGATTTGAGATGGCTCCTGTTGTGGTGGGTCAGAAGTCATTTATTCCAGTCCAATTTACAACTTTTTATGGATGAAAGTCATTGTCGGGTCGTCAGAGGGGTTCGGCAGATTTTTTTAATTTTTTAAAGTGGTCTCAAATATAGGATATGAGTTGGCGCGTGATTTAGTGGGTCAGAAATCATTTATTTCAGTACAAATCATAATTTTTCATTATTGAAAGTCATTGTCGGGTCGTCAGAGGGGTTCGTCCGATTTTTTTATTTTTTGAAGTGGTTTCAAAAATGAGATTTGAGATGGCTCCTGTTGTGGTGGGTCAGAAGTAATTTATTCCAGTCCAATTAACAACTTTTTTTGAATGAAAGTCATTGTCGGGTCGTCAGAGGGGTTCGGCAGATTTTTTTAAATTTTTTAAAGTGGTCTGAAATATAGGATATGAGTTGGCGCGTGATGTAGTGGGTCAGAAAACATTTATTCCAGTACAAATCACAACTTTTCATTATTGAAAGTCATTGTCGGGTCGTCAGAGGGGTTCGGCCGATTTTTTTATTTTTTGAAGTGGACTAAAAAATGAGATTTGAGATGGCGCGTGTTGTGGTGGGTCAGAAGTCATTCATTCCAGTCCAATTTACAACTTCTCATGATTGAAAGTCATTGTCGGATCGTCAGAGGAGTTCGGCCGATTTTTTTATTTTTTGAAGTGGTCTCAAAAATGACATTTGAGATGTCTCCTGTTGTGGTGGGTCAGAAGTAATTTATTCCAGTCCAATTAACAACTTTTTTTGAATGAAAGTCATTGTCGGGTCGTCAGAGTGGTTCGGCAGATTTTTGAAATTTTTTAAAGTGGTCTCAAATATAGGATATGAGTTGGCGCGTGATTTAGTGGGTCAGAAAATATTTATATCAGTACAAATCACAACTTTTCATGATTGAAAGTCATTGTCGGGTCGTCAGAGGGGTTCGGCCGATTTTTTCATTTTTTGAAGTGGTCTCAAAAATTAGATTTGAGATGGCTCCTGTTGTGGTGGGTCAGAAGTCATTTATTCCAGTCCAATTTACAACTTTTTATGAATGAAAGTCATTGTTGGGTCGTCAGAGGGGTTCGGCAGATTTTTTTAATTTTTTAAAGTGGTCTCAAATATAGGATATGAGTTGGCGCGTGATTTAATGGGTCAGAAATCATTTATTCCAGTACAAATCACAACTTTTCATTATTGAAAGTCATTGTCGGGTCGTCAGAGGGGTTCGACCGATTTTTTTATTTTTTGAAGTGGTCTCAAAAATTAGATTTGAGATGGCTCCTGTTGTGGTGGGTCAGAAGTCATTTATTCCAGTTTAATTTACAACTTTTTATGAATGAAAGTCATTGTCGGGTCGTCAGAGGGGTTCGGCAGATTTTTTTAATTTTTTAAAGTGGACTCAAATATAGGATATGAGTTGGCGCGTGATTTAGTGGGTCAGAAAATATTCATTTCAATACAAATCACAACTTTTCATGATTGAAAGTCATTGTCGGGTCGTCAGAGGAGTTCGGGCGATTTTTTATTTTTTGAAGTGGACACAAAAATGAGATATGAGATGGCTCGTGTTGTGGTGGATCAGAAGACATTCATTCCAGTCCAATTTTCAACTTTTTATGATTGAAAGTCATTGTCGGGTCGTCAGAGGAGTTCGGCCGATTTTTTTTATTTTTTTAAGTGGTCTGAAATATAGGATATGAGTTGGCGCGTGATGTAGTGGGTCAGAAAACATTTATTTCAGTACAAATCACAACTTTTCATTATTGAAAGTCATTGTCGGGTCGTCAGAGGGGTTCGGCCGATTTTTTAATTTTTTGAAGTGGACTAAAAAATGAGATTTGAGATGGCGCGTGTTGTGGTGGGTCAGAAGTCATTTATTCCAGTCCAATTTATAACTTCTCATGATTGAAAGTCATTGTCGGGTCGTCAGAGGAGTTCGGCCGATTTTTTTATTTTTTGAAGTGGACTCAAAAATGAAATTTGAGATGGCGCGTGTTGTGGTGGGTCAGAAAACATTCATTTCAGTCCAATTCACAACTTTTTATGATTGAAAGTCATTGTCTGGTCGTCAGAGGAGTTCGGCTGATTTTTTTTATTTTTTGAAGTGCTCTCAAATATAGGATATGAGTTGGCGCGTGATGTAGTGGGTAAGAAAATATTTATTCCAGTACAAATCAAAACTTTTCATGATTGAAAGTCATTGTCGTGTCGTCAGAGGAGTTCGACCGATTTTTTTATTTTTTGAAGTGGACTCAAAAATGAAATTTGAGATGGCGCGTGTTGTGGTGGGTCAGAAAACATTCATTTCAGTCCAGTTCACAACTTTTTATGATTGAAAGTCATTGTCTGGTCGTCAGAGGAGTTCGGCTGATTTTTTTTATTTTTTGAAGTGCTCTCAAATATAGGATATGAGTTGGCGCGTGATGTAGTGGGTCAGAAAACATTTATTCCAGTACAAATCACAACTTTTCATTATTGAAAGTCATTGTCGGGTCGTCAGAGGGGTTCGGCCGATTTTTTAATCTTTTGAAGTGGTCTCAAAAATGAGATTTGAGATGGCTCCTGTTGTGGTGGGTCAGAAGTCATTTATTCCAGTCCAATTTACAACTTTTTATGAATGAAAGTCATTGTCGGGTCGTCAGAGGGGTTCGGCAGATTTTTTTAATTTTTTGAAGTGGTCTCAAATATAGGATATGAGTTGGCGCGTGATTTAGTGGGTCAGAAAATATTTATTTCAGTACAAATCACAACTTTTCATGATTGAAAGTGATTGTCGGGTCGTTAGAGGAGTTCGGCCGATTTTTTTATTTTTTGAAGTGGACACAAAAATGAGATTTGAGATGGCGCGTGTTGTGGTGGGTCAGAAGACATTCATTTCAGTCCAATTTACAACTTTTTATGATTGAAAGTCATTGTCGGGTCGTCAGAGGAGTTCGACCGATTTTTTAAATTTTTTGAAGTGCTCTCACATATAGGATATGAGTTGGCGCGTGATTTAGTGGGTCAGAAAATATTTATTTCATTACAAATCACAACTTTTCATGATTGAAAGTCATTGTCGGGTCGTCAGAGGAGTTCGGCCGATTTTTTAATTTTTTGAAGTGGACTCAAAAATGAGATTTGAGATGGCGCGTGTTGTGGTGGGTCAGAAGACATTCATTTTAGTCCAATTCACAACTTCTCATTATTCAAAGTCATTGTCGGGTCATCAGAGGGGTTCGGGCGATTTTTTTATTTTTTGAAGTGGTCTCAAATATAGGATTTGAGTTGGTAGTACAGTTGGTCAGTACAATTTACAACTTTTCATTCATTGAATGCCATTGTTGTTGTATATAAGAATACATACGTGCATGAAGAGATTTTCAACTTGGACTGTAGAACGCAGTTCGCATGCCAATTGAGTGAATTCATATCATTTTCAGAAAATAAAAAATTTTAAATCTAAACATAGCCAGCTGTCATACATGATTAAAAGGTTATGTATGATGTCATCTATATATACCAAATTTCCATCTATGCAGTATAAAACTTGACCCCTCATGACTAAGCTTGCCTGAGTGCAGCCCCCTCCCACCCTGCCCTACAATCTGAGGTCACCCCGGGATACCTCCACTTTTTTTTCGTTTGTGACGATGTAACCCTGCTAACCGTCGAGTGAGGTGTTCCTCTGGCCATTAGTGCTGCCTGTATAGTCGCTGTCTTCGCCATTAGGGGCCCTTTCATCAGGAACCTATCCACCCTCTTTTTCAATGTTTTTAGCGGGAACGGTGTTAGGCTGATGGGTTTGAAGGACTTCGCTATTGTATAGTCTTTCTTTCCCGCTTTGGGAATAGATACTACTCTCGCTGACTTCCAGGCTCTTGGAACATATCCCAATGCTTTGCTGGCCCGGAATATCCCCCTCAAGATTTGGGTAAGAAATTCCAGACCTCTCTGTAAGCAATGCTGGCAAAATTCCTCCAGATCCTGCTGCCTTATATGGATTGAACCTATTCACTGCCCAAGCTACAGCGTGGGGCGTAACAACCCTCTCAAATAGACAATTAACTCTCAATTATCTAAGCAAATTTTGAAGATTCGCCAAATAAATTAGCACATATAATCAATAACTCTTCTCCATATTCTAAATCAATCAATTCTGAATAATTAGCCACAGATTGTACTACTAATTCGGCCAGTAGAAATGATACTCCCCCTTGTGCACCCTCATCCAGTTCTGCTGCACCATCCCCTACAGTGTTCCAGCTTAAATGTCGGATGAAGAGCAAATTAAATCAAACTAAATACCGAGGCTTGCACTCGAAATCATTTATTTGCTTCATGATTCGTTTCTCGGAAATGCGCTTTGAACAATTACTTCCCGGGGTGCCGGATACTAGATAGCAAACTCGCCCGCTCATAAACGACGTTTCGTTCTTATTTCGCGACCCATTCAAAAGTTCTCAAACACTTTGACGGAAAGTTACACTTAAACTCTTCAAGGGACGACAAAGACTTGATAATTTAAATGTAATAATCCGACAAAAGCCCGTCGCAGACTGGAAATCTCATTAACGTTTGATCGAATTTGTCGGAAGCATTGCGCACTTGTTGGAAAAGTATTCGCGTGACAACAATGTTGAAAGCAATTTTCTGTTAGAATATTCTAAAAGTCCTCAGAAGCGTTGTGTATTTTTCCTAGATTTCTCCTAGGAATCGCACGATAAAAGGTAAGACCTCGTTAATCTTTGGCTCGCACAAGTTTCGACTTTTGATGGTTGTCGTTCATAGAGGGACGACAGCTGGTTAACGTAAATAACATCTACAATTTCAGCTTCCCACTGTGTGTATTTGTGAGGATTCCTCTCCTTCCTTCATGAACTTTTCTCTAGTTTCCTTCTGCAGTTCTGGCAGTTCTATCAGAACCACCCTGGTCACAAATAGTAGCAACTACGGTCAGTCCCACTTCTTTTTGATCAAACTTTTGAGTCCCAGACTTTTTGTTGGTCTATTACTGAAGGTAAAACAAATTGGCTGCTTCCTTCCACTAGTGATTTACTGACATTCGCATGGTCAGCAGCAGTAAACCTCTTGGTGCGAAAGTCTTCAAGCCCTTCAATGGAATCACTTTGCTGGTTATAATATATGAGAGGATAGCCTGTTTAACAGAGCACATTATTGAATAAGGAATATTGTGTTATCTTCAAAACACTGGCATATCTGGGAGGTTTTAATTGTCTCAGTAAAAACAGAATATTAAATAATTTTCGAACTACGTGATCCATCAATTTGGGTTCATTATCAGATTACCAGTTTCTTGTCAAAGTTAGACTTTAAGATGTATATTTGGTTAGGGAAGTATAGGATGTATTAGAGCACAAAAGGGTTGTGTATTCAGCAAATAATACACGTTCCGTAGGTGCCATGTTTGGCACAAGCCATGGATGTAAACAATAAATAGAATTGGTCCAAAAACTGAACACTGTGTCTATCATATCTTGGTCCCCAGACAACCAAAATATCTCATTTCCTTCAGAAACGGAATATAAATGTTGCATTCAAAACCAACAACAACTTATATCCATTTATTGACAAGGCAAAGTCTGTACGGGATAAATTCAAGCAGTCTGGGGTTTGCAAACTTAAGTATGAGGATTGTAATGCAGTATATATAGGCCAAACAGGCCGCAGTTTCAACCAAAGATTCAGTGAGCATTTGAGAAGTTACAGATTAAATAAACAGGATTCAAACTATGCCAACGATCTTATTGACAATAACCATAGCTTCGCACAGAATCCACAAATTCTGCATATTCAACTTGAAGGTCAAATATTAAACATATCAGAATCCATAGCTCAGATGATGGCACTGTGTGTAGAAACAATTTTAAGCGTGACTTTACGAGTATATATTCTTTGTGTAAATTGGAAGCTTTCATTTCCTTTATATTTATCAGTCATGGTGAATTTACACGTATTAGATGCCACCACGATGCCATTAATTGTAGCATTTACCCCTTGTGAACAAACATGTTCCAACAAGAGAGAGTGGACAAGGGATGGAAATTTTCTGAAATTATGTATGCTTTGAGTTTAGTTTCCTTCGGAAATTGTACAGAAAAAATATCAACATCGTTTTCCGAAAATTATTTTATGTTTTTCTTGTGATGTGATCAATTTATCCCTGAATTTATTGTATTTTCAACACGCTAGAGATAAAAGTGAACAGTTAGAAATATATTCATCATACACCTGTGTTTTTACCCTGACAATCTATATTACATCCTTTACTTCATTACTTTAACCGCTTTAACATCTTGGGGTGGTCCAGATACCTCGGAATTCATTTGTAGAGCTTCTAGGTTACTCTTCATCATTTTCAAAGCATCGCTATACAATTTCAATTCGAAAAGACTTTTTGTTCATGATTTCTTCTCTGGAAAACACACCATTACCAAAAGTGCATCAGAAAAACTTGGTTTCCTGTTACATTTAATTACAGAATTTTCTTTCCGTAGAAACAAGAACATTGAAACACTCACTAATTCTATTTCCATTATTAACATTAAACCAAGTACCCAACGACTGAACTAATTATTGCTTCAGCTCCATTGACTCCTAATCTACGGAAGTTGTTTATATTTGCCAGACTCCGAAACTTATTATTTGTTCAGCATGAACGGAAGTATAATATCAGTGGATCTAAGAATGAGATCTTATTACGTTCAAGTTTTCTCTCTTACCCACATTTCAGATTCTAAACGAATTCGGTTGGAGTTGTTTTACAGTCGGTCGTTTTTCTCTCATGTTAGATGCGAAAGTTTTCGAGTTCTCCGCCTTTCTTGGCTCTGAACATGGCCGACGAGGCTTCAAATTAGTTGGGGTGCGAACAACATATAAATGAATTAATAGACCGCTGAAGGATAAGCTGAAAATAATATCCATTTATGTTTATTTATTTTATGATTGTTATATATGCCGATAAGACATGAAATATTGCAAATCGAAATGATATCTATCCACAGCTAATCTGTTATAAACACCAATACCTTTTCTAATTTAAGGACTTTTTTGACGTTAAAGCCAAGCAGGTTATGATATAGAAAGAGAGAGATTCTTGATAAAATATCAGATCAATATGCCTCATAAGATGCCAGGTGTGAATGAATAAAATAGTTGTCGATAGAACTAAATCTAGTTGAACTGCCAACAATCTGAAGTATCATCTGAACTGTGGTGCTTTTTGGCTCTGATACTGCAGCCGTTTCATGATTATCAGTAGTTCAATTGAAAAAAACGGAGCGAAGAAATCAGAACCTCAGAATAACCAAACACCTCAGAATAACAAACACTTAAATCTACCTGATAAAGCACTGTCAGATGTCAAACAGGTAATGGGGGGGCAAACAAAGCGCGATTTTCCATAAGAGTACTTGTGTCTTTCTTAAAACTTTTCTACAAAAGCGATTTTCTGACTGACTTTTTAGAATTGTGGTGTTTATTCATACATTCTGTACAGTGTGAAGTGAGTGTATAGGTCTGTTGTCATGTTATAAGCTTGGATTTTCCGTTTTGAAAAAGCCTTGTCATGAAGACAACACACCTAAATAGTTTTCTCCTTTCGATTTGGTGAGAGAAGTAATAAAGATTGTGTTGTTGGTGAGTTGCAGTAATTGGTCCAATCGAGACCAGCATGGAAAATTTTTAAATTTCCTTCTGTATACACCAGGCAGATAGGTAGAGTACATAGATGTGCTAGTTGGATGGCTAGTCTTCATAGGACTGATTTTCCAGATTCTGAAGCAAATGCACTTATTATTTTCTTCACAGGTAATAAGCTGACAAATACTCATCACCTTATTATGTGAGGATAAATATATTTTCAGATTAACCACCAGATGATCCCGAACATCCAGACAATGTATCTTCCCAAATGTGGAGTACTAAACGAAAGTTGGGGATTTACGGTCAAAATTTCAATTATGTTTCTCTCCACTATTCATTCCGATACAGGAAACCATTCCAAATATTATTGTATAGTTCTCATTTGTTTCAATATAAATGAGAAAATCAAGTATTGTATGTATGCTATATTGTTAGTGATGACTTCATTGATATAAGAAGTTGAATGATGTTAATCTATTATGCATAAAGAGGTCAAAAAACATATTAAATTTTCTTTGTCCTTTTCCCAGCTATTCCAATCATCTCAAGTTATTGAAAGAAGTTTGAGTAGTATAATGATTGTGAACGTTTGATTTTTGTGAAGGTACAACAATCGGAGTCACTGTGAGAATGTTTGAATACTTTTCTGAAAGAAAAGAGCAGTGTTTCTTCGTAGAGAAGATCTGATTTATATTTTTTGTGAAATGAATATCTTCCAATTTTTTGTACAATTGTCCTTTCATACTAGACCCTAGTCAAAATATGCCAACACACACTTTGCGTGAGATCACATTGAAAAGTAAGGCCTTAATATCTCCCGAAGCCTCCTGAGAGTTGCTTGTAAGAATGCAGTAACCAAAGGTCTCATTTTCAACAAAACCACTACCGATTTTTCATCAATTCTGGAACCAGCAAACCTTAGAAAGTATTGGAGCATCATGTGTACATACTTCTTAGCCAGCTACATAATAATTACGATGACCAGTAAGGGTTGACTGAAAAGTCTTTGAGAATAGCACACCTAAGTACAATGAGTTTAGTTTCGGCTAGAACTAAAATCATTTTTACTTTTCGAATGTTAACAAAGTTATTGTTTGATTTATTTGCAGAGGTTTGAACACTGAAGAGGAAGTAATCTAGGATCATATTTTTCAAAATTTTTGAAATTTCGTACAATCAGATGATTTCAAGATGGATGTCTATAAAATCCAATTTTATAATGTAATCGGGCCCCTCCCAAAACACAGGAGACAAAACAACGTCATATTTAACCCACCTTTTTTTATTTCAGGACGAAACCCGATAAACTTACCTTTACCAAAGGACGATACTTCCAAACCATTAAATTAAAAATGAAAAATGAATTGCATAATCCAATCTTACGAAAATAAAACATACTTATATTAGTGTCATATTGAAGTCGACAAAATATGAGTGCTCTTTCTGATACCCAAAGATGGATATATACTTCAGTATTTCTCTTAGCGATTCCAACAAAAACTGAAAGGATATTTTAATTCATTTAAATTGAATATTTGAATCACTGTTGAATGGCAAAACAATAAAATCGGTTCGTAGATGAACAATTTCAGCCAGATTATTTAATAAAGAGTATTGCAAAGTTGTTCATCCAGTAACCCTTACCAAGTATCCAACAGATATTATTCAATGGTCGTCGGAGGCAGTAGTTGTTTTTTTATATCTGCCGATGGAAATATAGGGTTCTTGCAGTAGAGTGGATCATGCAATCCATTTTTATTATCACACACTTTGATTTAGCTTCACATATAATGTATGCATGTTTGTAATCGGCTCCTTACACTCGATTTTGACACACTCGAACTCAACAGAATCAATCGACACTTTGTACACTCATCAAGAACCGATGAAAATACGATAATTTGATGAAATTGTCTCATTTTCCTGATCACGATCGCCAGAAATGAATAATTTGCCTCTCATACACTCTGTGTGAAAGCCTTCGCCAAAATTTAAAAAATCTGCCTTGTTGATGGGTAATTTCATGCGCCTGCTGCCTTCTTTGGATAGGGTCGCTTTTTTTTAGGCTCTCTTTCCGAAGAATTTTTTTTTATAATAAATTGAGAACTAAAAAGTGAAAAATGAAATTTAGTTTGAAAAAAACTAAAAATCCGCTTTTATAACACATTGAACCGATCCGCTATATTCTAAACCGTCTACCTGCATAGAGCAAACTGTGACCTCACCTCGTGATAACATACGCGCTCATGGCTACTATGATTTTGATTTTTATAATGCAACTGTGGTTATATAAACGTAAGTCAAAATTTAATTCTGATATTTACAGAACTGAAAGTTTTAAAGGGAGTAATATTAATGGAAAACTATATAATAGTGATGAAATCGATGGTAATAAGTATTTATTTAAATTGCGTATTTCATTTTCCATCACCTTGTACCGCACCTAAATAAATAATTTTTTGCTTTTTGCATGAACGTAGAAAAAATGTTGTATGCAACTCGTGCAAAAAATGTTTATTGCACTCGACGTGTTGTCCCACTCGGCCTAACGGCCTCGTCGGACAATTTCACGTCGAATGCAATAAACACTTACTTTTTGCACTTGTTGCATAAATAACTATTAAACTATGTTTCATTTATCATTAATCAACTCTAAGCGTTAAAAATTGATTTCTGGGATAGTTTAACACTTCTTCTAAGAAGTAATTCTTGTTTACGGAAAAAATCAAAAATGCCCAACAAGAAAGGCAGCAAAGATACCCGTCTTAGAAATATTTAATTTTTCATTTGATTCTTGAATGTCTTGTAAACTTTCAAATTATGAAACCACCCCATTGCAGTGGCATTACGACCTTGTCCACCATGATACATGCCTCAGTGACAAAACTCCCACGTAAAAAGACGTTCGCGTCTGTGAGATCCCCGTAGAGGAAACACAAAGGGGAATTGGATTCCTCGAGGGTTACGTCAACATATTTCGTCTTTGATATTCCATTCTGAATTATTAAGTATGTGGAAATGTTTGTTCAAGTCTTTTGTTTGCGAAGGATTCTATTTCGGTCGGAGTTGGAAGACTTGTGTCATTGAAAAAATACCGAAGACTATGTGGAAAAGTATCATTTGAAAGGGCATTCGACGTGTCTCGGCGAGTTTTTGTAAAATCAATTTTCGGGGAGTTATTGAGGGTGGATAGTCTTAAGTGGGCCACCCGGTATATGATGGGATAGCACTATCACTATCATAACCAACATCTATCTTCTTGAATATAAATTAAAGTTGAAGCAACTACGAGCAAACACAGTCAAACAGTAAAACACGGGTAAATATCCAAAAATCTAACCATATGATATATTTGGTTCATCGCCGGACAATCATTAATTCGTCAAATATTTTTATTAATTCTATATTCGTACTTCTGTGAGACGTACTGTATGTGTTTGTTAATTCAAGTGCTTTTCGGATTTAGAACACTGTGCTTTTGAACTAATGTGAAAACTTGATGGAACTTTAAACCGATCTTTTTTTCCAGAATGGTACTTATGGCTGCTCTTCGCTATGTCCTCAAGAACACATATCACCCAGGGGTTCCTGTCAACATCCAAGACTCGTAGAATTACCTGGGCAGTGCTGTAGGGAATGGATGTGTGACAGCCAAACTGGTAGGTGAAATTAATAGTGTAAAAAATCGTAAATTAAACGAAGGAATAGATTTTTGTCCCAATGACATGTTGAAATATTGTCAAGAATGACGCTAATCCCAAACCTAATTCATTTTGTATGTACCAAAATCCACTGTCATGATTCATATTTCATAATTTGTTGAACTGTTGAGTGTGGAGGAGATGTAATGAGGCGTATCTAGATCAAGAAGTAATTTCTTTTTCTGCGGATCATCTGAAAGTTTTCAAAATTTTTGGACGATATTTCTACTGAATACTAGGTTAATTACAATACACAATATGAATATCCACAACACATGATTTAGCGTCAGATTGAATTGCGGTTTTCCACATACGAATTAAATAAAAAGTTACTGATCATGATTAGGGATTACTGCATGAAATTTTGCGTATATAGTGTGGATTCCAAGTGAATCTGCCGATTTTGTATTTTTCATGATTTTTCAAATAATTTTGTTGTAAATCGATTGACTCAAAATTCTCAGATAATACCAATTTGATCATTCTGAATCGATTGGCGTTCGCAAAATTGCTCTATCTTTAACTGTTCCCAAAAAGTTAATCTGGAATTGACAGAAAGTGCTTCGAGCACTCTTGAAAAATGCTTCAAAACTTGAGCACTATATAAAAAGCTCGGATTACTGAGAACTTTTAAAAAGTATTCTTGTCAGTGGACAACTTCTCAAACTGTTAGATACTTGCAGGCAGATTCAGATAGATACGTGCCCACCCTGCATTTTCAACCCTGCATGAGAAATGCATGCCTGTCGACGTTCATACCTGTGCATATCGGCATACGTGAAGAAATTAGGGTGAGCAGGCACGGAATTAGGAAATATTCTATTTTAAATAATAAAAGATACAGTGGAAAATAAGTTGTAATTATTTGAAAAATTCAACTGGCATTACTCCAGTATTGACAAAATTATTACAGAACCAGTATTTTAGCTTCAGAGAGATAAAGAATAGCAAATTGAAATAAAAATGAGACATTACTAGTAGTGAAGGACGTAACCCACAAATATTTAATAAAACTTGTAAAATAGAATTCTCTTCTTTGAAAATTATTGATAACCAAGGCTAGAGGCGTGAGGGTCTACCAGAAAATTTCTCGGTATACCTGTGGTAAAATCCGACACAGAAACTATTAAAAAATTATAAAACTATTAGTTGAAGATAGAAAAATCGTCCAAGTTAGTTCTCCTCATCTCTATCTAATAAAATTATTGGATGAGCACTTCCATTAAAAAATTACTGATCCTCCACAATTCACTGTTGCGTTAATAATAAACAGTGCTGCTCCTAAGGTGGCGTATGGAGTTAGTAACAAGGCCTATCCAGAACACACGGCTAATGACCATAGCAGTCGATGCCAAAACACCAAGGAAAAGATGATACTATACAATTTAGTAATCCCACTGATGAAGTTAACTTGGTTGACGAAATATGCATCTAGTAATGAAATTACTAGTGTGGTGAAGGGGAAAACTTCTCTTGTTCTCATTGAGTGACACCACAGGCATCCGGTACCCCATTTCCTATTTCTCATTCTGGAGAACCAAACAATCATTTATATCTTCAATTTTTTTGAACATTTCAAAATTGTCAGCCTAGAGAAGAGAGTCAGATGGAAGATGTTCAGGCAGACCATTGATAAATATGAGAAATAGCAAAGGTCGAAGGTTAGATCCTTGTGGTACCCCAGATTTCGACAGAAACAGCTGAGAATCCTCACCACAATGCACAACATTCTTGATTTGACGTAAGTTGTGAAGAATGACATCAAGTAATTGCTTAATCTAAGACGAATTAGTTTTGCCAGTTATACATTGAATAAATACCGCACAACTTGGTTGGCCCGAAATGTGTGGAAGATCGTTTTGTCCCACCAGGTAATATTGGCCTAGGCTCTCCTACTATCGGAATCAAGTGCATTTTGTTGCCATTTCCTATCGTCAATCCACATGTGTATCTGCAACAATGCACCAAACAACGGTCAAACAGCAATATTCCTGAAAAAAATAAAGCATTTCCACTGTGAACGAAAAATTCCGTAATGTGCACGTTTCATCCTGTTACGGCCCTAATTGAGATGGATTAAGTTTTCACGTTGATGTTTTGTGCACGCCCTACGTATACGCACAGCACGAGATGAACGTGATGTCACGCAATATTAGGGAAGGTTTCCGCTTCACTGGAAATCTTGATTAATGGAGGAGGATCAGTATTATCTTGCAGGTGGACTGGAGTCAAGAAAAAAACAATTGTCTCGCGTCAAATAACAACGAGAGCGTTGATGCCATCAACGGAGTTTGCTAGAATCCCTTTAATTAGGTGAACCTACCCCCTCCACTGTTGCCCGTTATCATTTGATAGTTCAAAACACTCATTTATCTTAGGAGGTTCCACCGTTATTCAAATCATGTGTAAGTTACAATCAGCTCATATTTTAATCTTCATATTTACATTCCATCAAATGGAAATGGATTCCTTGGATCTTGGATCTTGGATCTTGGATCTTGGATCTTGGATCTTGGATCTTGGATCTTGGATCTTGGATCTTGGATCTTGGATCTTGGATCTTGGATCTTGGATCTTGGATCTTGGATCTTGGATCTTGGATCTTGGATCTTGGATCTTGGATCTTGGATCTTGGATCTTGGATTCGTAAAAAATATGTTCTGCTCTCAACACTTCCACTTCCGACAAAATACACAGTGAACTACGGAACATTGAACAAATTGTGGGAGAACTAAGTAAAATTTGGACAAAAAAGTTAACTTTACTCTTAATGCAAACACCTTAATTTACATATGTGTGCCTTATTTTAGCAGAGCATCCACCAACATGCCAACCAGCCTTCTCAAGATGGTCATCCTGCAGTCGAGAATGTGGTTCGGGACTTTCAACCAGACGATCCAATCTCAATCCACGGTGTCATCCCGATACAGAAACAAGAATTTGTCAAATAAGGAGGTGTACGGAACCCCTACAAGTAGATCACCATGAGAAGTACCATCATCTCAGAGTAAGAATATGTTCACTTCCATTTTCCATTGGTTTCATAACATTCACTATACCACCGTTCCTAATCATATTTCGACATGAGAACCTATCCTCAGTAGAACAAGAATTACTGATAGAGAACATACTTCAATCATTCAATTGTTTGACGGGATTGAGATTCTTCTTCAACTATTTAGGTTTGTTGTGATTGGCAAAGGGTAGAAAATGGATATTGAATTTACATTGACGATGCTTGTAGTGGCAAAAGATGTGAATCTCATCCTTCCTTTATTATGGAATGGAAAACAACACTTCAGCCCTCACACTGAATCAATAAACAGTTGAATACTCTTTAGCGATTCTTGGTGACTCTTAGTAGCTTTTGTCGATTCTTGTCGGTTCTTCGCGGCTCTTGGCGGATCTTGGCAGCTCTTGACGGCTATCGGCGGCTTTTGGAAACTCTTGACAGCTATTGGCAGCTTTTCTTTGCAGATCTTGACAGCTCTTGACGACTCTTGACAGCCTTTGATGGTTCTTGGCGGCTCTTGAAAGCTCTTGGTGACTCTTAGAGGCTCTTGACGGTTTTTGACGGCTCTTGGTTGCTTTTAGATGCTCTAGAAAGATGCCTTTTGATGGCTCTTTGCAACACTTTGTGGCTCTTTGCGGCTCTTTGCGGATCTTGGCAGCTCTTAACTACTCTTGGCAGCTCTCAACTGCTCTTGGCAGCTCTCAACTGCTCTTGGCAGCTCTTAATGACTCTTAGGGGCTCTTGACGGTTCTTGACGGCTCTTCAAGGCTCTTTGCGGATCTTGGCAGCTCTCGTCGGCTCTAGGAGGCATTTTGGGAATCTTGACATTTTCAACATTTCTTAGTGGCTCTTAGGTTCTCTTCGTGGCTCTAGCTGCTCTAGCAGCTTCCAATTGATCTTGGCGGCTCTTGATGATTCTCTGCGTCTCTTGTTGGCTTCTTGGGAATCTTTGCAGCTTTTAACGGCTCTTGGCGGCTCTTGATATCTCTTTGCGGATCACGACAGATCATGACGGCTCTTGGCAGCTTCTGATGGCTCCTGTCTGCTCTTTGGGGCTCTTGACGGCTTTTGATGGTTCTTGGTGGCTCCTGACGGCTTTTGATGGTTCTTGGTGGCTCTTGACGGCTTTTGACGACTCTAAATGGCTTTTAACGGCTCTCAAGGGCTCTCGACGGTTCTTGACAGCTCTTGGCGGATCTAGGCAGCTCTCGACAGCTCTTGGCGGCTCTTGGTGGCTCTTGGTGACTTTCAGCGGCTTTTGGCGGCTCTTTGTTCGTCTTGACAGCTCCTGGCGACTCTTGATGGCTCTTGGTGGGTCTTGGTGGCTCTTCGCCGATCACGGCAGCTCTTAGCGATTCCTGACGTCTCTTGACGGCTCTTGGTGGCTCCTGACGGCTGTTAGTGATTATTAGCAGTTTTTGAGGGCTCTTGAAGACTCTCTGCCAATTTTGACAGCTTTTGACGGCTTTTGGCGGCTTTTGGCGGCTCTTACCGGCTCCTGGCGTCTTTTTTCGGATCTTGAAAGCTCTTGGCGGCTCCCGACGGATCATGAAGGATCTTAACGACTCTTGGCAGTTCTCAGCGGATTTCGACAGCTTTTGACGGCTCTTGGCGGCTATTGGCAGCTCACCAATTGTCGGTAGATGAAACGAAAAATTATCAGTTGTAGACTCTGGCATTTCCTCATGTTATTTCACAAAAGACATGAGGTTGAAAGGTTGAATTGAAAAAAAATACACTACAGTGAGTTCCAAAGCACAGCGGGAGGATAGCAACGAAAAACCTGCTTGAAAAGAAAGGATCAGACTCTGATTTCATTGAACCAGAACTAGAATTTGATATCAAAAAAATTATCACCTAATGAACAAAGGGCTGTCAATGAAAACTCTAGACTGTCATTCTCATATCAACAAAATTAGTTTCGACTTCCCTTGTAGAAGTGTGGGCTTCTGCGAATAACGAATCATAGCACTGGATACGAAGGAAAAGTTCTAGAATAGTATGCAAAAACCTGTGTCAGGAGAACCATGCAGAAGCATCGAATTGAAACTGAATACAAGTTTTCATCGCAATATTTCGATTATTAATACCCACAATCGTATCCACCTAAAAACTCTCCCTCCTGTTGGTGTTAGAACCATATCAGTAGAATTTCCCATCACTGATGATTCTCCCCTGTAAAAACTTCTACTAGTTCACCCTAAATTATCAGTTTAACAACTAATAAATCTTGGGTAGCTGAGAACATTACCGGTTTTTTGTCATCCATCCAAGACACGACTATCACAAAATAAGTACAAAATTACTTCAGAACTACGCCTCGCTTCCCTGTAGCCACCTCTTGTTATTCTCGAATGAATTTTATCGCTCGACACATTTGATTTACGATTTAATTATTCATTACTCATCTCCAGTTTTTTTGTGAAATGAGGTAGCTGGATCTAATTTTCACTTATAATGGAGAGCTTTCCACTTTCCAGAGTTTAATGCAGACAGGACAGTCTATTAGTGGTTTCCTTTTTTGTCTCATTTTTATTCTACGCAAGGTAGACTCCAAGTAATGGTCCCGAGACTGTCTTTTTGCCACATATAAAATTCAAGAATACGTTTTTTAATGAAATGCCTATGGTTGAAATGTTCCTTTAGTTCAGTTGAGACTGAGCAATCAAAACAGTCATACCTAGCAGAAAAGATTGGGAGAAAGATCCTCCCATGAATAAGGAGGAGGTGTGCAGATCAAAGAAGTGGTCAGGGCAAGAGGCTATGGGCCTGAAAGAAGGATCAGATTCCCTTTTAGCCACAGTATTTTTGGCTAAAATGGCTAACGAACAGATTCATATCTGACAGCCAAGCAGCTGTATAGACACTCTTTATCAATTAGAGAGTTCAAAACGGATTAGGTAATCACAACAGAGTCACTGTGGCCATGGTTTCCGGACACGAAGGTCACCTTTAAAACGAAAAGGCTGATGCTTGAGGAGGAGCATCAAGCGCTCTAGTTAGCTCGGAGGTATCTTGATGTATTGAAAAAGTTATCACAAAGACATGCATACATGAGAGCATGCAAGCCACAATACGAGAAGGGGGAAATAACTACCCAAATCCGTAGCAGACCTACTGGAGTCACAGTTGTAAGGTTCTCAGGGTAATAGTAAGTTTGCTGTCGCACATGTTTGCACATGTTAGCTCATTGTGAATGCCTCAAGATATCTGCAGAACAGTGAGAAATATCAAAGACAGACAAATACATGAAGGAGCAGCTGTCGAATCAAAAAAAAAACAAGTTGATAAGTGTGCTCCAAATCACATGAGTAGACTTGCAGTGATCGCAGAAGACCACAGGACGGCAAATTCCTTGTTACAAATCTAAACCTGACGCCAGATATAGCCTGTCCAATCGCTCTTTTTATCACAGCGAACGCAAAAACGGCTCCTGTATCAGATTTTTTGGTCAGAAATTACTCAATGTGAAATACTTCAAAGGCAAATAAATATAGCATTGACTATTAGTAAATAATCTAGTGAGCCAGCAATTGCAAGAAACGAAAACCAACCTTTTTTAGAAATCTCCAGAGAATTCCACTCTACTACTCTTCCTCACTGGTGGTCAAACTGTTCTGATTCCTACCATAGTTTGCTGGAATTCTAGTACTTTCCAGAAGCTTCAAGAATAGGATTCACTCTGAGTTCTACTCACTACTCTCCTTCACTGGTACTCAATCTTTCCAGAATCTTATTAAAGTTTTACAGTACGTTATGTCTCTGTCTGGGTCATTCCACGGTTTTCTCAATTTTTTCAGCACTTTCCAGAAGCTTAGAAAATTTTCTTGACTTTCCTCTCTTATTTTCTAGTACTTAATTACCAAAAAGTTTCACCCACTACTCTCCCTCACTGATGGTCAAAATTTCCAGAATTTCACTCAAGTTTTGTCAGTTCGCTTCAAGAACATTCAAGACTTTTTTCTCATCTATTCTAGAAATTTCCTGAAAGTTCTGCCAACCACGCTCCCTCACTGGTGGCCGAGCATTCCAAAAGTTCTCGAGAGTGCCATTCACTACTTTCTAGAATCTTTCAGAGTCTCTAGTCTGGTTCATTTTAAGGTTTTCTCGAATTTTTCGGCACTTTCCAAAAGCTTTGAAAACATATCAGACTTTTCTCTCTCATATTCCAGACATTTTGAGAGAGTTCCACCAACAAATTGTTCTTACTGGATGCCAAACTCTGCAGAATATCATTTCGTTATATTTTCACTACGTTCTAGAAACCTTTAGGTTTTCTCAAATATTCCAGCACTTTCTACAAGGTATAAAACTAGTCGAAAATTGAACAGTCACATTAGTTGGGAAAACAAATACATAAAATATAGATAAAAGAGTATGGGGACCGAAAGGAACTTTGCCATTGTATGAAAATTCAATGAATATGTCCTCGAAGCTTTTCGAAATCCCAAGTAGGATACTTCTTTGTTTAATATTAGAGACTATATAAGCGATTAGAGATGGGGCCATTCTGGCAAATATTTAAGTGATTTTTAAGTGCGTACAGATGATGGATATTTTGTTGGGTATGTCGTTAAGGCAATGAATTATATTTCTGTTTTCACGTATATAGCAAGAGATTTCCAGTATGTATATGCAGCATAATGAAAGTATTTTCAACTTGTTGAAGAGAAATCTGAATGATTCTCTTTGATTTTTCTTCAACATTGCACATATGCATTTTTTCTGGACCGCAAATAGTTTTTGTACTGAAGAATACATGCTCCACGATAATATGCCATATGATAGTCTAGACTGTATTTCAGGAAAGTAAAAGTTTTTCATAACATTCTGGTTAAGCACTCTCTGAAGGCATCTTATTTGATACAGCGTACTATTCGGATTTTTTGTTGTACTGCTTATATGTGGTCCCTAGTCAAGTGTGTCATTCATGGTTATACCTAGAAATTTTCTGTTTTGTGTGGTAAATCAGAAATTGGGTTTTGCTAGCGTTAATAAACAAATTAATAATAAAAAACCATAAGATAATTTTTTCCATGAGGTTGATGGAGATTGAGTAAGTCTTCTGATACCAGTATAGAGAGGTCATCAATATATACTGTTAATTTGGAAGATACAAGGTATTTTACAATATCTGCTACATGAATTGAGAAAAAACTGGCGCCAGCACACTTCCTTGAGAAACGAGGAGATATTGCAAGATATCTGAACGTATTGTTTCCTATTTGTCAAGAAGGACTTGAACCAGTTGAACACAGGACCTCTTACTCCATATGACCAAGGTTTATCAAGCAGCCGATCACGTTGAACACAATCGAAAGCCTTGCCTAAATCGCAGTGTATGCCTACGTGACTTTATCTGAATCATTAAGAATGATAATATATATGTTTCTATTGTTGCTGTGGATGTAAATTTTAATTATTTGAACCCCCATTGTTCATCTTTCATCAGTCTCTCAAGCTTTTCTCTTTTATTCTAGAAATTTCTAGAGAGTTCCACCCACCTCATCTTCTTACAGATGGTCGAACTTTCCAGAATTTCTCTTGAGTGGTACGTTCTATAATTTTCCAAAAGCTTCGGAAACATTCTAGACTTCTTCCTCTTATCAGTATCATGGAACATTGTTTTATTATTTATTTTATTGGTTTTAGAATATTTTAGGTTAATCTCGATAACTCATGTACATTTTTGGAACGCTACACAAAACGTTCTAGACTCTACTCGTAAACACAATGTGTATAAAAAATAGATATACATCTTTGCCACCCACACCTTTTCACTCATTCTGTTGTTTGAGATTGCTTTCCAGAAGAATTCTCAGAATTGTTCTACTCTAGAACAATTTCAAATGTGCCAGGAGTAATCGCGACTGATTTCATCACAATAAATGTAAGAAACGAACAAGATTCTTTCTCTTTTATCCAAGTCTGAAGTTCCATACCGCAGCTGTGCATCAATCACCCCCACTTAATCCCCACCTAACCCAGCCATATTCCCGAATTCCGCAGCTTCTTTCAAAACGAAACACGGCCTCGTTCCAGCCTAAACTACCGAAACTTCCGAAACAACTGGTTACCACAATATTTTCCAGTGCTTTATGCAAATCCGCATTGTTTCAGAGAGGCCACGAATGTAAGGCAACGCATCGTCTCAGCTCTGCGGTTTTTCTGCGATTCGGTCCCTGCAGGAGCAGGAAGCGTTTCCGACCCAAATACTGCGGAGTTTGTCCCCTGCCTGGAATTTCCTGCAAGCCCACTCTGAGCACTACGGTGAAAGTTGAGTTCTTCTGCGAAGGTGAGTAGTTTCGGAGGGGTTAGTAAGGTGTTTATTATTCAGGATCTCGTGATATGGTGCTCTTGTGTGAATACACCAACCAATGAAGCATAAAATTAGTGCTTTTCAATATAAGTACTAGTAGGAAACCGACTGTGTTGTCACATGAAAGACAGCCCGTGGTTTATTAATTTGTTATAAATGAAAATTAACACACCAATCTGATGGTTGCTCTAATGAGAAGAATTATAAGGAAGCGTATTATCATATAACGCGTTCATTAGAAGAATTTCCCTCACCTCCCGGTCACTTCTACTACTCGACCGCTTACGCGTGCTCGTCCGTTTTCAGTAATGTTTGCAAGCATTTTTCACAGTGGCGGAGCATAGGCGAGGCGCACAAGGCGCGTGCTTCGTATTTTTCCAGACAGGTGCCGCCAAACAAACAGGGCAAAACAAAGTCAGGAATAAAAAATAAAACCTTCACACCTTCTTATTGAATTTCAATGAAAACGGGGAAAACTTACTAGCCAACGACCTATACTGACAAGTATCGATATATCGATAGTTTTTTGCTATGGGAAACTATCGATAGTCTGATAGTATCGATAGAATAAAACTGAAGTTAATGTAATTTGAAGATGTTTTCATTTCCAACTTTGTCACAGAAAACCAGTTCAAATGAGTTTAGTAAAACTTGAAAAGACAAGAAAATAATTATAGCACATTGAAATTATAAAGCTAATACGTCGTATGAAACGTGTCACCAACTCATATGTCATTCGTTTATTTGAATATTTTCCTAAAATTTTTGACTTGTTTCTAATTGAAATTGTTAGTTTTGTAATAAATTTGAACATGACTTCTAGATCAAAGATATGAATAAGGTGAATACTTCGTTTGCAATGCCCAGGCTATGCAAAATTCAATATCGAAGAAGTAGAAACACATCAAACTTATTGGACCACATTATACGAAAACATCGAGCTCTCTGGATAAATTTAACGAGTATAGGTGAAGTAGAACAGGATAATGCAAATTATGCAAGTGCTTCTGTAATTTCGACACCAGCAAAGGGAACCAGAATTGTTAGTAAATACAACATGAAATATTGATTTTCAACACATTCTAACCTTGCTTCATATTTGACAGCACATCGATATTGCGATTATTTATTGAAAAATATCGGAAATTATTGATAGTCAAAACAATTTTTTCGAACGTTTAATTAATTTTTTTGTACATTTATGGTATTTTATACGAATTCTTGACATATTCATATGTTCACGATCTCACTACTCAACTCATTTCATTCACTTGGTTCAAGATGTTACCTAGCAACTATCTTTGGAACACGGCGTTTTATCCTTGAATAATATTAGATAGACTGTTTCATTTGAAATGGAAAAACCTCAGTAACTTTTTAACTTTTCAGTTGATACAAAAATGGAAAAATCCGATATGTTGATTTTATGAAGCTTTTAAAGATGGGTGAGCTACATTTCAGCCTTTGCAAAAAACTAGCCTACTGTGATTAAAAATTTTCGCATAAAAAAGCGTAACCTTGGAGAAAACTTGTTCGGAATTACCTCAAAATTAATATAATATAAACGAGTAAATAGGTGGCTCTGAGTAACATTTGTTAACGTTTCACATTAATTATTGTCGAATTAATGTGAAATTTTGGACGAAAATATTCTTGAAGATAAGAAATTATTTGACAAAGTTGATTTGAAATTATGGTGAAGTCGGAATTAGACTAATTCCGAGTTGTGAAGTTGGATGTATACTAATTTCGATTTGTGAAGTCAAAATTCAACTAATTTTGAGTTGTAAAGTCGGAGTTACACTAATGCGAGTTGTGAAGTCGAAATTAAGCTAATTTCGAGTTTTGGGATTCGGAATTATACTAATTCCGAGTTGTGAAGTTGGAATTAGCCTAATTCCGAGTTGAGAAATCGGATCTATACTTATTGCGAGTTGTGAAGTCAGAATTCAACTAATTTCGAGTTGTAAAGTCGTAGTTATACTAATTCCGAGTTGTGGAGTCAGAATTATACTAATTCTAGGTTGTGAAGTCGGATTTATACTAATTGCGAGTTGTGAAGTCGAATTAAAGCTAATTTCGAGTTGTGAAGTAGGAATTATACTAATTCCGAGTTGTGGAGTTGGGATTAGCCTAATTCCGAGTTTGAAGTCGGAAATATACTAATTCCGAATTGTGAAGTCAGAATTAGGCTAATTATACATTTTTGTTCTTTGTAGCCCTTCTACGCTTTCGTACAGTATTATTCAAAATGAAACATTGAATTTTTCAGGTTCAGAGCCAAATGAGAACGTCTCGGAACTTCTTCCGGAATACCTAGAACCAGGCGCGGACCTTTGGGCCGACAACTTCCTCCCCGACCAGGACGTATCCGAAGATTCCAGACTGATGACCGTTCTGGTGCAGTGGGTACTGAAATGCCAGTGCACATCGGAAGAATCGGCAGCCACCTCGAGTACTGGAGAAGTGATTTTGCATCGTGTACATCGGACTGCCACGCCTTAAGTTGATTGGTTCTGCGGTGTAAATACGACTTTGTCATATCATATTTTATAGAATCAGAATTATAGTTCGATTGGGTCCAGAGAAACGAAAACGTGTGTTGTAACGTGTCCAAAAAGCCTGTTTGCAAGGAAGCGATACTGTCTAGTACTTTGTGTTGGCATCATCCAAGGCCCTTATTCAAGTTGGGTCATTGTGACAGTCATATACACTCACTGTTCTTTTTCTATAATTGTTTCCCGAAAACCCACAATAGCAACCTAATTCACAAAGTAAACCAACACCAGAAGCTGTGATAGTATGAAAAATCAAACTGTCCACCCAATTAGGTGTACAGTGCTGTCATTTCAATTTGTCCCACTTTCAAAAGGCTGTAAAATATTTATATTTTGAGCTGAAATGTCGAATAAAAGAAGAAATTGTAGAATTTCAACAAGGACTCATCGATCCACGATATTTAATCCAGAAATGTAATATTCCTTTGAATAAATTCTACGATATGTCTAGAAAATTGCACTCCGATTTTCTTTTGCACTGGTGTCAACTTTGGCACCCTTTTTAGCTTGTATGGGCGAAATTTATATTTTCAAGTCACTGTTTGGGCTGATCCAATACAAACTCTGTAACTACATCGTTTAATAGATTTTTGGGAATTGGCTCTAAGATATACTGTTTCTCTTTATTTTATCAAAGCTACTTTTGGCTAACAATTTTTTTTTCTATACAGGCTATCCGATTCGAAAAACTACTTCACAAGTCTATAAAACAATTTTTTAAAAACAACTCTTCTACCTGGAAATTGCGACCCAACTGGTCTTATAAAGCAGTCCTGATGAGTGGAAAACCACGAAACAGCTATCGACTGATAATGGAACTCTTGGATTTGAATCGAAAATACTCTTATCACTTTAGGTTATGCACATTGATTTCTCCCATTATGATGACTTAACCTGTTGGATCGTTCTACTGAATAAAATCTATTTCGAGTGATATAAACTCGAAGAGATCGCTATAGCATGGTTCATTGGGTTCAAAGTGAAGGCAGCAGAAGAATTTGGTCTCTTTTGGTATAAGACAGCTTCAACCACATCAAGTCAAAGTCTTTGTTTGAACTCTCTTTCCGTTAACATGAAAATGAAAGGGAAAAGGAAAAAAGCCTGGAAGTAATCGACCACACACTCAAACGTGGAATAATCCATGGATAAACCAGGATTAACCATGAGGCTATCTTTAGGCCAACCATACGAATAAAGTAATCAAAGGGGATCAGTTTTACCAAAATGTTGATTTCCCGAGGCTTCCATTTTCTAGAATGAAAAGAGACACCTACATCTGTTGAATTATTGACGCAGTCATACCCACAACATCCTGTATAGTTTCTTATATTATGATACCTTTCCTCACTCCCTCGTAAAGAGACATAAAGAGACTCGAAGGGTGTACTCAAAGAAATTGCCTGTAAGTGCAGAGGACGGCTATTATTACTATTTGCCGCGGTGCGATAAACTCATTCTTGTTGGCGTATTCCATTTTCAGCTGTAAGACAACCAGGAAATCCAACAGCACCCCCCTGGGTGGTCAGCAGGTACTCCAAGCAAGCACCATACGTATACGAAATAGTCTTTTAGTCATTTCCATTTATGAACGAAATTAACCCCCTACTTGCCTGCTTCATTATGGTGTCTCAGACCAATTTTCATCACGTATTGGGTAGAAACTAGTACTTTTTGAGTAGCTCTTAATGGACACTGTAGTGCTACAGTAAAATGTATGAAATCTGAAAAAATATTCCCCAAAAGATTTACTGAAAAACCACAAACGTAACAACCATGTCACAATAACCGTTCTATCAACTGCTTCAAAGGTAAAAGCCCGCTACAATTTTGATGTTTCACTCTAACCATCCTTGAGTTCTTCGACTTATTCCATAATTTCTACTCATGCAAATCGCTGAATGCCAACACATTGCCAATATATTGAGCTGAAGGACATCAAAGTATTCTGGTGGTGAATTTTTGTCTCCCAACTCCCAGTTCCAGAGCAGAATATTTGAAAAGGTGGAGTACCAGTCCGTTAAAACACAAATAAAATGTTTAGGTACTTTTAGGTAAAGGTTGTAAGGGAACCTTCTTTTGAGTAAGTAAAACTTAAGAGTGCATGTCATTATAATAAGAAATAAAGAACACCTTAAGTGCACCTTCGAAACTAAGTGGACTAAAATTTTGAGAAAACTGAAAATACATCTAAATACATCTACGTTGCACTGAGGTCAATCAGCAGAAAATGTTCTTTATCGGTGTAGTAAACACGATCAAAAACAAAAAAAAAATTTAGTAACTTCCTGACGTTTCACATGCGAACATTTTCTGGTGATTTATCTCACACTTAAGCTGTGCAAAGTGATAATAAACATACTGATGATTCTGTAGTGGATCCGTTTAGATACCCACTTTTTGATGACCATTATTTTTCGATTGTAAACAAGAAAATTGTATATACTCTGTATTTTAGTGGTTATATGCTAGTGAATAAAATTCATTCAAAACTTCGACTTCATCTCTTCGAATTCCTTTCGCCAATTTGAGTTTTGACAGTTGTTGAATAGCAATCAAACAAATCAGTAATTATTGTACCTACGACGAAGTGAGTATCTCTACCTCTCTTTTTCGTTTTTCGTAAACAATGAGTGAGTCACCATCGCAGTTCGCAGAACCAAGGATTCCAATTGTTTCTTGATGCAATGGTATCGACTTGACTGGAAGAATATCGAACCGTCTAGACTGGTCTGTCTGGCAATCTGCGGGACTATACTGGGTGTCTATGGAAAGTTGCTCGCCCCTATAACTTTTTCGTTTTTCGAGCTAATGGAATGAAATTTGAAGGATGGGATTAAGGCATAAAACTGCACTTTTTGCCGAGTAATACAACTTTATGCAGATTACGGTTTCACCGGAAGTGACATAAACTTCCGATTTTTTATGGGATACCAGCTATATTTTCAGTTTTTTGTCTCCATAAGACTTGTTACTTTATGTAACCATTTTGTATTTTTTTATATTTATTTTTCATTCTAGAGAGCTATGGATACGTTTAAATAACTAATTTCAGTCCTAAAATATTTATAAAAATACAACTTTTTTGTTTTCGGTCAAAATGGTTCAGCTATGTAAAGTTGAATTTTAAAATGTTTATTCCTATGTTTCTTCAAGTAGCAACATGGTGGCTCGTCGGGTTAGACAAAAAGAGCATTTTATGTTCATGAACTCTCATAACTTTTTCATATCTGGTGGTGTATTGGAATTCTTGAGGAGAAATGAAATGAAATCAAACAAAATTTCATTGATAAAAGAAATCGGAATGTTTATTGAAAAAAGTACTTCCACCCTTATTATAGACATCACAGACACAGTTCTAAACTATATTCTCTTGGGATGACACTGGGCATTGCTTCGCAAGCATTCCGTCAATGAACCTATTCCAGTCGTCCTCCCATTTCCCCAAGGCCTGCACTTTCTCCTCTTCGTTCATCCCGCTGAACTCAATGGAATTCCTCGCCAACTGCTTCAGAAACTTGAGATCGCTTTCCTTACTAGCCATTCCCATGAATACCAAATACCAGTCGTAGCTCAGGCCTTTCGCCCCCCAAAACGTGGGGTCGTCCGGCGCCACTACCACGGGGTAGTTGTTGGCGATCAGAAATGTCCCAGGGTGGTTCCTGAGGTCGTCTACGAGCTTCAGTACTTGGTTCGAGATGGGGCATATTTCGACGGCTATGTTTCGGTCTTTGATCATCTTCAGGGCAGCGGGGTGCTTCAGTAGGGCGTAGCCGTGGCCTATTCTGGTGGTATTCAGTAAGATGGCGTCGATTACGTTGTAATCTGTGGATTCGCCGTTCCAGTTCGTTTCGCCGGCATGGAAGAAGAAATCCGCTCCGAATTTGTGCTTCATTTCTTCGAGTTGAGGAACAAAAGAACTCAAAGGTAGGCCTGCAATGGAAAAATTACGGTTATGTCATATAATCTCGTTAAAACCTTATTGATTACTTTATAAAAATTGGTTGTCGAAGTACTTAAAATGATAAAAAACGATCAGATTTTCACAAATTTCATCACATTCGCGACATATTTTGCTTGAATGTAGCATTCTTAATCTAGGCATTCAACTAAAAATATTATTACGAAATAAGGAGGTTTTTTGGCGACCCAAGAAGAATCGTATCAATTATTTTCAAAATAAACAACTAGTCGAAGAAACTTAAGTTGCAGTTGCAGTTGCTGTTGCAGTTGCTGTTGCAGTTGCAGTAGCAGTTGCAGTTGCAGTTGCAGTTTCAGTTGCAGTTGCAGTTGCAGTTGCAGTTGCAGTTGCAGTTGCAGTTGCAGTTGCAGTTGCAGTTGCAGTTGCAGTTGCAGTTGCAGTTGCAGTTGCTGTTGCTGTTGCAGTTGCAGTTGCAGTTGCTGTTGCTGTTGCAGTTGATGTTGCAGTTGATGTTGCAGTTGCAGTTGCAGTTGCAGTTGCAGTTGCAGTTGCAGTTGCAGTTGCAGTTGCAGTTGCAGTTGCAGTTGCAGTTGCAGTTGCAGTTGCAGTAATTTCAAAACTATTGAATTTGACGCATTATTAATTTAAAAAAGAATTTCTGAATATTTTCACAATTTTTGAGCATGGTTCGATGGCTACTAATTTACTCAGCGTAAAGTAGCGGTATGTATTTTCATGATTTTTAAATATAAATTTATAACTCGCCTCAAAATGATAATATGTAGTCGTCAAAAAACATTCTGCTGAATCGTTTTTTTATTCGATCAAAGTATCAAAGTATTCTTCTACAAACAAATTCACTACTTTTATATAACAAAAAATTCATGTCTCAGTGTGCCTTTTTTCTCTTTCTATACATACAATCGTTCTATGATATACAGGGTGTTCCTTAAAGACATGCTAATATTTGAGGGGGTGATTCTTTGACTTATTTTAAGGAAAATACTTTCTATAAACGTATGTCCTAAAAGTCCTAACTTTTGAGATACAAGGTGATAAAGTTTTGAAAAAAAACTCTAGTGTATAAAACTACCGTTAATACTTTAGAAGAATTAAGAGAGCGAATAGTTGCCTCGTATGAAACTATTCGAAATACGCCGGGAATATTTCAACGTATGCGTAATTCCATGCGTAGACGGGCGGAAGCATGCCTATTAAATGAAGGTGGCCATTTCCAACAATTTTTATAATCATTGTTAGTATTGTCAATAATTAATGAATTTGATCCGTTCATTTAAACTTACTTTTATAAAATAAAATAAAATTCGTTTTTGTACAAGCTGAAATCCATATTTTTTTGATTCTCATTCATTTTGGAACAAATCTGATCCCTTTATTCGCTTTAAGTCGATGCACAACCATTTCCACACCACATCAGATTTTTGAGGAATTGATCCTGAAGTAAAACGATTTTTATTTTTTTAAGCGAAAACCATGCGGCGGACAAAGAAAACTCAAGAGATCAGGAGAAAGCAGTGGCGTAGTATTTTTTTTCTCCAAAAATATTCAATGCAAAACCCGTACGCACGCCACTGGTTAAGAAAATGAAAATGTTTGTGCACTAAAAAATGCACCTTGATGCATAGAAGACATGTACCAAATTTTATAAAAACGTCTACAATATTATCTCAGTTATTATTAAAAAACTGATTTTTTTTCAAAACTTTCTCACCCTGTATCTCAAAAGTTAGGACTTTTAGGACATACGTTTATAGAAAGTTTGTTCCTTAAAATAAGTCAAAGAATCACCCCCTCAAATATTAGCATGTCTTTAAGGAACACTCTGTATATTTTGCAACGTTCAACAAAAATTTGGAGAAATTTCTGCTGTACTCTGACAGATAGTTTCTTCCAAGTGCTCAATATTTTGAAAAGGTTTAAACTTATACACAGTATTTTTAGCCTAACAAGAAAAATTCACATGGGGTTAGGTCAGGTGAACGTGGCGGCCAAGATTTCAGAATATCTACCTATCCACTATCCAGGAAAAGCTGTGTCCCACAAATAAATACACAAAAATAGAGTAAAAATAGGTCTTTCAAAATAACTCAACAACGCTGTACTGCCGTCCTTAGCAAATATGCCGAATCTACAAAAAAAATTAATGTTAAGATATTGGATTCTGTAGGATTGAAAACCTATAAATTTTGCGCTTCACTAAGCAGAAATGATGTATACTCCCGGTTTATAGCCAATGTTAACACATCATTTTGCCGTATGTAGAAAAGTTTGTCAATTTCCTTCATATGGAGGTCGGATCTACAGAATTCCCAGCAAAATAGCAGATAGCAGATACGGCGTTTTAGCTAAGGATGGCAGTGTAGCGATATTCAAAATTGAAAAATTCATTAACCTAGCTATAGAACAGTGAATCGCAATGTATTAAAATCTTTACTGGGTATTTTATTCAAAGAAAGAAAGCCTTTCAATGATGCTTCCTGTATGAATGAAAACAATTTCTTGGAAATTTTGAAAACAATGGAAAAAATCGATGACGGAAATATATAATATCCAGAAATTCTAACCTTTATCCTCCTGTCCCACAAGATCGAATCCAACAATGAAGTCCGGATACTTCTTCTTCAGTTTCCTAAACGTATACGTATAATGAGCCATGGTCGTATTATCAGTCAATCTATGAGGCGCGTATATAAACTTGGCTCCGTGGAAATCTGGATAATCCTTCTTGAATTGCTGCAACGTCTCATAGTACAACCCAGCCACCTCCACCTCATCGAGCTTCCACCCTTTCAAATCATACACGGCGGGAAGATATCCTCGAAGCTCCAGGTACATGACATTATCCTCGTAGAGTTCTTTGAGAGCTTGGTAGAAATAGTCTTGCCAGACAGGTTTGAAAGCCACCAGGTTCTCAATGGCCACGAAAATGTCTATGAACATTCTCCAGACCGTGTTCAGATCGGGGTACGCTTTCCTGGGATCGTCACAAACTAGACTGAGCTTAGATCGCAGGAAGTTGTCGAAGCTCGGGTCCAAGCGCCTGAGCTCGCTCACCAAAGTCCAGTTGCAGTCCTGACCGATGCTTTCACCGCTGAAGAAATGCAGCCTCAATTTCTGGTCCACTACGCAGGCGTACAGGTTTTCCCTGTACGTTAAATTGTAGAGGTATTCCTGGGACACGAGCGCCAAGTCGTGGGAGTGTAGAGAACCTCCTTTGGGCAGTTTCTTGATTATATTGAACACCTTGGACTGCTCTATTCCTTTTTTGGCTTCGAAAAAGTGCTGCGCAGCTAGAAAACTCTGCGGCTGCGCGAACCCGCTGTCGTATTCCTTGTTCTTGTAGTTCATCAGCATCTCGTTCACTTTCTTCTCCTTGTCGTTCAGTTTCAAGGACGTACCCATGGCGTGGTGGGAGTCCTTTTTCATCAAGACCGCACGGTCCTTCCAATAGTCGGCTAACGTGAAGGTCACACACATCGTCAAAAGGAACAACACTGCCGTTGCGTTCGGCATTATTACAGGCGATGTAGTCTGAAACAGGTTATGATGTATACTGAAATATATTATCATCAGAGTATAAGATATTTTGTTTTGCCACTAGACCTGACTCTCAGATCGGGCGAGTCATCCCGTTCATAGGCCAGGAAAATTAGCGCAATAGATTCAAACTACTTCATCTACCGCAGGGGTTCCCAACCGGTGGTACGCAGGAACGTTTCAGGTGGTACGCGTGAGTGATGTCAGCAACATGCATTGATAGTGTAGTGTAGCTTGTAGTGAATCTAGGCAGAACCTGTCCCCTAATTTGCATAATATATCACAGCTCTACCGCAGAGACACTCATTTATAAACAACTATGCATCACCGCTTCCCGAAACGACCAGAAGAAGAGAGACGCCTGTGTTCCAGAAGATGCGTCGAACGCTCTCGAGTGCTACTGGATAAATAAGAGGATCGACCACGAGAGAGAAGAATGATTCCGAACAGAATATTTGCAGTCAGTTTTAGCGGGAAAAGTAAATGTTCAGATAAATTAGTTTGTGATTGTGCAATGTTTATATGTTGTTCTAATGGTTCGTTGTGGGTGTTATAATAATTAATTGTGATTTCATATAAGAACACTGAACTATGAAACGATTTTTGACGTCCTCTTCTACTTCAAAGAATTGTGCTAAAATGCCTAAATCACCAGCCAACTGTATATATTAGGATGAAAGCTAATTAGAGTACGGTTTTATAGTGTAGCCAGGGACTGAAACCAGTGACATTCCTATTCCTCAATGTGTTTTATGTCTTCAAACACTTTTGTATCGAAGCATGAAGCCTTTTTCACTGATGCGACACCAAAATACTAAGCACCCTGATTTGATTGGTAAACCCATTGAATTTTTAAAAGAAAATCTATTTTGTTTAAGAAGGAAGGAAACGTTTGACGAAGTTTGTCAACTAACTTGATAAAGGCATCATAGCTTGCTAGTTTAAGAATTGCAATATACGGAAAGCCTCACACATTCAGTGAGACGCTTTTACTGCCGGCAGATGTGGATATTGTCCAAGCCGTGTTAGGAGAAAAGGCAGCCAAAGAAATTCAAAAATTACCACTGTCAAATAACACAGTGAAGAGACGAATTGTCGATATGTCTGATAATATTGAAGAACAACTGGCTCTAAAACTCCAAGAATGCACTTATTTTGCACCGATGATGTTACAAACATGGGGCAGCTACTTGTTTTCGTGCGAATTGATTATAATGAAGAGGTGATAAAAGAGTATTTGTTCTGCAAACCACTTGAATCAAATACCACAGCGCCACTCATTTTTAAGGTAATAAATGGATGAATATGTGCTCAAAGTAGGCATTTCCTAATAAAAATGTATTGGCTTGTGTACAGATGGGGCAGAAGCTATGTCAGGAAGATTGACAGGGCTAGCAGCAAAAATTAAGGAAGTTGCTCCTGAATGCGAGAGTACGCATTGTGTCATTCATCGAAAAGCATTAGCTGCTAAAGGTACGCCGAACTCCGTTCTATCAGATGCTGTGAAAGATATTAACTTCATTAAGACTAGGGCTCTGAACACAAGATTTTTCTCCTTGATATCTAAAGTTCAAGACCTTATTACTGCATACAGAAGTGAGGTGGTTATCTCGAGGAAAAATTTTGAACCGTCTCTGTGAACTCAAATCGGAAGTTTTTAGGTAAAAAACAATCATAACAGGATGAATTGTTTGCTGATGAAGAATGATTCTCAAGATTATCTTATCTAGCCGACATTTTTGACAAACTCAACAAACTGAACTTGGGACTTCAATGACCAAACACAACAGCCTTCACGGTCAGTGACCAAGAGAAAGCTGTTTTGTTGACAAACACAGGAGGAGAATTTATCTGCATTTCCCACTCCATCATCATTATTAGAAGAGAAAATTAAATATCTTCAATGCCAGATATCATTATTGACTTGGGATACCTTCAAGAAGCTTCAAGAAGTATTTCTCTGAAGGTTATTCAAAAGTGGACTGGATCAGAAATCCTTTTTTGGGAACCTCACCAAATGAATTGGAACTAGAAGAAAGTTTTATCGATCTCACATTAGATAGTTCCATGCAAGATTATTTTAAAGAGAAATCTTTAATTAACTTCTGAATCGGATGTTAAACCGAGTACCCTTTGATTATCTGGCAAACTCTGCTATTTTTTATACCATTTGTCACGAGTTACTTACGTGAGAGTGGATTTTCTGAACTCTTGTACATAAAAAATAAACATATAGTAGCAGAATAAGTGTTGAAGAGGATTTAAGAGTGAAGCTAAGTTTCATTACTCCTAATGTTGATATTTTAATTACAGGCAAACAACAAATTTTGTTTGATGATTAATTTTTTGCTGAGTTCTTACTAATTTTTTATTTGTTTGTTTTTGGACCTATGGGTGATAAGTGAAACTGTGAAATAATACCATCTTAATCTTTTTATTTCTCCTTTATTATAAGCATGTTATAAATAAACAAATATCTAACCATTAAATATGAAGTTTTTTCAGGAATTTAATACAAAAAGTCTTTGATCACTTTTAGAAGAGTAAATATTAAACGTTTATTAAAATATTTAGGTCTAGTGGTACGCAGTTGCATAAAGGTTGGGAACCCCTGGTCTACCGTATGAATCACGTACGATTCGAGGACTTTTACATAGACTCTCAAGGTATTATTGATACTTTCTCTGCTGTACAATGCTTCATAAACCCAACAGATGTCACTACGTAGTGTGAGATTAGGTAATCTGGTATGCACATTTTTACATTTTTTTTTTTCATATATCACTTCAATGATACTTTTTGTTAGCTTTTTTTTTTTCTAAGACAGTTTTTGTATTTGATTGCACTGTTCGGGTTTTTTTTCAATGGTGTCCATTCAATAATAACCTACGTAAAAGAATGACAATCACACAACAATGTCCTTTAACCTCCGAACTGATTTCTGGTAAAGAGAACGATTCAAGAAAATGTGCAAAATAATTAAAGTCACAGTGGAAATAATTGGTTGAATCCATGTTAGGGGTATAAAACTACTCGAGCAGCTTCAAAAAATTTTGTAAATTAACTCAAACATTCGATGAAAGTGAGTATCAGGTTTGAACCGAATCTAACTTTTCCATTTCTACATACACTTTCACCGGCCTATAATCCTGATACTGTGGGAAGTCTTCTAAGCCTTATCTGAAGACATTTGCATGTATAATCTGCCTATCTCGAAACATTGATGCTGAAGCTATAAATAGATAATTGAAGGGACAGCATTTATGTGAAATAATAAGTTTTTAGTTGCTATCAGCACTTCATATGCATTTCAATAATCACCTTAAATCACTGTAGTATTCCGCTCACTTTCCGGGCATTGGAGTATCGAAGAATTCCCTCCTTTCTGTTCTAGAGGATCTTGTTATGTAACACAGATCAACATCTTCCACGTTCTGCACAAAAAATTATTGATTGGTTATTGAAGTACTCGAATTATCGTTATTTCCCGTAAAATTGGCTATTTAATATAGTATAAAATTGATTGGTATCACTAAAAATTTGGTCTTGATTTGTTGTCAATTTGACATCATTGTGACATCACACTTTGATGTATCGAACTGAATTTTCTTCAAAATTTTCGATGTTTCAACTTCTTCAAGTTTCCACAATTATCTTCCAATAATTTTTTCCTGATTTCATAAATGATTTAGAATGTGGATCGTATTCCAGCCAAACTAAAATGGAAGATATGTAGTCAATCAAGCATACTTTATCAACAGAATGTAATTTTCGTGTTCAAAATTCATTTTGAAAAATATGCGACCAAATGAATGCAAATATTAATAATTATGACGAGCGCAATAAAAAAGGATGCTTTGAGTGGACGGATGAACTAAGGAACGGTCTTCTGCATTGCTATGAGAGCGGTGAGCCCGCCCGAAGAGGACACATGGCGAGAATGCATGCTCTGTGGTGTGAAATACACCCAGAACATGCTGCCTTTTTCCAAGCGGAGAGGAGGGAAACCCCTCTCATTGGGAGCCATGCGCGACGCATTCACAAGATGGAGGCTAAGATCAAGTCGGCGCAACAATGTGGGTCTGGTATCCAGTGTGTGGCGGACTACGTGACAGTCAATAGGCCATTCAGGCCCGCAGTGCAGCGAATTGACGCAAATTTAAGACGATATCACCACACACTAAATCAAGCCGTGCTGTTTACCACCAAACAGCACTTTCTTGATAAGATACGAAGAAGTTCGGCGGGCCCTCAAAGGCTTGAAAAACTTTGCTACCCCAGGCCCTGATGCGCTGAATATCTCTTTGCTAGATGGGGAGCAGCAGATTCCGAATTGGTTTGTCGAGGAGCGAACCATGCTGATCCTTAAAAACGGAAATTTGTCTAATCCCAAGAACTACAGACCGATAATATGCTTAAACGCATGTTATAAGATGTTTACACACATCTTATATATGCGAATCTTTCAATGGCCTGGATCGATTTTCGTAAGACATTTTTGATGCATTTGCTTCAGGACTCGCTTCACCATAACATCTGGTCAAGTCAGAGTCCAAACAGAGCAGGTTATCTTTAGAAGGGGCGTGTTTCAGAGAGATTCCCTCAGTCCTGTTCTCTTCTGCTTCTCCCCATTTCTGTCCGTTGCACTACGTAAAACCCACGGATACAACTGCGGCACCCCCAGCAACCGGAGGCATAAGGTCACCCATCTGTTTTACATGAATGACATCGAACTATATGCCTCCAGAGAAAAGGATCTTCATCAGTCCCTAAGGGTGGTGCAAGAGTACACGCATGCTATTGGATTGGAGTTTGGGATCGACAAATGTGCCACGGTTCATCTCAAAAGAGAACGATGCCAGCAATACGGAGAGGACGTTCAGCTCGTAGACGGAAGTATTCTACATCATCTGGATGCCGGAGAGACGTATATATTATGCGGTCTCAGCCTATATCCACAAGAATAACGCGACCTTTCGTGTGTTGTACTACCATCTACTACACTTGTATGGTATAGACGAGACACCAATGTTGCCTTATGCTCCGGGGGATATTAAGTCAGTTATGCGGAATGAAAATTACCGAAGCTATTGGAACTAACCATTCCTCATCCTCTGACAAATACGAGCCAATAAGCTTGATGTAGTCCTCCTCGACTATCAAAGTAGGACGATTTCCGTAATTAAGTTTTCAGCTCCTGGCGAAACGAACATCGTCCGAAGAAATGAGGAAAAACGGACTAAATATCGAGACCAACTCTTCGAACTCCGCAGTCTTTATCCAAACCATTCTGTTAAAATGGTGGTTCTTGGTGGAATGTTAGACACACTGCTCCCAAACTTGAAAATCTTCTCCGGACGAATGCAGAAGGCCATAATGATTCTCAGACCCAATACTCAGTTACCCCACGGCGTGGGGAGTAGTTATTGGGGCAAATGATCCAGCGCATCCTCCAGAAGTGTTGGGGCTCCGGAGACAGGACCTAACTGGGAAATTCCTAATGGATAAAAAAAAATAATGTCAAAAATAATTTATTTTATATATTATTCATTTAGTACAGAATGGTGTTTTGAGTACATGAATAAACTAGAAATACCACAGAAGGAGAGTATTCTTGTGCATGGTTTGAAATCATTTCAATAAAACACTTGTAAATACCTTAAATACTACGAATATAGCTACATGAAATTCATACATATAATATTAGAGTCTAGTGGCATTTATAGGTCTTATGATCCCAACAAGCCCCATACATAAACTAAATCGAAGTCGCGCCTTGGGCCAAAGGGGGTCAGACATATTGCTCCTGACTCCAAGAAATAGCTGAGGAGGGCTAGCAAACCTCTCAAGGACACTTTCCCCAATGACCGCTGTGCGTTATGAAGAAAAGTATCCTGCGCGAGGTGGTCCTTCATAGCAGAAGCCCTTTGAACTAAACACAGCGGATCTAACCAAGGCAATTTGAAAAATCCCACTTAGTCAAAGGTGAGTACCAGGACCGACAGCGTGGAGGAGGGTGCCTTGGTAGAAGTACATGCTATAGAAATTTGTGCCCAGGGATGCCTTGAAAGGGGCACCCGAAGGGCAGAAATGTATATACTATCAGATTGCCAAGAAGCATTGAAAGCTCTGAAGTCACCCACTTATGTGTCTAAGTCGACTTGGGACTGTAAACAAACTTTGAAGCAACCAGGTAACCTGGATGTGGGTGCCAGGTCACAGGGGCATCAAAGGCAATGAGGAAGCAGACTTCTTCGTCAGCTCAGAACCCTTCTGTGGAATTTCAAAAGCCCACTCAAAAGAAGAGTTTCGATCCTGGGAATTTTATGAAATGAAATCTCACTGGAATACAATGCCAGCACAAAAAAAAGACTTGCATTTGGTAACGAGACTACTCACTGGGCACTGCGCTCTGGGGTATCACCTCAAAAATGTGGGCAAGTCAGAAAGTGATAGTTGCCGCTACTGCGAGTATTTGCTTTGTGAATGCCCAGCGCTCTTCTGTCAGAGGCTTCGCACGAAGTCTCAGAATCCTGGATCTTGAATAGATATAGGGTCACGTACAAAAGACCTTGCAGGTCGAGGTGCTTGTGAGACCGCACAGCCTGCACAACCCCCCTACAAGCGACAATCTACAAGTCACACCTTCATTCGTAGATGAAGGTTGTTAAGCTTGGATGTTATCATTCGTTGGGTGGGACAAGACGAGTCTAACGCTGTCTGACCTAGCCCAGCACTGGTAAGAGGAAACGTTTTCAAGTGGTCATTCCCAACCAAATGAAGGATAATGTCCAATGTTTGATTACAACCCAGTCAACACTGGGCAAACATCCACATTTCAGAGATGTCAATATCTTCAAAAATGTTATTTAGATGTCCTTATGATATCATATCGTTGACATTTCTGTGATATTACACCGCAACACCCTTTAGATATCAAAATCAATAATAACCGAATATAGATGTCTCTGCGATGTCATATTGTTGTCATTACTGCGATATCACACTGCGACATCCCTGTGATATCTAAATTAGTATTAGCTGGATTTAAATGTCTCTGCAATGTCAAAATGGTACTTGCCAAAGACGTCATACTGCAACATCATTTAGACATTAAAATCTATACTAGATATCTCTGCTACTATATTTTTATTGAGTTATTTCAAGATCAGGTGATAATAGAACTTTCACACACATTCACTTGACTGCCGACTACAAGATCCTCAATTTGTGTTAAAATGTTTGTTTTGAAGTACCGCGGTGAGTTGGCAAGAAGTTGGCAACACAGATCTAAATTTGTGATAGCTAGATTTAGATGTCCTTGCGATGTCAAATTGTTACTTGCCATAGACGTCATACTGCGACATCATCTAGACATCAAAATCTATACTTAGATATCTCTGCTACCATATTTTCATTGAGTTATCTCCAGATCAGGTGATAATAGGACTTTCACATACATTCACTTGACTACCGACCATAAGGACGCCATCTGTCCTCCACCAGGGTCGAAAAGCGAATCCTCAATTTGTGTTGAATGTTTATTTTGAAGTAACGAGGTAAGTTGGCAAGAAGTTGGCAACTCAGATCGTATTCAATGTTGGCCAACCTGAAAGCGGGTGGCGACTGCGTGACCGGCTGTTACTGTATTGTATAACCATATTTAGTTCTAGTTCTTTGTTCTTTGTATCGATGCATTGATCGAAGATCGAAGCTTTGTTGCTCTGAATGCTTTGTATACCGTTCATGTTCTGATATTTCCAACTGAAGCTGATCACATTTGCGAATTTTAGTGTCCATAAACTGAAGGTGAACAGTGAGTATCGTTGTTGAATATCAACAAAGTGGGCTGTTCAATGGTGCTAAATTATACTAAGTATTCCATTACTGTCTGCATTATTTCATGGCATTTCAGTGGTCTTATATTGTTTTATTGATTTCCAGATATGGTGATGAGCCTTCACGGAGAGAACGAAAAAAATGTGGAAGCAGCCTGTTCCAATTGGTTCAGGCGTGCCAAACAAAGGCTCGACAGGATAAGAGACCAAAGCAATTGACTTTTAGTTTTTTTATTAATTTATTTTTTACTTTGTTAATTTTTAATTTGTACTTTGGTAACGTTATGCTAGAATGTTTTCATTTTTCTAAAAAAAAATGTTATTTATATTTTTGTTATATTAGTTTTTTTCACATTAAAAATATATTTTCTTTTTCTATTTGTTGTTTCTGTCTGGAATATCGCAAAGACGTTGACGTCCCTTGAATATAACAGTGAAGAAATCACTGCTATGTCGCTATGTTATATCCCTGAGAAGTTATTAGGAGGCATCTCTACTGCGTTTCAGAACTACATCGCATAGACGTCGCCAGCATGCATCATGAGTGTGACAAAAGTGAGTCGCTGGGACGTCTGTGCGACGTAACGATGCGAGTCGCAGGTCACGAAGTGACATCGCAGCAATATCTTAGAGATGTATCTGTGTTGGCTGGGAATTAACACTCGCAATACGAATTGTCCTCCTTGAGAAATATTGCAAAAATAGATACCAGATGTAACGCAATGTCCATAAGAGGAAGTAGGTAGTTTTTTTCTGTCAAACGTTTGCTTTATATTCGCCAATTGGAAGGAATGTGAGGAGAGGAGGGTATTTTGACCTCGTCGAAGTTATTCGTTTCATTCATTTGACACTTTCCGGCACACTCACGAACTTTGTTCGGAACGTAGTCACCCGGTATAAAAAAGATTAGGTGTTCTCGGTTTGAACTTTGGACGAGCAGACTCAAGCGAAATAGTCATGCCCCACCGAATGGCCAATTCATTCCAGTACTAGTATGACCCCCACCTAGATTTGTTATCTCGTCGGTATAATGATTTCGTAAAACAACAAACACTCTTGTCACTTTCATATGTTCCAAACACAGTATTAACCTATTGAAAAAGTTTTGTGACACACACATTGGACGGCCATGTTTCCTCTGCAACAGGTAACGAAGATTTTCATTGTAGAATTAATTGTTTTAATTGTGTTATTCAGATTTGCAGGTCAGCTGTGCGTACAACCGTAAGAAGGATTTCTACAACGAATGCAGTAGCTGCTGCTGCAGGCGAAGTCCCCCCTAATGGATACCATTTTGGTGAGTAGATTTGAATAGTTGCATGGGCGCCGTCACTAAAAATTTCAGTGGGAGGCAGTTTTTTCATAAAAGCGTTGCATTAAATTGGAATGAAGATCTTTTTGATCAATTCCCAAGACGAGTGCGGTTTAATGCACATGACTAAATGGTTATAAAGTAGGTCAGTTGATAAATAATGATAAAACTCCGTCATAACCAAACTCACAGCCTGTGAGTGACCTATTCATTTTTGGTGTTGTATTCACTCCTCAGCAGAAGGAAAACCTAGAAAACTAGGCAAGCACCAAATGGGATTGGCATCTAAGCAACTCATATAACACTTGCCTCACAACAAGGCATGTGGCTGCCCAATAGTACCGATGCACCAGAGAAAAGTACTCGCGTAGGTATTGTAGTCTCGTACCTTGGTATGATACAAGCAGAGACCAAAACAGATTCACTCAACGCGAAAAAAATTACTCAAAAAAGTCTAAAAAGTCCAAAAAGACCCCTAAAAATCATGAAAAATATAAAATTATTCAATATATAATACAATACGCAATATTTCATGATAATTTCGAGAATGTATGATTTGCATATGGAAGAAATAAAACCTAAATAATTCAACGAATAAGAGTAGAAAAATAACTATGGAGAAAAATTTCTCCTTTTAACTACAGAACTTCAACTCGAGAACGGTTGAAGATAGATCAATTCTGTGAATGGCAAACGATTCAGCATCACAAAACTATTATAATCAAAAAAATACAAAATCATTCCCAATATACAATATGCAAAATTTCATGCTGATTTCGAAAATATATGATTTGCATGAAAGGAATAAAACGTAAAAAAATTCACGAACAGGAGTAGAAAAAAGAAATGTGAAGGGAAATGACTCTTTTCAACTCCAGAAGAACTCTTCAACTCAGGAACGGTTAAAAATAATGCAATTCTGCGAACGACAATCGATTCAGAAAAATTCGATCAACGTGAAAAATTGCTCAAAAAAAGACCAAAATGTCCAAAGGGGTAGACCCCTGAAAAACATTAAAATTACAAAATCATTCGATCCACTTGAAATTTGCATTATATAAATCGCAAAAGTTCATGCTGATTTTGAAAATATATGATCTGCATATAAAAGGAATAAAACGTAGAAAAAAGAAATATGGAGGGAAATGACTCCTTTCAACTCCAGATAGTGAATTTTGATTCAATTAACATTCCAAGAGTAACTCGAAAAAAGTCAAGGGGATAAAGGGGTGGATATGCCATTTTTTCCCGAAGGGTGATTTTAACGGGCTTAAAAACAAAGTACTACTCGACCCCTACTTGCTATTCACATTTAAGAGGTTCAAGTGACAGTGCTCCAGGTGGGACAAAAAATGCCGCCCTCCAAGCTAAAATATATATATATATATATATATATATGAAAACTAAAAGTTCGGGTTGAACCGCGTCTAGAATTTGTTGAAATTCGACGTTTCGGCTCCGATTTTGGAGCCATTTTCAAGAACTGAAAAAGAAAGAAAATTAATAAATGGTTGAAACGTAATTCTACGCTGAGGTCTCAATCTGCCTACTCCTCAGGTATAATTACGTTCGGTTTTTGTGACTTGACGTCGGGGTCTCAATCTGCCTACTCCCCATGTCTCGTCACTGGTTCTCTCTAAGGTCTCAATCTGCCTACTCCTTCAGTTCTTGAAAATGGCTCCAAAATCGGAGCCGAAACGTCGAATTTCAACAAATTCTAGACGCGGTTCAACCCGAACTTTTAGTTTTCAAATATCTGACCGCGGAAACCTATCTGAACATATATATATATATATATATATATATATATATATATATATATATATATATATATATATATATATATATATATATATATATATATATTTATATATATATATATATATATATTATATATACGAAAGCTTGGACAAATATATATATATATATATTATATATATATTTATATATATATTTATATATATATATACAGGGTAGCCCAACGAAAACTTGACACGCGGGTTTTGGGTAATAATATCGTAAATGTGAAAAAACGCGTGGAAAGGTCATATATATATATATATATATATATATATATATATATATATATATATATATATATATATATATATATATATATATATATATATATATATATATATATATATATATATATATAATATATATATATATAAATATATATATATATATATATATATATATATATATATATATATATATATATATATATATATATATATATATAAATATATATATATATATATATATATATATATATATATATATATATATATATATATATATATATATACATATATATATATGTTTATATTCCTGAACATTTATAAATATTTATATATAATTATAATATTCTTTCGAAACTGAATTAATTACTTGTTTTCAAAATTTCCTTCCGTTTTGCATTCTTAATATTCCAAATTAAGATTATATCTAGTTAATTGGCTTAAGAAAACACTGACAACCATTTGTTTTTTTTTTGTTATTAATTATGTGTGTTTTTTATCATTATTTTAATTATGTGTGTTTTTTATCATTATTTTTTCATCATCTTGCGAAATATCTTATAATATTTGCCGATATACGAAAGAAATGAGACTTGATATTAAGTATCAGTATTTTTCAATACCACACGTAAGGCTTAGCTGTTACTTATTCACCTAAGTGTTGATATACTCATTAATTCACAGAACGATTCTATTTTAATTTTTCTTTGTGATCTCTTGATACAATGAAAACATAAAGATATTAGTGAATAAATATTATTCTTATATTATTGTGTTTGTTACCGAAGTGACAAGGTAAAAAGTAGTCATTTGATTTTATCCATGTCGAATGGACAAAGTTCAAGAGCTATATGAGATATAAGTAAAAACATCGTAAACAATAACACACTGCTTCAAATTGAGAAGTTGCCCACCAATATCTCGGATATGAAAGAGTATGCCAAGTAATCACCATACCAGTTTCGAGGAAAGGTCGAGGGAATCAAGACATAAGAGTGCACTCTTAATTAACACCAACCTCGCCTCGTGCTACAATATTAGCCACTTGTTTCTTTCCGCACTCGTAATGTAATAAACTATTTTATTTAATTCGCGAAGAATTACGACGATATCGAACATAATATTAATAATAATAATTATTATTGTCGATATTAGACAGACTAAAATTAGACAAAAAGTTATATTACCAAAAAAATATTGAAAATAAAATAGATCCTAATGAAAAACAGAAATATGTTTGGAAATTAGTTAAAGAAAAAACTGGAAAAAATGATAATAAGATAAGAGAACTGAAATTGAATATCAATGGGTCAATTGTTGGCAGGGACTTTGATGTTGCCCAAAGTTTTGTCAATCATTTCAGCACCTCTGTAAGATTGTTAAACGAAAAAAATTTTGAAAATTCTGTATCGTCTTGTACAAGATGTGATCTGAATAACAGTAACTCATTCTTTTTCACACCTGTTACAGCACAAGAGGTCATTGAGATAATATGTAGTTTAAAAAATACGAATTCAAGTGGTATTGACTGTATATCAACAAAAATTATTAAATGTATAGCTTAGCACATTGCACTGCCTCTGTCTGAATTGATAAATATCTCACCTGAAAGTGGTCAGTTCCCGGAAGAACTGAAAACTGGACTGGTTACTCCTATTTATAAAAACAAAGATCTCCTGTGTATGAATAACTATAGACAGATAACTGTTTCAAATGTGATTAGTAAAGTTGTTGAAAAATCTGCATATAATAGAATGATTGATTATGTGGACAATCACAATATTGTAACAAAATGTCAAAACGGTTTCTATCCTGGGAGATCAACAGCCCTGTTTATGAATTTGTCGAGTTTATATATAGACAACTCGATTATAAAAAAAACTGTCGGGGCACTATTCTTCGATCTAACTAAGGCCTTCGATAGCCTAAATTTAGATTTTGTTGAAGAAAAACTATATGCTTTGTGATTTCGTGGAAACGTGTTGACTTGGCTGATGTCATAGATATAGGAAAATAGCAGTCAAAATAAATCAAACTCAGTCAAATAAGGCAATTGTTAATCTGGGTGTTCCTCAGGGTTCTGTGCTGGGTCCACTTATATTTATAATGTTTATTAATGATCTACCAGAGTTTATGGAAACGAAGTGTAAGGTCATATATGCAGATGATGTTTCGTTTGCAACCTGTGGCAACTCTCCCAAAGAACTGGCTGATAATTTAAATCTACTTCATGATGAATTTACTGAATGGTGTTTGAACAATCATTTAATTCTAAATCATAGGAATACGGTTCTAATGAAATTTAACATAACAAATAATCCCAACACGTCTTTTGAAATACATACTGAAAATATTAGGATTACATCTTCTGAGACAACAAAATTCCTTGGAACTTTTCTCGACTCATCACTCTCTTTTCAGACATGTACTGATCATATTTCCAAGAAGATATGTAGCAGTTACTATGCAATCTTGCAACTCAAAAATATATTCTCCCAACAACAACTAATAAATATCTACTATGCGATGACATACTCACACTTATCTTATAATGTTATAATATGGGGAAACTCTAGATTCTCAATAAAATTGTTTATTTTACAAAAAAAAGTACTACGTCTTATCTTTGGAATTCATAAACGAACTTCCTGTAGAGGCTACTTTCAAAAAAACAAAATTCTAACTCTCCCCTGTATTTATATACCGGGTGGCTACGGAAGTATTGCCTACGGAATATCTCAGTTATTGTATGAAGTAGGTTTGTGAAATTTGGAGCGTCGATATAATGACATAAGAGCTAGAATTTGAGCATATTGACATGTCGAAGTTAACTTCCGGTCTGACTGGAAGTAACATCAACTTTCTTATTTTAAATGGAATCCCTATTTTTTTTCTTTTCGCTTTATTCAGCATTCAATTCCCTTTCTAATGACATATCACAAGTTGGTATCTAACCAGAAACTAGATCAGAAAAAAATTATTATTGAAATTCACCGAGTAGGCCGTGGAAGCAAAATGAAAGGCAAAAATTGAAAAGTTGGCTATGGAAACCATACATCACTTGATAACAGTTACTACTACTGTGATATTTTATTTTCATTCGTGGGCGTTATAAAAAGCCGCCAAAAAAATATTGGAAATATTGGGAAAAAAACAATACTCTGTAGGTCCATAACTTAAATAGGAACATACAACTTTTTCTTGCCTGTACTATTCAGCATAACCATTCCTTTCTAATGATATAATAGAAAGTAATTTTTTGAAATGAAATACCAAAAAATCCAATTACTATTATTCAAATAACAAAAAAACAGATTTATCGACAGGCAGGAATAGTTGGAACTCATATTGTTGGCCCCATTCTTTTTCAAGGCCAACTAACCGGAGAGAGATACTTTAATTTTTTAACGAATGAAATTTCGGAATTCATTAACAACCTACCAGCGGAAATAACTGAGAGAATGTCAAGATGGCGCCCCTCCGCATAATTCAAGAATAGCGAGAAATTATCTTCAAAATCGCTTTCAAGAAAGACTTATAACAACCCATGGTCCAGTCAGGTGGCCACCAAGGTCACCTGATCTTACTCCGTGCGACTTTTTTCTATGGGGGCATCTTAAAAATAGGGTGTATTCCACACAGCCTACAACTCTATATGAGTTAGAAGTAAAAATTCGTAGAGCTTTCCAAGATATCACGCCCCAAATGTTGAGAAACGTTTTACATGAAAATATCACCAGAGTCAATAAATGTATTGACGCTGAGGGAATGCATTTCGAACATTTGTTTTGAATTTATTTTATCTTTAATCCTATCAATTTGAATTTATTTTTTTTCGATAAATCTGTTTTTCTGTTATTTGAATAATAATAATTGAATTTTTTGGTATTTCATTTCAAAAAATTACTTTCTATTATATCATTAGAAAGGAATGGTTATGCTGAATAGTACAGGCATAAAAAAGCTGTATGTTCCTATTTAAGTTATGGACCTACAGAGTATTGTCTTTTTCCCAATTTTTCCAATATTTTTTTTGGCGGCTTTTTATAACGCCGACGAATGAAAATAAAATATCACACTAGTAGCAACTGTTATCAAGTGACGTATGGTTTCCATAGCCAACTTTTCAATTTCTGGCTTTCATTTTGCTTCCACGGCCTACTCGGTGAATTTCAATAATAATTTTTTTCTGATCTAGTTTCTGGTTAGATACCAACTTGTGATATGTCATTAGAAAGGGAATTGAATGCTGAATAAAGCGAAAAGAAAAAAAAATAGGGTTTCCATTTAAAATAAGAAAGTTGATGTTACTTCCGGTCTGACCTGCACAAATTCTAGCTCTTATGTCATTATATCGACGCTCCAAATTTCACATACCTACTTCATACAATAACTGAGATAATCCGTAGGCAATACTTCCGTAGCCACCCGGTATATAAAACTATCCTATTCGTTAAAAACAATTTAAATGACTTCATTAAAACTGCTGACAAACATAACTATGAGACAAGGCATGGTAATCTTCTTCGAATACCGCCTCATCGGACAACTTTCTATAAAAAGAGTCCATCTTATACAGGTATACAGTTTTTTAATAAACTACCAATCACTATAAAAGAAATCCAAAATGGGAATTTATTTAAAACATCTCTCAAAGATCTCCTGTTGCAATACTCATTCAATAGTCTGAATGAATTTATGGAATGTAGCTTTTAATACCTATTTATATATTTACCTATGTAACAACATATTTTATGTATTCTACTGACTTTTGCAATATCGTGTAAATGATCTCAATGGAATAAAATATTATTTATTTATTTATTTATTTATTTATTTATTTATTCATTCATTCATTCATTCATTCATTCATTCATTCATTCATTCATTCATTCATTCATTCATTCATTCATTCATTCATTCATTCATTCATTCATTCATTCATTCATTCATTCATTCATTCATTCATTCATTCATTCATTCATTCATTCATTCATTCATTCATTCATTCATTCATTCATTCATTCATTCATTCATTCATTCATTCATTCATTCATTCATTCATTCATTCATTCATTCATTCATTCATTCATTCATTCATTCATTCATTCATTCATTCATTCATTCATTCATTCATTCATTCATTCATTCATTCATTCATTCATTCATTCATTCATTCATTCATTCATTCATTCATTCATTCATTCATTCATTCATTCATTCATTCATTCATTCATTCATTCATTCATTCATTCATTCATTCATTCATTCATTCATTCATTCATTCATTCATTCATTCATTCATTCATTCATTCATTCATTCATTCATTCATTCATTCATTCATTCATTCATTCATTCATTCATTCATTCATTCATTCATTCATTCATTCATTCATTCATTCATTCATTCATTCATTCATTCATTCATTCATTCATTCATTCATTCATTCATTCATTCATTCATTCATTCATTCATTCATTCATTCATTCATTCATTCATTCATTCATTCATTCATTCATTCATTCATTCATTCATTCATTCATTCATTCATTCATTCATTCATTCATTCATTCATTCATTCATTCATTCATTCATTCATTCATTCATTCATTCATTCATTCATTCATTCATTCATTCATTCATTCATTCATTCATTCATTCATTCATTCATTCATTCATTCATTCATTCATTCATTCATTCATTCATTCATTCATTCATTCATTCATTCATTCATTCATTCATTCATTCATTCATTCATTCATTATTTATTTATTTATTTATTTATTATAATACTCCCTCCTAAGCACTCGTTGAGTGTACCCAAAGGCATAACCTGTGTGGGTAGAGGACGGCTATTATTATTATTTGCCGTGGCACTCCTGGGCGACTTACTGACTACAGCACCACCTCGGGTGGTCGGTGTGCACTCCAAGCTAGCACTAGACGAGCTTGGCATCTAGACAACCCACAATACACTTGCTTTTCAACAAGGCATGCGGTCTCCTATCGATCCGATATAAAGTAGATGAGAAAAATTCTACCTACATCGGGCTCGAACCGACTATCGCTATGCTGGAGTTTCGAACGGCGTGTACATCAGACCGCTGAGCCACCAGCCACCCTTCTTATCTTACGCATTCAAAAATTAATACCAACAAACTATTTTCCGTTATACTCGGAGAATGAACTTTTTCATCAACGTCATCCAAAATGTTATACCGTAGAGTACTCAATGAGTGTTAATTTTTTTCAGAACTCAACGAAACCCAGCGGGAGATATTTGAAACGGCCAAAAAATTCGCCAGGGAAGAAATAATCCCAATAGCTGCTCACCACGATGAAACAGGAACCCGTCCAGATGAACTAGTCAAGAAAGCGTGGTCCATTGGACTGATGAACGGGTCGATTCCAGAGTATTTAGGTATAATATAATATTCCATTCATTTTTCTTTAAGGTCCCATAACTTTTTTCCTGGAGAAATTCAGCATATTTATAATTTTTTTCTTAATAATCTGTTCATTTTTTAAATTTTTCAAAATTGTGTACGTAGAGAAAATAGTTTTAAGGGATTTGATAATTCTTCTGGAATTATTAGACGAAAATGAATATGATACTTTTGAACATTCAAGAAAACCACATATTACCTTCTCAAAAACGTATAAAGATGGTTTTTGTATAGTATTGGGGAACGTAGGTCCGTATCCTACCGACTGCGCCATGATATATTACTTTTAAAATCGTTGCCTTATTGGTGATCACGTGCCAAACAGAGCCCACCAAAAGTATGTGAAAGTTTATTATTGGAGTATTAAAAAGATCGACAACTTGAAAGTCGATTGAGGAAACTACTATCAAGGGGCAAAAAGTGAAGTAAGATCGCAATATTTGGAAGAAAGTAATTTCAAAAGTTGCTTAAAATTGAATTTCATAGTCAGATGCCGATGAAATGCAAATATAATACATCTCCAATATTTTTCCTTCTCAATGCCTTGATTGGAGTGAAATATTTGTTTTTCAATGATAATTACTTACACCAGTTTTTCATTTTCTTTAAAAAAAAGGGGGAAAGCTACAAGTATGATCCAAATATATAACAAAAAATGGCGATTTTGAATTTTTTCTGTATGTGAATATAAATTTCAAGCAACTTTATGAAATTATTTTTTTCCGTATCTTACCATCGTACCTTATCTGATGGAAGAAGAAAGAAAACAACATGTGTTCTGCAGTACAACATGAAAACCAGAGATTTCCTACTTCAATAATAATAATAATATTCATTCCTTAAAATTTCCTTAATTTATATCATACAAAATGATATAGGAATCGCTTCAGATTCTTCATTCTATTTGGCCGAAAAAAACCTGCATTTTATATCAAGCAAGTAATTTATATTTTTCAAATTGAGTCTATTTGACTTGAAATAAGTAATTGAAGTTATAAAAAAAAATTTCTTACTCGAAAATTTTTCCAAACTGAACTATCAACAATGATTTATGATGATTTTGTTGTTTTTAGGTGGTATGAATCAAAGTGTATTCGATGAATGTCTTGTTCAAGAGGCCTTATCATGGGGATGTACTGGAATCACCCTTGCTATAATGGGTAGTGGACTAGGGGTGAGTTCGTAATTCTCGAATGAGAATTGAACTCGAGAGTTAGTTCGAAATAATGAAAGTGACAGATATTTTGAATGAGTGACTTGTTCGATTATGAATGGTATGTTTTTTTTCAGCAAGTTCCTGTAATTATGGCCGGAAATAAAGAACAGCAGAAAAAGTACCTTGGAAGGCTATTGGAGGAACCTATTGTTGCTGTGAGTAATGGAACTTTACATTTACAAAATAATTAATTTCAAAACTCGTTTCAATCGATTTTAAATAGTCTAAAATGTCTATTTATCAACGAGTGCCACTCTACTTTTTTCATTTAAGAAAAATATCACTTTTCAAAGTGTGCCTCTGACGTCACGTTCATCGGAAACATCCCCCACCATAATCCACGTTCCGAAATAGGGATTATCGTTCTCCCATAATATATAGCTACTGGCTGATTATAAGCCATCGAGAAATAATTGAAACTTTGTCACTGGATCAACACATCAAAAAATTTTACGTAAAACCAATTTTTCATATTATTTGTAACTTTCAAACTTTCTGAACGAGCCTGTCTTTTGATGAAAAACTATTGTTGGCAACACCGCAAATTATAATAGATCCTATGGAACAAAAGCTTTTATTATCACAGAACACTTACATTTGTTTTGCGGTTATATTTGGAATTTGAGGTTAATGTTTGTTGTTGCGGTTGCCATTAACCTCAGAAAATAAAATATTCAAGAGTCTGTTAGTTTCCAGCAAACAGATTTTATCTACTAATCTATCTTGTATCACATGAAGTAAGCAAATGAGTTGAACAGAGAAAAACAATTGTTACTGATCTGCACTGCGAAACAGACGAACAAACCCATCTGGTATCAAATGACAACTATCATAGAACACAATCCAGATGTAATGATAATTTGAGATTCAATGGTGGACAACTTATACGACGTTGCCAAATTTAATTAAGATGAATGTGACGTCACAAAACCCCATTTTTTCAAATTATAGAAAAACTGGAGGCCAGAAAAATTAATTAAAAAATCCCAAGTGATATTAGCAAATATACTTTCTAATTACACTGTTTTCTCATAGTCCGTGGAAAGGTCCTATCAGGATCATCAATAAAATTGGCTCTGTTCAAACGCTGCATTCTTAATTAATAATTTGAATAAATTCGTTGATAAAATATCGCAATGTTTCGGTCGGACATAAAATATCGAAATCGACTCTATCTAAATTGAACACGTTCTCATATCCATGATAGTTTTTTGAAAAAAGAGCTTCTGCGTTATCAATTTTAGCAGCATTCTCATTTTGAGATTCTTCTTCATCGCCAGGTCTTTTTGGACAAGCAGAAACTATTCTCGGCTGGCCGGAAATATATTTTACACGAAGATTCTCTCCAAGGATTCTTCTTCGTGTGATTTCCCTATACATTTCAACAAATTCTTCACGTAGACTTGATGTGTAGTCATTTTTTAATTTTACATTGGGGAACTCCTTTTCTACATTCAGATGGCGTACTTTGAACGGATCTGTTTACCAAGTCTAGTAGGGTTCATTGGTTTGGGTAAATTGAGTTCAATTAAAATATCTGACACCGCCTTAGTGGCATCTACAGATTTGTCGATGCCGTATATTATCATATTCTTTTCACGTTTCAATCTCAAATTCATAATCATGCCAACAGACAAATACATTTTTTATCAGTCAATAATGTTAAATCCGAAATTGGAAAGAAATATATTTATCATAATGGAATAATTAGTTACAATTCAATTCCTAATGACTTGAAAAAGGTCAAATCGCTAACGAAATTCAAAGTCGAATTGAAATATATACTTTACTCAACTGAATAGGAATTCATGAAATCAATATGTAGTATGCATTGTGTATATGTATATAGACTCATAATAATTAAGTGTGTTCATTTGATTACATCTCAGAATACTATTAACACCTTCACCTACACCCTAACTATAATTATATGATTACAATGTATCATAATTCCCTAAATTTAGTTACCACTAAAATTGTGTAATTTTCATCATATAGGCATTTGTGCTATGGTTTTTTTTCTCTATTGTATATCTGTATGTATTTCTAGATCATAATCCCTGATTATAAACATGTAATGTTTCTTGGGACAATAAAGTTATTATTAATATCGCCGCGTATATTGTTGGGACCAAAGTAGCATCCAATTTTTTTCTAGATCTATGAATCTAACTTTCAACGATTTATTTTCTTCTTTTAAGTTAATAATATAATCCATCGATTTTTTGGTTCTGTTCTGCCAATAAGGATCGAATATCATTCATGGTGAGTTTGTCAATAACTGAAACTAATAGGCCATGTTTGATACGCCACTGCCCTCAAGATTTCTTGGTTACTGGTTTTTATTTGCTGGACAAGTTTTAAAAAATATTTAGGTCCTCGGTCGATATTATGCACTGATGTTACTATGCATTTGTAGTTAAACACTTGCTCAATACGTTGAATGAAAATCACTGTTTGTAATCGACTTTTTTCACTTGTAGCTAGAAAAAACAGAGAGCCACTTTGAAACGAGTATGGTATTCCAAAGCCGCACACCAAAAATTAATAAAATTTCCCAGCTTCTTTTTCGTCGTAGCTGCACATATAAATAAAATAGAAATTGAAGTGGGCGATTTATATTCTTACGTGAATCATTACCGTAAATACGCTATATTACACCCAGCTTCTGTTAACCACCGTCGGTTTTTCCTGAATTACTCTAACAACAAATGCACTGTTCAACCAGTTGGATTGGAATAAACACTTTTGGTAATATGCCTTCCACTTTAGCCGAATCTATGAAATTACCAGATCCGCATCAGTTTACGAAGATTTTCAGAATCTTATTAGCGAATTCAGGAGCAAGTTTGACTACAATAAAACAAATTGGTGGGTGGAAGTTCTCAACTGTAGCTGAGGGTTACATCGAGGATTTCACTAACAATTTCACTCATATTATATAAACCAATCAAATGCCATAATTTTCTCATTTCGAACCAATGAGAACAGGACTTTTTGAAAACACTTCCTCCAGCCCGTGGTATTTTCAAAACGGTGTTTTGCTTCTAGCTTGTATATACATTTCCATAGTTTCGACAATCATGGTAAATATAGAAACGTCAGTTCGACGGTTCAACTCTTCAACTGACATTGATTACACAAGATGAACCGTTCTTGCAATACGTATTAAGTCCAAATATTCGTGAAATTTTCTGATCGAATATCCCTTCAAAATGCAGAATTTCCAAAATACTTTCACCTTGCCAGGCACTCAAACTGTGTTGCTGTACAAAACACCACTCGAGCAAGCTCTCGTGGTGTTTTTAAGCAACACAGTTTTTGTGCCAGCAAGGCAAAAGTATTTTTCGAATATTCTTTATTTTGTCGGGATATTACTACTGAAAATACGAATACAATTGCTAACAAAATGTTTCCTGCAAATATTATCACTACACTGAACGGCATTATTTCATTTTCATTTTGATTATTGTTGTGGTTTTCAGGCTTATGCCGTGACTGAACCAGGAGCAGGCTCTGATGTTAACGGAGTCAAAACGAAAGCGGAGAAAAAAGGTGACGAATACATTTTGAATGGACAAAAAATGTGGATAACCAACGGAGGAGTAGCTAATTGGTAATAATAAAAATATTTACGATAGCAAAACCAGTGATTTCTAATGATGCTCATATCATAAACGTTTGTTAATTAATTACAACGTCTCTATGAGTGTGACATTCAGCTGATGCCGCTCTGGAGGACTCGCTTCACCATAACATCTGGTCAAATCAGAGTCCAAACAGAGCAGGTTATCTAGAGAAGGAACGTGTTTCAGGGAGACTCCCTCAGCCCTTTCTTCTAGAGGAGTAAACCTCGATAATAAATCCCCAATGCTACGGCGTGAGTCATCGTGTCTACGGCATGAATGGCACTGGGGTCACAGTGCTTATAACGATACCTGTGGGATACATGGGCAACATCCTACTGAAAACCTGCCCTCACCCCTGTATGCGGGGCTCTGCGGGGGTGAACTTTTATTTCCCTAGCTACTCGTGGGATGAAATATGGAACAAAGTATTAAAAATTTTAAAATGGATCACGGTGCTATGTATCACGGTGCAAGTACGAGGAAGCGAACGAGGTCGGAAGTACGGATCGACGAATTCTACCGGGAGCACGGTAGGTTCCCGAAAGCCGGGGAGCTGAAATCACCAGAGGCGGAGAGAGAAAGGGACAAGATGCAACGAACAGAAAAGGTACTGGGAGAACTCGTAAATCAGGCAGCCGGAGCAATGCAGAACGCTATGACTGACATCATGAACAAGTCGGTGGAAAAGCTACAAGAGATAGTAGCAAACCAGCTATCATCTACCATGCATGATGAAGGGGAGGGAACTGGGAAAGAGGGAGAACGGGATCTGGAATTCAGTGAGGAAGAGGATAACGGAGGACAAGGAGGCGAACAACAAGAAGCAGAAGAGGACATAATTAGCTCGAGATGGGAGAGAATCAAGGAGTGCATGAACGCCGTGAGGCAGGCCACCACTAGATACGCGGGCGGTAAAATTCAGTTCAATAAAGATGAACAGACGATCGTTGCTCATAAATTGCAGGAAATGGCACTAGGGATTGGAGACATTATGTTGGAAGTTGGAAGGATGAAAGGTGATGGAGTTAAAATGAGAGTGATGGAAAGAAGAGTAGAGGAATGTGAGGACAAACTAAACGAGATGGATGGGATGAAAGTAGTGATCGAGGGGTTGGTTGAGGAAACTAGAAGAATGAATGTTACCATCGAAGACATGGGTAGGGCAATGATTACTAACAGGAAGAAAGCGGAGGAGATTAGAAGAGGGGGCGAGTCGACTGGGAGCCGAGTGAGGGAAGGAAGAAAGGAAATGGAGGCACCAGTGTCGACGGCTAACGAGGAGGGTTTCGATACGGAGATGGAAACTGATTCTGAACAGGGAGGACAGTTCCAGCAGACTAGGCGTAGAAAAAGGAGGGGAAGGGGCGACAATGGACCTAGAACCTACGCTGATATGACCAGCATACCCATGCGAGGAGAGAGGCCAAAACCAAGTGAAGGATGGACAACGCCAACGCGGATACAAGAAATCAAGGTAGAGGGTGTGACCGAGGAAGCGAAGAGGACGGCCGCTAGGATCATCAAGGAATGTCTGGAGAAGGAAGGATGTGCGGATGACGTGCTGGGCCTGACGAAAGTGAAGGGAGGTACGCTATATTTGGAAAGTAAGGGCGTGGAAGAAAGGGAGAGAGTGAAAAGGGCGATAGAAAATGATGACAGGGTGAGAGTTAAGGAAATTAAGGGAAGGAAACCGTCGCTACTTCTTACAGGGGTGGAAAAGGGATATAAGGATGAAGAGCTACCGAGGCTGATAAGGGAACAAAACTTGGATTTGAATAATGAGACGAATGATGAGGACTGGGAGGGGATGATTGTGAGAAGCAGGAGAGAATGTAGGACGAATAGTTGGAAGGAGAACATAGTGGTGGAAGTAGGAGCGAAACTGTTTAGGAAGATGATGACTGTGGGAGTTATATTTATTGATTTAACGAGAATATTTGTGGAAGAACATGCGAGTGTAGCAGTATGCTACAAATGCTGCCATTATGGACATACTGCTAAACACTGCACGGAGACGGCGGTATGTAATAAATGTGGAGGTAGACACGAAGGCAAGGAGTGCTTGGGTATCCGGCCACTTGACTGCATAAACTGCAAAAGGGCGGGGGTAAGTGAAAGAAGACATCCGGCGATAGACCCGAAATGCCCGGTATATATGAGGAGGGTAGAGCTTAGCAGAAGGCGGACAGAGTATTAAAGTCCTGCAATTCAACGCAGGACGGGGCAGGGAGGCCACACACCTCATAAGAGGTATGGCAGAGGAAAAAGGGGCGGATATAGTATGTTTACAGGAACCGTGGCAGAGAGAGGGGAACTGGGAAGGGTGGCATAAACATGACGGGGGTAAAGGTACCAAGGTCAGAACATGGATAAGGACAAAGATAGACAGCTCTGCCCTCATGGCAGTGAGGAGCATAAATGGGGTCGGAGTGATATTAAGGATGCAAGATGGGCAGGATGTCAAGATAATGAATGTGTATGAGGAACCTGGAAGGAGGAGGAATGATGAATGGAAAAAGGTGAGAAGGAATTTTGATAAATGGGCAGGCGGGAAGATCATCCTAGGGGACTTCAACGCCAAGCATGTCGCATGGGGAGGAATGGTGACGGATGAAAGAGGAGAGGATATACTGGACTGGATAGTGGAGAAGGGTTATCAGATTGAGAATGATGCGAACAGCCTGGCGACGTTCTCTAGTGGAAGAGGCGAGAGCTGGATTGACCTAACCATTTGCAGCAAGAGCTGGGTGAGAGACTGGGAGGTAAGCGAGGATGAGTCACTGAGCGATCATCGAGTGATACGTTTCTTAATAGCCGGAGAGCCGACAACGCGAAAAAGGACCTTTTTGAATGTGGGAAGGACAAATTGGGCCGTGGTGGAGGAGATAGTCTCGACATATGATATGGGGAAAATAGATAGCAGTGAGGAGGTAGAAGCAGAAGCGGGGAAACTCCAGTCCTTGATTGTTCGGGCGTGTCGCAAGGCAATACCCAGGAGTACAAAAGAGGAGCAAGAGGAGAGAGAATGGTGGAATGATGAGTTGGGTAGGATGAGAAGAAGAGTGAGGAAACTCAGGAGGGAGTACCAGGCAGAAAGAATAGAGGATGAAAGAATCAGAAAACAGGGAATATTTAGGAGAGAGAGGAATGAGTACAAGAGGGGGATTGCAAGGGCAAGAATCGAGTGGCTGAAAGAAAGGGTCGAGAGGTTGCAATCGGAGAAACCGTGGAACAGAGTGTTTGGGCTCCTGAGGAAAGAAAGGGCAGAGGAAATACCGGGCACGGCTAAGAGGGAGGATGGCACATACACCGAGGGAAAGCACGAAACCAGCAGATACCTGCTGGACAAGTACTTCCCGAACGATGACAGGGGAAAAGACACCATGGGTAGACGCTGCATTAGGGAGGACGGAGATGAAGGATGGGGACCGGAGCAGCCCAACTTCACGGTGAGGGAGGTACAAGAGGTAATGGAAGGATTAAAAGACAACAAAGCGACGGGAACAGACGGCATACCTAATGAGGTGATGAAACACGTGGCGAACCTAATAAGCGAAGATCTTACGGATATACTCAACGCATGCCTTAGGCTGAGGTATTTCCCTGCAGTATGGAAGGTGATGAAGGTTGTGTGGATTCCTAAGAAGGATAGTAGCCTAAGGCCGATCAGCTTGCTGACCGCGTTAGGGCGAACTTTCGACCGGCTTCTCAGCGGAAGAGTACAGGTGTGGTGTGAAAGAGGACAGAAGTTCTCGCCCTGCCAATTTGGCTTCAGGGCGGGATTGGACACATCGACTGCTGTTGAGAATATGGTGGAGAGAATAAAGAGAAGTAAGAACGAGGGTATGCATAGCATGGTGATGGCGCTGGATTTGTCGAACGCTTTCAACACGGCATGGGGACCTGCGATAGGATGGAATATGAGGAAGATGGGGCTACCGGAGAACATTGGCAAGGTGTGCATGGAATTTGTAGGCGAAAGAAGAGTCAAGAGTGGAGGCGTGGAAGCGATCGTGGACAGGGGGTGCCCGCAGGGATCCAGCCTGGGACCCACGCTATGGCTAATGGTCATGGAAGCGTGGTTCGAGAGGATGAGGGCAGTAAACGAAAAGGAATATGACAGGATAAATGAAGGGGTGCCAGCAGCGCACAGAGTAAGTGGTGGGACGAAGGTGTGGGCCCAGGCCTACGCCGACGACCAACTGATAGTGGTGGTTGGCCCGTCGGTAAAGAAAATAGAAAGGATGTGGAAGGAGGTGTGGAAAGAATGTCAAGAATGGGAGGATGAAATGTGGCTGAGGTATAACGAAAACAAGACCGAATGCATGTTTGTCCCGGCCAGGAAACTGGACAAGGAACCGGTGGTTAGGGTGAGAGAGCAACGGATTGAGTGCGGCGGTAACATCACATACTTGGGCATGATAGTAGACAAGGGCCTACTGTACATTGATCATCTTAAGGAGGTAAGAAGGAGAACGGCTATAGTTGTAGGAAAACTAAGAAGATGGACGGGCCGTGACGTAAGGCTAAGGAGAGGATGTGTCAGACTGATTTTCGAAAGAGTGGTTAAGCCGGCGGTGATGTATGGCGTCCAAGTGTGGGGAGCAAGAGCGAAGGACTCTAGGGTGATCAGACAATTGGGGGCGATACAGAGACCGTTTACGCTATCGGCCAGCGGGGCATATAGAACGGCGCCGTCAGCCGCGTTATGCGTGCTGACTGGGATAGCGCCTCTATACATAGAGGCAGCAACGAGGTATGAAGAATGGAAGGCGCACGGAAAAGAAAAAGTAAGAGGACGGATAAACGGGTGCGACAGAATATACCCATGGATGATCGGAACAATTCTGGAGAACCGAGAAGGGCTAAAAGAGGTATTTGTGGACGCGGTTAAGAGAGAGGATGGACGAGTGGGTATAGGATGGGCGCATAAGGAGGGGAGCGAGTGGAGAATGGGTCGGGAAAGAATCAGTGAGCTGGGAAACGTACAGGAAGCCGAAATGGTGGCTATAGGTAAAGGGGTACTGATGGGTGGAGAGATGGACATAAGAATAATAAGTGACTCGCCTGGAGCAGTGGAGACCATTAGGAATGCGAGGACGAAGAGCAAAAGGGCAGCTCGTATTAGGAGAATGCTTGAAAACAGAAGGGTAGCGGGATTGGTGACGGAAATTGAGTGGAGGAAAGGGCATGTTAGGGAGAATGAGGGTAACAGAAGAGCAGATGAAGAGAGTAGAAGAGGTGCGGAACTGCAAGAGATCACATGGCAAATAGACTTGGGACATAGCAGAATGGAGGAGAGGGAAAGGATTAGGAGAATGGTGATGGAAAAATGGCAGGGTGAATGGGACAGCGGCAGGACCGGCAGAAGCGTACATGGTATGTGCAACAGGGTAGGGATGGGGTGTATACCATTAGCAAGGAAGGCAGTGCAACTGGTCACAGGGCATGGGAACTTTCGGGGTTACCTGGCAAGGTTCGGAATTGCACAAGAGACCCCATGCCAGTGTGGAACTGGCGGGACTGACACGGCGGAGCACATCAGGAACGATTGCATGCGGAGAGAAAGGGTAGAATGGAGAAGGAGGATCGAGGAAGAGGAGGATAGACTTGGAGCGTTACAGCTAAGGGATACAAATGGTGTGAAGGATGAATGGGTAAGGATATTGAATGAATGGGCGGGGGCTGTGGTCGAGGATGAAGAAGTATGAGAACCAACATAGTGTCAATGCGACGGTAATAGTGGCCTGGCTTCGGGATAAACGAGCGTCGAAAGTAAATCGGGAGAGCAGGCGCTCGGATAGAATAAGACTGCCGACCAGGGAGGGCGCTGTTTGAATGTGGAGGATGAGCGGAATAAAGAAGGAAGGATCTTCCCCGCTGATTGCCCGCCCGGTATTCGGTGGGTCACGACCCAACGGTGGTGGGGGGGTGTGGCGGGGCGGAGGAGCGAGGGATATCGTGACGTGGACGTTGGAATGGGATGTAGGTGCAGCTTTATGGCCTAACGGCTTGGCAAGTGCAGCACACCTGGGGTGGTTTTAGTCAGTAAGAGTCTGACACTACTGATACGCGATGGACACCGAGCGATCAGAGTCCATGAGGATTTCCACCCCACTGAAAAAAAAAAAAAAAAAAAAAAAAAGCCCTTTCTTCTGCATCTCCCTATTGCCATTGTTCGTTGCCCTACGGAAAACCCGCAGAATAGTCTGGTCTATTTAGACATTCGAAGTTACCTAAATTCCCACCAAGCTGAAAATCGGTAAGATTGTTTAAAATATCATTAAAAACAAAATTTGAAAGTTCCCCATCTTTCCCCTGTAAGGAAAAAATTTTATTCAAGGTCAAAGGTAAAAAAATTAGTTTTTCGCGATTTTCAGCAAAACGGTAAGTTTTATCATAAAAATATTTCAAACAAAAATTGTAGATCATAAAATTATCTACAAAAAATTAATCCATACTTTTTTTTCTACGAGCCACCGTTTTTGAGATATAACGATTCAAAAAGTTGTAAAAGTTGTAATCGTCATAATATGCACACGTTTCCTCGCCACCTATGAGGTAGTGTACTTATCGCGTTTTTTTTTGTGGTTTTCCCAGTAGGCCTATTCCACGGGTCAGTTTTGATCCTGTTTAATTTGAAACTATTGAAAAATAATGGATATTAGCAGAGATTGAAAAGATAAACGCAATTTAAGTTAAAAAAAGTAGTAAAATTTAATCGTCCGAGTCGTAACTTTCAAAATCTTCTTCTTGTTCTTCTTCTTGATCTTCTTGTTCTTGTTCGTCTTGTTCTTGTTCTTCTTGTTCTTGTTCTTCTTCATCTTCATCCTGAGTGCATGTAAACTGCGTTAATAGCGATGTATCGCATGTTGCCTCGTTGGAATCAAACGGATCCTCTACTGTTGGTGATTCAATATTAGAGCACAACCGGCCTTGTCAATGTGTACATGCCGGAGAACAGAACAGTCCGACTTTTTTGCAACCACATTTAGCACTGCATCCCTTTTTGTAGTTGCAAAAAATCGAGTTCAGCAGTTTTTCCGGCGCAGGTGGAAGTAAAGTGTGCACTGGTTCTAATAAATTGTTGACCAACTTCCAACCCCAGTCTGTAGGGTCTAGCTGATAACCAAGCCACACTTGAGCTTGGTAATATACCCTAAAAAGATGTTGATGAGCAGCAACTGCGGTTGGAGGAAGACAAGCTAATTATACTTGTTTTTTACTTTTGGTGTTTTTAACGAAACATGCATATCTATACTTATCTAAGCAGGTAGTTTTTTTAGTACATAGAAAGAAGAAAGCGAATGCGCTTAGTAATAATTTCTTGTCGAGTAGAACTACTATTTTTAAAAACTTCAGCACATTCAATTAAATTTTGTTTCTCAAATAGTTTGAAGACTGTTATTTTACCCCTCCTGTAAAATGCAGATGTCGTATCACAGCCAGTTATTGCGTGTAAAAATAGTACATGATTTTGACACTTTGCAAAAGTAGATAAACTTTTTGATGAATACATTTCCGATTGATGTTGAGCTTTTCCTGGTTTTAAGAAGAAAATAGTTTTTTCAGTTGGAGTTCGAGCAGTCAGTAATGCGAATAAGTCTATATCTTCACCAACAACAATAGTTGTATTTGTCAAATTGAATTGCTCAATTGCTCTTTCAATTATCAATACATCAGTATCATTATTAGCTTGTCTTACCAATATATTTTCATGCATATTATGACGATTACAACTTTTACAACTTTTTGAATCGTTATATCTCAAAAACGGTGGCTCGTAGGAAAAAAAGTATAGATTAATTTTTTGTAGATAATTTTATAATCTACAATTTTTGTTTGAAATATTTTTATGATAGAACTTACCGTTTTGCTGAAAATTGCGAAAAACTCATTTTTTTACCTTTGACCTTGAATAAAATTTTTCCTCACCGGGGAAAGATGGGGAACTTTCAAATTTTGTTTTTAATGATATTTCAAACAATCTTACCGATTTTCAGCTTGGTGGGAATTTAGGTAACTTTACTCTTATTTTTTGGTCTAATTTGACCGGATTAAAATGCGACACTTCCAGGAACCGGAGGCATATCTGTTTTACATGGATGACCTGTTCGCTCATAGATTTTCGATAGGTGATTTCTCTCTTCTTTTTTGTTGAAGTTTTCTTGATGTTTGTGTTCTTATAGCTTCTAAATATATTCTGGTTGGATAATGATTCGATGTTGCTATCATCTCGGTGTGTTCAAAAAGGATCTTGTGTTTTCCATCAGACAATGCATGTTCGGCGACTACGTTTGTCCCAATCGACAACTTCGCTTGTACTCGGCTAGGTGGATACCAATTCTCCTTTTCGTTTGTCCCATGTAAACCTTACCACAATTACATCCAATTCTGT